>OZ026812.1:9658853-10075361 GCA_964023185.1 Macaria liturata | reverse complement strand
GCATTGATGTCCGACTTGAGGCGAATCATTTGAGACTCGACTCGCGCATTTTCTCTTTGTAGCTCTGTTATTTCTTGCTCCAACGTCATCAGGTCTTCACCATTCCCCGTCTGCATGTTCATTTCCATACCTGAAATTCCAGAAAATGCCATGTAGCAAAATCAACAGTTTACATACCTAATTGATAGTTACTTAATATAGTGGAAAAATAAGATTACGAACCTGAATAAGGCTTGGGATATAACGGCGTGATGTCATCCGGATACTTTGGTTTCTTGGGTTGTGGCGTGGGAGTGGCTGCTCCCGCGACCGGGCAGCCAGACAGCGAGCGGTGAGTCAGGAAGGAACCATTTATATGTCCCGACCCGTCACATCCGGGCGTGGGACAGTTCACTCCGTCGAATTTGATAGCAGAGGCCGCCGCAGCTACTGCAGCTTTGTGTTGCTCCACCGTACCACCACTTTCAAGTACCCTCATCTTGTTGCGATTCGCAATGGGGCAGCCAGACGCGCTGTCGAGACGAAAACAAACATTGTAATGACAATAGTATTGGTAGGTAAGGTACCTACATATTTCATATCATGCTCGGTCTTCTATAATAACACAAAGACAATCTACATACTACACGGCTTCATGTTCTACATTCAGTCTTACCTCCGATGCGATAAGAATTTCCCTGTCGCATGTCCAGATCCATCACAGCCCGGTATAGGGCATCTAAGCAGCGTGAAAATTACCAAAACTTATTGTAAAACATGAAATATCTTTTACTATATTTAATATTGCATTGAATGACGTCGCTTGATTTACCGTACATTGGTATGCACACTTGCACACCTTTGTTTATGAAAACGTGCATTTGTTTTGTAATTTCTAGAATTGAAAATGCAAATTGAAAGTTACCTACAGCGTCACGTGGTTCGGTAATTACCTACAATAATATAGCGACAATAAATACCTATTGTACTGATATTGACTGACTGTAGTGTAGGGAGTTGCCAATGAGGATATAAATGTACAAAAGGAAAATCGTGAAACGATTATAATTGTAACGTAAAATCCACATCTTATTTTCAGAATATACCAAATGTGCCAATGAGGATAGAAATGTACAAAAGGAAAATCGTGAAACGATTATATATGTAACGTAAAATCCACATTTTATTTTCAGAATATACCAAATGTAGTCACCAATCCCTTCTTTAGCAGGTCATTATTTAAGACTAAGAAAACTTTGTGGAACTGACCTGAGTGGCTCTGAATCCTGTCCATCCCTGGGTTTGCTTTTCGGCTTGTTAGCTCTCGGGCACCCTGACAGCGAGCGGTGCGAGGAGTAGTTCCCCGTGACATGCCCGGATCCATCGCACCCGGGCGTGGGACACTTGAGCTCTTGCGAGTGTGGCTGCAGCTGCGACCGGTCGGCGCGCGGGCACCCGGATAGACTGCACATATACAGACTGCTTACAATGCCGTGGCGGAGCAGACACTTGCACAAGTATGTAGCAAGAGGGGGTCTAATATTTGAGCATGGTTAAAAAATGGACCAATATCCGGGACAGACAATTATTTTACTGGATGAGTTTGATAGGACCCGCTCTTGCTAATTATGTAGGCTAGGCAGACATATAGTTAGAATATAATTTGTCAACAATTTGGCAGTGGCTTGTACTTAATATATTTATAACACATATACAGTAAGTTAAGTAATACACAGTTATGATTGAGCTAGATTTAGGTTAGCTTTAGTTTACACAATTTATTTTTACATCGCGGGTTAGTGATGCACTCTTTGCCAGAGGTCTACTAATGCATAGTGAAACTTGAATAGGATAAATAGAGATTAGAGAAATACTTGATGAATTCTTTTCCGAGCAATGGGACACACAAACAGCGTAGATTAAATTCATGAATGTCAAAAATTTACCGAGTATTTTTCTATGTACGCTATGATAAATTATATTGCGGCGGTTCCTTATCGGATGCAGTGTTCACGTACTCGTAGATAAAGATAAGGTTTGAAAAATCTGAATTAAAATGACCGATACTTGTATGAGTAATGTGGTGAAAATATCTAATCTCTATTAAACAATAAATATATAAATACTCCTTGATAAATTAGATATAGACGCATGTGGTAACAGTATTGCAATAGATTTTTTTAAATAAAACCCTAAGTTTTTTCCACCAATTTATTGGTTAGAGGTATAAGTACATATGTGTACTGAATTAGCTCCATGTCTATAGACATTTTGCCATTTACTCGTACGTTCGTGTTAAATGATACACAAGTCGAGATGGATACCGGTCTTTATCTTGATTTTCATCTGTAAACATCTTCAAACTCGCTTGAGACAAAAATAGTTGATCAAATGTTGTGCACCTTTTCTCTTTCGACATAATCCTTCCCTTCGTGATTTAAGTAATTAAGTACCTACTTTTAAAGCGACATTTTAAAAGTTTCTACTTAAGTAGAATATTTTGAGATAATAAATAAGTATTATAATCCCTAATAGAAGACCAATAATTTAAAATGGCTGGCTATACAGACAAATAATCAATTTAACTATTAATTTAAAAACTAAAAATCATACCGAAACTTGGTTAATAATAACGTGTAAGATAAACAAGCGTGGAGGAAAATTACCACTAATTACGGTGCGAATGACCTAAATTAGTTGTAATACTTATAACATTTGAAGTAACTGTTTCTGCTCGTAAAATGTTTTACTAAGACTGACAGCGATAATTATATAAAATATGTTATTATCAACTTTACTTAATACTCAAATAATTGTGAGTTCTATATTTTTTCTACATTTAGTTCTAACTTTGCGTGGAATTAGATAAGTTTAAAATTTTAATTTCTGTACAATACACAGAACAAGTTAATAGCATTTGATTCATTCGTATATCACCCAGTTACCAACACAATTATCGTTCTAAATATTCATGCAGTGTTAATTAGCACTGTATCGATATGTTACAGAAACAGACTGCGCGCATCACTAGTGCTTACATTCGTGCTTGGTTTGTTTGTATTCGTAGGTTATTGTTACTCTGCAAAAAAATGTATTTTGACATTCATTTATGAGAAGGGCACTTTTTATTACAAAAGTGTATGATATGCCAAAAAGGAGTCGTTTAATCTTAATTAATCTTGTGAAATCTTTTAAATATAACCGATGAATTTCTATGGTTTTCTTAATTAATGTAATTGGTTGTTACCGTTAATTAAGTATATAAATAGGTAAATAAATTGTTCTAAAATATTGACTTTAATCATTCTGTAGCTATATCTATATAACAAAGAACCCCCAGGTGAGTCAGCAAAAACATTCCATAAAGCAGACAACCCAAGGTTAGAAGAAAACAAAAGCAAACTAAAAACAAACGAGTAAAAAGGGCCAATGAAGAAGACACGTGGAGTCAGAAGCTGAACAATAATGTAAGTAGGTACAGTAACGCATGCTGTTAGTTTTGCATCATAATCCCGTGGGAGAGAGCCAATTGGCGCGGAAATGCGCGAATTGCCAGGGGCGGGATTGTCACACACAGCACGGGAGCAGTGTTGCCAGTCGGTATTCCATATTTCCCATCAACTTCGTACTTTCCACTAATAGGTAGATACAATACCGTGAATACGAAAGTTAGTTCTAATGTCGATCGCAGGTGACCAAGTGGTCAAATACCCAACTGTACCTATAGTTAAAAAAAATGACGTAGGTACCTATACCTACTAACAGATTATTCGGGATTAGCAGATGACTACTTTTTATCCGGATAGACGCAGGCCCTAGTTTCTTTCTATTTGTTGAAGTTTCTATAATATATGTTAATCCTTCCAGATTACAATGTTTTTTTTTTGCAAATTGTATTGGGTTGGGTTGAGTCACAAAGGACAACAATCTAAAGATTTTCTTGAATGTTCAGTATTTTACTACATATTAGGAATACTATTTCACTGTACAGATATTTAGATCAGAGAACATAAGACATTATGACGTAAGTAAAAACATACTCAGTAGCTAGGAGCATTAGTAGGTAGGTAGGTATGTAATTGTGTGGGAATATTTCATTCAAACTGGCATGTTTGGCAACACTGCTCTGGACTAAATACGAGTGTGCAAAGTGAAACATTGACCGTACCTACCTGTAAATTTCGTAAATATGTATAATATTTTTGTACTTAAGTATTACGCCAATCACAATGCTTAATTTTTTTATAGATATTTAAAAAAGTTACTTAGGTATGTACCTTATAAGTAAAAATTACAGTAGATAGGTAGATAGAACCTACCTACATATTTTTTTCTTTTCAATTTATATAAAACGATCGAGGTAAACAATATGGGTACTTACCAATTACATTTTGTATAGGTACCTACCTGAAGGTAACTTGTGATTTGTCATGATTTTTGACTCGAGTCGGCGATAGTAAAATCAAAACTACAAGAACTTCATAGAACATCACGAATGCAAATACAATACGTGCAATACAGCCCAAAAATTAGCTGACCGAGTTTCGATTGTTTGTTTATTTGGGATTCTAGAAAGAGTCGATGTTTAGCCTTGCACAGTCGTAAACTAAAAATATGCACAGATAAACATGCAATGTGCACCGTCATGAAAACTTTAAACTTTTTGAAATAGTTTTGCAAACTTGTGCTTGCAAGATATTATTGTGTTTGGAACAGTCCGCTTGCCTGCGGTGTGTGGCGAAGTTTCCCGAAATATGCCCGGAGCCGTCGCAATCCTCCACCGGGCACCTCAGGAGGTCGCGCTCCCGGTCCTCGCGAACCCACCTCAGACCCAGTTTCCAATCATATCCCTCTTCGCGATGATAGCTAGCGTGAATAAATACAGTACGTGAACGTAAACTGGACCAAAAGCAAATTAAATACCTACTCAAACAGGATAAAAGTCAACGGAAACAATAAAATAATATGAAAGTACCTAATAACAGGTAGGTACGAATGATGATCCGTGAACTCGAGAATGCTTCATGAACGCGTTGCTATATTTGTAAAAATACGTAAGTGTACCAAACGCCATGTCGAAATCAGCGTTATCTGGCAAAGCAAACTTATAAAATGTTTACAAAAAGTTTGATGCTATTATTATTACGAGCAGAGCATTGACTTCTAGTTGTTCGAAACTCGCGAAACAAAAGTTTTGAAACTATTGTAAAAGTTTTTTCTTACCTGTTCCGTCGCATAACTGTGTCCTTGTCGGCGAACAGCGCGTCGGAGTGCCACAATAAAATATGTGCGTTATCGTTGATGCGCTGGTTATTATCTGACATGATCGTGCGCAGCGCGTTTCGGAGCGCTTTTGCTGCGCTTGCGCGTTTCCTCAGCATCGTATATTTAGAATGATCCGCCAAGTGTGACATCAGTAACGTTTGGATACGCTCTCCGTGCTATTTTATAACCTTAAAATAGTCGTGTTCACTGCACACAAACAAACTAAAACTTTGATAGTTTGAGCGCCAAATGTCAAGCAATGAAACGGCCACAAAAAATACTAAAATGTTGCCATTTACTTATGTTTTTTGTGATAATGGTAGATTTGAATAGCAAATTTGATACATGATAATTGGATAAATGCAAGTTTCTTAATAAATTAAAAATGACGTATGCATATTTAAGAAAAAGTGAAATGCTTTTATTAGTTATATGGGCACCAGCCCAGCTGAATTAAAAAAAAAACTATTGTGCATAATTAGTAATGTAAGATTCAGAAACTAAGAAAGATTCAGTGATGTATTATAATTCTAGGTACTAACTATAACCATCCGGCATCCACATAGATACATTAAGTAGTTTTACAAATCTCGTAATAAAACATTTTGTATCAGAACGCAATTATTGGTAAAATTTTAAAACAACAAAACATAATATGCATTTGTTTTGTTAGGAAAGAAATCTTTGTTTGGATACCTACCTACCATTTGACATGTACATTATATTTATTTACAACTTAGTCTTTTTAATTTATTTTTTTAGTCTTAGGTACAAGTCCAAAGTACACGGGAAACTGCATGATAATTGCGTGTCTAATTTGCAGTGTCGTTGTCATGTACTAAAGTTACAAAGAAAACTACTCACTAATTTGCTATACTTTGTTTAAAAAAGTCATCGGCATCGACACTACGAGTACGTTCATTTTCAAAAATACCAAACGGATTTGTACACTTGGTAAGTTTTTAGTAGAAAAAATATATTGAACCTAGTAACATTTATAATGCTGGCCATGTATCCAAACATGTTTTAACCGCGCGAAACGAACAAAAGTTTTGAACAATGGCAGCGTACAACGGTTCTTTTTTATAAGGCGAGAGCAGGCAAGGAAGGGACCGACAGCTGTGTTTTGCTTTTGTAATCAAATCAATGAATTGTTTTTATGAGTATCAAGAAACGTGTAAGTATAAGTTTACTCATTTATTTTCTGTAAATGAGATTGTTCCGTAGGTATCTACCTACTATCTTCGTCGTGGGTGTAGTAAAAATAAATAAACGGTAGGTAATTCAAATTCAATTCAATTAAATTCAAATTCGTTATAAAAAAAAAAGATATGAAAAAGTTATGAAAAAGAGATAACAATATAACCTTAAACATAATCAGTTGGGTAGTTTGAATATGGTTAAGAACATTATGGAAAGATACTTGGATATCGAAATTCTTGATGATTTTAAACTCAAGGAAGCGGTTTCAATAATATTTTTTAAAGAAGTTTATCATCATTATCATCCATAAATTCTATTCCAGTTTGTTCATGCACAGATGTGGACAATCTTTGCATAATTTTGTGTCGGCCCTTTTATAGCGCGAGTTTGAAAATGTCAATGACCCTTCTAACTATTCGATGTCGAGACAAGAGCGTCGCGTTGGTCGAGCGTTTGCGCGGGAGATTCAATTATATGTTTGTAAATAATTCGTTTTTATACAATGTAGTTGAATGTATACCTACTTGTTAGTCATGTACCTGTATTATAATTCGATTGAATGTTATGTAGGTAATTAGGTATGTAGTGTACCTATGTAACAATAAGGGAATGACTAGACTAGATTTAAGAGTTGTACGAGGTGTAGGTACTTAGGTATGCGAATTACAATTTATCTGTATTCGGACGATGACCTTTTACTAACTATTCCTATTATTAGATACCATAATCATACTTTACACCAGGGTAAAAATATACAATAATGCTAATTGCAAACATATCTTGAAATAGCAAGCCACTGCCAAAATTCATGACAAATTAATTCATATATCCATATCATGTTTCTATAACAGATTATTATAATCCTTACATGTAATACTTTTCAGCTTTCAGCAGTTTTTACGATTGAAATTGAATAATTGCTTATTCAATTTTAATTGTAGGTATATAAACTGCTGACACGTAAACCCCTGCCAAAACCGCAGACAATTTATTTCTGCAAAATATCAAATAATTTTCACAACCGAGTTCCATTTCGATAAAAAGTTGTCATCAATAATCATATTCACCTGCTGTCCTTAGGTTTGTCGTGCGGCGCGTGCGGCGGAGGCATGTAGCAGGGCGGCGAGTACGGCGGCGCGTGCGGCGGGTAGGCGGGCGGCGGGGGGTAGGCACCGCACTGGTACTGGTAGCCGCCGTACCCCGCTGCAGCCGCCGCGGCCGCGTAGTCAGGCTGCGCCAGGCCGTAGCCTGCCACGGGGTGCGGACTCACTCCGCCGTAGCCTGGAATGTAAAGACACTTCTATAAGTTTTCATCTGTATTGATAGGCTTTATGAACGTTTATAAGGCCAATGCGGATGTAAGTAGAAGATCCCGGCTGTAAGACAAAATTCAAAACGAGCGTATAAACTTTTTAAAAAATCGATTCATGTGTCATCGTGTGGTGATTGGCTTAGTAAAAAGTAGGTAATGAAGAAAGTAATAACTTCAATTTGGCTTATGATAGGTATAACAAAAAGACTTCAGCGGAAAAGTATGCAAATTCTTTCGACGTTCATACTTTTAAAATAATGGAATGTTCTCAACTCTTATTTTTCGGTTTATTTTACACGAGTTTACATTTTCTATTCATAATACATATATACATTTTTATATCTGCGCATAGTACTTTATTACAAGCCAGCCTAATTGCTTCCACTAAGAACACGTATATCCGCAAAAACTAATTTCGCTGTCGTGCTTATGGAAGATTATAACCCCAACGCTTGGCAACGTGTAGTTGCTAGCCGTAGAGCAACCGTAATCACCGCTGCGGTTGAAACCATAACAACCGCGCTGCCTCTAGCAGGCGGTGTGAAATATTGCACGGATAATTCTGGCGCATACATTGGCCTTATTGGCCTTTTACCGCCAAGATTGCACACACTCCTACTTGGAAGATCATGGATCCAACATGGCCCCAATTTGTAGCTGGATCACATTTGCCACATGTAACGTGCTCAAGCCCGGGCGGAGTCATTATTGCGGTCGCTTTTAATTTGTACGCCGTGTAAAGGGCTTTAACCCCTTCCAGCCCCTCACACTCCAGCACATTACTAGATTACAATTTTGAGCGAACGAGCAATCAATTACGACTGTGTTCTGCGCATTTTAATATCAGAAGTGTTTGTTCTAAGTTTTATCTCCATTACCAGGGAGAACAATTACCTTGATGAATCTTCACACTCGACGGATCAAAATGTATGTTATTTTCAGAGAGGGCTATAACTCACCGGCGGTGTCTCGATGGTAAGCTTCTAGGTATGGATGGCTGCCTCCACTGTCTGGCGTTGATTCTCGACTATACGATACGCCTCCGGGGAATCCTCGACTGTGGAAAAATAGAACGGTTTTCTATTAGCAAACTGTAACACTAAAATGACACGTGAACAAGTGTGCAGTAGAAGCAATGCCTCACCTATGTGGTAAACGGGACACGCTAAGGTCGAGGGTCTGGCCCTGCGGACTGGGCACCTGCGGGCTGGCGGTGAGCTGGGGCGAGGTGCCCGGCTGCGGGCTGCCCCGCGCGCCGCCCGTGCTGCCGCCGGCGGCGCTCGTGTACACCGGCGATGCATATGGACCCTGTTTTGAAAAGGCACTTTAGAAATCTCTTAAGGAGAGCATTAAGCGTATGCCATAACGACCTCGTGCGAAGCTAGCGAGGTATGGTTTCTAAATATTGATTAATTGCATTGATTGCGTTTACTTTAGCTTTTTATTGAACATGCTCTTCAAAACTTAATCCATGTACAGCAATTGCACGTTACTCCGTAAAGTTATGGTTGTTAGTTGTCACGGGTTCGGTTCTCACCTGCGGGCTGCCGCTGGAAGTAGATAGGTCTATGGCGGGGCGTGGGTCGCGGGGGTCGCGGGGCGTGGGGCTGCGTGGTCGCTGGGCCTGCGCCGCCGCTATCTTCACCGACAGGTTGATGGCGGAGAACCCTGGCGGCACTCCCGGCCCCATCGCACCCACGCTCGTCACGGCACCCACGCCGGTGCTCGTTTCGTAGTGATACATTGGTCTGGATAGACAACGGTCACCCGTGAGTTCCTAGATTTTATTCCTACCTAACTGTTTACGCGTTAGATAAATTATGTAGATTAACCCTAAGGCCCTAAGAGCATGAAGGGTGTTAGGTTATGATAGTCTCGTTTACCACATTTCGGTTAGGCATTCCAAGAGTAGAGCGGGTGGACTTACCTAGGGTAGATGGGTCCGGTGCTGGTTTCCTCGGACTGGTCAGTTTTCATGGGTGTGGGCAGGTGAGGGTCCTGGTAACGCTCGTCCTCCCAGCCGTAGGGCCGCTGCGGACACTGAGCGGGGTCATACCGCTCGAATGCTGGAGCACCCTCGTAGCACCGGGATTCATACCCGTATCGGGTGTCATTCATTTGGCTGCAGGTAAGGTAAGATTAAGTTTTAAAGGTGTTCGTGAAAAACCATGGTAGAAATGTTTATTTCTCAATAGAATTTATTTTACAAATGAAAACAAAATCCACCATGAAGTAGTTACTTGTACTCTACGGTCACGATTAATAAATCACGCAAAGTAATGTAAAGGATGTTGCAATACCGAACTTTGTATCAGAGTCTAGTTAGGATCTAGTTTGGGTCACAGCGTCTAATTCTAATTCTAAGGTGGGGGCGATGAGTCCTGCACGGACATCCCGCTTGGGGCGTTTTGTGCATTTCCCCCATGGGTCACAGCGTCCGATCACTTAGCGTATTCGAGATGACTGACCTATAGGAGCGCACGTGGTCGTCTGGCGGGCGCTCGTAGGGCGACCTCTGGTCGGGCGGCGCCCCGTAGCCGGCGTGGCGCGTCTCCATCCCGGGGGAGTCACGCTCCACCTCGGCCGCCTCACGCTTGGGCACGAGCAGCTCGGCCTCCCGCTCGCGCTTCACGGCGGGACTGCGCGGCGACGCCGGCTCGCGCTCTCGCTCGCGCTCGCCCCGAGCGCTCGACGCAGAGTTTTCCGACGACACTGCGATGGGCACTGTGTGCGGCACTGTACAATGTTACACAAGTTAGTAAAAGGCTGGTATCCACTTATTTCACTGGAACAGAATCCCATCTAAAGAATCTAATTAGTTGTGGACATATCAAAACATATGAAGTCGTTCAAACTATTACAATCGAGAACTACGCACCATAAGACGTCATCAAAAAGAGAGATAAAAATGTAAGAATAAAGGTTATACCATAATATATGCAGTTAGTAGGTTACTCTAATTGGCCCAATAATTTGACTTAACTCTTCTTTTGCCATGGGATTAACCTTTGTGCCTTGTTGTTCGGCACTTTAGTACATCTATCGGACATAATTATAGCTCTAAAGAGTTCTAAATATACATAGTTCTAATAGTATATACCTATAGGTCTAATCCTCTGTGTCCTGGCAGCTGCCTTCCTAGCAGCGGCAGTAGGGCAGCCAGACAGCGAGCGGTGTGTACTGCGGTTGGAGCTGACGTGGCCGCGACCGTTGCACCCGGGAGTCGGGCACTTTAGGATTGTCTCGTGCAACGCCAAAACTGGTGGAGAAATATCTTATTAGATGTAAGTAGGAAAGTAGGTATTAAACTGTTTGGATGTGAACTAGAAGATCACAATAAACTTGAAAGTTTTATAGAAAAAAAGTGATGAATACAGCTGCGGCTGGAAACTATTAGTAAGGGTGATTTCTATTCTAGTATAAGTATGTAGGTGTGATCTGCCTTAGATCACAGTGTTGCTTGTAAAAAATACTTATATATTATGTTAATAAGAGATTATGCGAGAGTGAATCGGTTCTTATCGGGTAAGTACGCTCCATCTTAGGCCATTGCTTTTTATCAGGTAAACAGTGGCCAAGTGCAAACCAGTTCAAGTTAAAAAAAAAATGTACCTAGTTCAGATTTGATTTGTTTGTTTTGCTGTTGTTGTTGCATTCAACGCCATAAAATATCATTCTCTGTAGTAACTGATTGAGATGAATTGGAAATCTACTCGTTTCATCAGAATACCAAGTCAAACAGAGCTACTACATATCTACTATAATGCTTATATTAACTTTAATGTAAAGCTAAACAAAATTATGTCATACCTAAAGAAATAACAACTTCAACTAAAATTATTTATAAATCTAGTAAATGAACCCAATACAAAGACAACTAAGTACCAGTAAATAATTGAAAATAAATTCTCACAAGATTATGCTATTTCATATCTTGTTGGACGAAGGAAACAAAAAAAAAACAACTATAAAATCGAACTAAGTAAATCAATGAAACGTAACTAAACGAAATAAATCATACACTAATGAATCAAATAACTAAACCAAATAAACTCCATGGGTAACCAAAGCAGTAACATCAACTGAACGAGTCATCTGTACTCACTTTCCGGTGTGACTTTATCCTTTCTTGGACATCCTGACAGACTGAGGAAATAAGATAGCAAATCAGTAAGTATATGGCTTTGTAAAAAAGCTTTGGTATACTGCCCATTTTGAGAACATTAAAACGAGCGGAATGCGGAATGTGACTAAAATAACTATAGGTAAAGGTACATACATTCTAGAGCCTTAGTATTGACTTAAATCATCAACGATCTGTGCTTTATAAATCGTCGATAATTTAGGTACTTACACACTAAACCTTTAGAATATAATAAAATAAATAAATAAAATAGCCTTTATTCCCTTCAAATATTTAAATTAGTTGTATACAATTTTAACTAAGTTTTAATTATAGTAAGTACTGTATTTACAATTTTGGTGATATTATAAGGACACCCAAGTATGGGTATAGGCCTCCTTTATTGCTTTCCACTTAGTGCGGTCTCTAGAATATACTTCGACAAATAACTTTAGCAAAATTCTGACCTGAGGCCTCGCTTAGGTTAGACTTATTCGAAATTTCTCGTGGACCTCCCACGTAGATTGCGCAAAGGTTAATTGGTATCTAACCTACATAAATATATAAGACATTCTCTTGTAAATATTAAATATCCAAGATTTCTTAAAAGCAAAGAGAGCAGGAAGCTTTTAAAATTCAAACAGGCGCCCGCGCCATTCTCAAGTAAAAGCTTCACAAGAAGGCAACAAAGTGACTGTTTCTCGGAACCGTAAATACTGCATTACTTATTATGAAAGTTGATAAAGTACCGCAAAGGGGTCAAGTTAATTTACAAACTTCCGAGGCGCTTCCGGGTGCCTGTTCCTACCTACATTGATGCCTTTTGTGGTGAGATAACAAGATAACGAAAGCTGTGGGTAACTCATCTCTACGTTACAAGTTGATTTTAAGAGCTAGTAACTTTGCTGTTTATAAATTGTGCGTTAAAGTCTCGTGTATTATTTTGCTTGGTATCATGAGATCATACCTTAAAGGTACGGTACGTGTTTAGGTAAATAATGAATGACGGACATGACTTACCTCCTGTGGTGAGTGTAGAGGCCGGTGACGTGGCCCTGCCCATTGCAGCCGGGCGTCGGACACTTGTTGCCTTCTGTGAACAAATCAAGCGGTGCACAAATTAGTGTTTTCCTAATCATCAGGCGGGGCGTGCGCGATCGATAGGGCGGGCGTGCCCCGGGGCGTACCTGCGCAGCCCCGCCCTGCCTCACTCCACCACCCACACAACTTCAAAGAAAAAATAAAGAACGCCAGGCGGCTGCGCGCGGACTGACGATTTTTCTTTCAGGAAAGCGGGGCGGCGCACCACGCTCCGCCCACCGCCCGGCCTGACCCGTTTTTATTGCTCGACGTAAACCCGGCTAGCACCCAGCAATACGAGGAAAACGTTTAGGTACTACGTAGGTGGAGTCTAACCTTATTTTGACCGTCGCCAACGGAATTACGAGGACGTCTTACAAATGAGGCATGATTTGTTTTCGTATTCGTTACGACAGCGAAGCCGATTCCAATAAACGAGGACCGATTTAAATAACGCCCCTATTGAGACAAAGTCCAGAATTACTAATGCCGTTATATGCTCGCATCGTTTTAATGAATATTATTTTACTTAAACGAATAATAAAGCTGCAGCAGCACGTCAGATGTCGAGTTCGGAAGCGGTCGGCTACGTTATGAGATATCGTGGGTCGACCTTGAAACAAACTTTGAGCGAGTCGATAGCTCGGAGTTGTACGTTACGGGCAGGTCGTTAAGAAAGTTTGCGGATCTGTGTCGGGAGCGACGGTACCTCGCGCGGTCGGCGGAGACAGCGCGGCGAGCGGGCGCGAGTCACGTGCGGGCTGCGCCGTGGGCACCGCGCGCGCCTCCTGCAGCGCCGTGGCTGCCCGGGACCCTGCACCCGCCGGCTGCAGCACCGTGTACTGCTTGGACACCTTCTGGAGGCTCTTCTCGTGGTCAGCCGAGTACCCGCCGAACGGCTCACTCGGCAGCGACGGGTTGTGAAGCCGGTGTTTCACCTCCGCAGGCGGCTTGAAGGCGGACTGCGTCGAGTACGGCAGCGCAGCGGTTGCCGCTTTGTAAGCGTTGTACAAAGACTGCTTGTTTACGGACACCATTTCAGTCTTTCTTTTGAACTTAGTGGCCATCTCGTCGTCATCACATCGGTCCGACATGTCTATTTCTAGTTCGTTGGAAGACGAATCTCCGAGCTCGTCGAAATTAGTACCGTCATAATTGGAATATTTCGTGTTCTCCTCGTATTCTTCGCTTTTCGCTCTATCGGATTCGTTTTGGTTATCGTTGTCCATTCCGGCGTCGTGATTGCCGTTGGTCATCGGTTCGTCAGCCTGGTGACTTCGATACGAGTAGCTCCTCTGAGAGGCGTCAGCGCTCTCCGATGACTGAGACGGGGAAGACGGTAGCATTTTGTCGGAGCGTTTGTCGTTGAACAAGTTTTCGAAGCCGTTGGCGTCGTCGGTTTCATCAGCGCTTTGAGGGGAGGAGTTCCGCGTCCAGTTGCCGGAGAGTGTTTTGAGAGCGGCCTGCGTCTCCCGTATGAGCGTCTCATCGTCCTTGTCCTGCCGCAGGGCATGCGGCCGGTGCGCGGAGTGCGGGCGGCGGCGCTCGTCCAGCCGCTCGTCGTCCAGCAGGCGGCGCCGCCGCTTGCCTGGTGAGTCCTCCTCGTCCATGGAGGTGTCGAGGGAGCTGCGCTCGTACCGTCGCTCGCTGGCGCGGAACGTCTCCACATCCACGCCGAACTCCAGCCTTCGTTTGGAGAGTTGCAGCGACGCCTGTGCGTTCAATGGCACCGTCCTGCAAACAAACGCCACACTGAAACGACGCCGTAACCACCCTCCCGGATAATCAATTCATCAAAACATCAAGTAAAATAAGAAAATATTGTACTTGCGATTAGATTTTCCATCCACAATCAGAATATTTTACGCGGAAATGATTCTCGGCGTTTTCATTCGACGATGACACATTTAGAGCACTTGTTTTGTAAAGTTTGGTTGCACAAAAATCGTTCCCACGTAAAAACCATTTCACTCAAGAGCTTTCAGACCAAATAATATTTTTGTACGGCAAAGATAAAATGAAAGCATAAATAGGTACAAAAGTGGGTAATGGTAATTTTGGTAAGTCGTTCAAGATAAATCATAATGGCGTAACTTGTCAGGGCAATTCAAAAACAATCATCTTACTAGGTTCAGCTAAATAATCTGTTCCAAATATTATGGTTTAGGTATTCTAAGAAAAAAGCACCACGCATTAATAGTTTCCCGAAAAAGTCGACTTTGTTTTAGTCGATTTAGCAAACTTGAAAAAGAAAGTTAGAGTTCATAAACTTCGAGCAAAACTTTTCTGGAAAAGTTTTGAAGGAACCGTGTCAAAGTTTTTATGTTTTTTTCGAAACTTTTATTTATTTTTAATTTAAATTTCCGCGAGCGATCAAAAAGTAAGCAAAGAGGTTTTGTAACCTTGTTCCTACATGAAAAAGTTTTTATTCTGTGTTTTTAACTCATTGAGGAATATAAGGTACTTTTCCTAAAATAGTTATATGATTTAGTTTCTTTCTTTTTACTTTTTTATATTTGATTTAATAGCTTATTCTAAGAGAAATTAATTGTTGAGTTTATTATTTGTTTTCCTTAGTTTTTAGCTCTTTTTGTATAAGTTTCAATATTTTATTTTATTGTTTAAAATATTGCAGAAACTATAAAAGCGTTTAAAAACCACACATCACGCAATACTAAGTCTAAAATTGGCAAATATCTATATCACAGCACACACAGCATTCTTAAATATGTAGACATATGAAGTGACAATAAGCATGTAGGTAAACAGCGGCCTATATATTTTTTCTTCTATTCTTTTCTTACAATGTAACCCTAGTTTTTAGTTTAGCTAGGGTTTTACTTGTTTTTAGTTAGTTATTTATTGGAAGAAGGAATATTTATTTGGAATTGGTAGGTAGATATAACTTATTCCACGTCGTTTTAGTTTTGTTTATATGTAATTAGGTCATAGTTTATATTTATATATTTTTTGACATATTAAGGGCTTAATGGAGGAAGTTATGTACTTGTACGTGATTATTGATTAGTTAGAAAGTATTAATACCTAAACAAGATTGTGCCGGAGTTTAAAAAATATGTCTAGGGTTTTCAAGCCACCCCGCGAGTCTCTGATATGATTAAATAACAAGAGATGTGATGAAAATGAACGAATTGAATGATGTTAAGTAGATGGAATATGGTGAGGGAGGACTATAGGTAGGCTGTTGACATCATCTCTTACCATTACATAAAAGTGAACGTAGGTTTGTTATTTGGTCCGTTTGCAGACGTTGGGTTGGTCTGCACTCCGCAACGGTACAACAGATAATCGTGATTTTTTGTACGACATGGGTACACGACTCGTACGCTACGAGTATTTTTAAACGACTTCAATATAGAAGGTTATCAATTCTTCTGAAACTTTTTATTCTTTTTTCATTCCGATAAAACGCGAGTGTAACTCCGACAATCTAAATAGGTACTCCAGGCGCTCTCAAATTCGTACAAGCATTATCAGCATACTCACAGACGTGAATGCAAAATACTGCTACAAATCACAGTTATCACACGATATTATCTAGCCGAGGTTCCGAGCCCTAATAACAAAGTTACTCCTCTATAAACCGTTCCGGGTGTGATTTATCGATTTACTTCAACTTGTGCAATATGCGACGACGGGAGTAGATAGAAATCGATGGTCCTTGAAGGTAGCTTTAGAACTTTCTAGATAGCGTCGAGACATCGATCCGGCATCGGGAAGAATTATTGTTCTAGTCACTGTATTAAGATTTATTAATTTACTAGTGGGTGCTCGCGGCTTCGCTCGCATTAAGAAGTAAAATTTGCATCCCCTATTTCACCCCTTTAAAAGTGGCATTTCCAAAAATCCTTTCTTAGCGGATGCCTACATCTTAAAATCTACCTTCATTCAAAATTTCAGCTCAATCCGTCCAGTGGTTTGGACTGTGTGTTGATAGATCACTATATCAGTCAGTCAGTCACCTTTGAGTTTTATATATATAGATTTAGGTTTAACATTAGTAATCACAACCTACGTACATGCAATAAAATTATAATAGACAATATAGGTTAATACCTAATAGATTGTGTAACATGTCGAAGTTAAGCATAGCTTGCATTATAACTTACATTATTTTCAAACACAATTTTATAATTTATATCAATCTATATATATTTATAATTTTAGTGCTTCACTTATAATTTTATTGCTTCACGCTTAAATTTAAAATATTATATCCATATATGTATCCAAACTGTATTGACTAGAACTGATAGATTTGCAGGTTTTCTGTGTATTAGGTACGTGATCTTATGACAGTGAGAAACACTATTCTGATAAGCTAAGAAATACCTAAGTACTTATACAAAGAAAGATTGAAATTTAATGTTTTTACCTTAATATTTTATGATTGTATTGAATAAGAATAAATTACGAATCTTACGAAAAAGCATGTTATTCTACTCTATAAAAATATGTCATTTGAGTAATATTTAGTTATATTTTTTTAATAATATTGCCTTTATAAATATTGGATTAACAAATCAGTAATGGATGATTTTATGTTTTATGCCAGGGAATAAAATAGTTGCATTCCTGTAGAAACTGCCATCAGTGTTACCAGTTTAATAATGAAACTGCCGTGTTTATCTCAAGCAATATGCGCCCTCCTAAACTGAAGATCCGTATCGATGGTGCTCCAGCCCCATCGTTGAGATGGCCGGAAGACCCCGAGATAGTACCGCGATGGCAAATATTAGTAAACGTGGCGGTACTGCTGAGGTTGCGTTCCAAATCTAGCGATATTTGCCTGAGATTGCGTTCAAACATGATACATTTTCTCAATCAGAATCAGAATAATCATTTATTGTTAAAAAGTAAGTGCCTGCGATACAGGTATTCCAAGTGCAGGACCTACCGGTACCTCAATACAATATAATACAAAAAAACTGTTAACAAAGAAGTAAAAGCCAAGTTTGTAATCCGCTTTATAAATGAATTTATTTGTATTTGTGTTACAGAGATCTTATTAAATAGATAGTTGCAACTGTGGTATCCATTACGGATATAAAATGAACTGTGTAATTGTAAAATATTTAGTATCACTCGAGTTACGCATAATTTTAGTGACACGACAAGATTTTGCCAAATATATCACTTGTTTTGTAGATATCAAAATCTCCATTATTTTACTTGAGCATAGTATACCATATGCCTTCATAAAAATAATCTATCTTCTATTATATCTATCTATACATATAATCAAGGGACAAAAATCTGAACATTGAATATATTAAAAAAAAATGTTTGCAGATACTTCGAATTGATAGCAGAACACGTTCCAACAATGTCTAGAAATTTTGTCTGTTTCTCTATTTAACTGTTTCTCTATTTATCTGTTTGTCTGTTTATTTAAACGCTCATCACGCAATAACGGCTGAACTTATCATCATGATTTTTGGACCTTTCTTGCACAACGTCTATTGTATCAGCGATTCAGCAGTCTAGTTCCTAGCGTTTCTGTGTCTGTAACGCGTAGTTTTAGAACAATAGACAACGTAAGATTTAAGCATTAGAGAATCAGCAGTCTGGCCACAACACGTACGTGTGTAGAGGTAATTAGATAGACCCTAAGGGTGGGCGCTTAACCGGTTTAAACTGGTAGCGACCTCTGTCGGCGGCGCGGGTTATCTCGGCCGCGTTAATTGTGATGCGGGAGATTACGAATATAAGACGTTCTGTGTATATATATGGCAACATTGTACAGGGTTGGTAAGCCAAGAAGGTCCGATGTATAAAAGAAAGAGGTCACATTCCAAGACAAGTAAACAAAAGAAGATGTTACGTAAAGTTTAGCAAAGCTGAACTTGCGAGACATGTGAAAAACAATATATTGAGCGATTTGGGCGATTTCAAGTGCCTCTTCATTGAAATAGAAAAACATTAGGTTAGGTACTTCGAATATGAGGACATTTTTACTATAACTGAAATAAGTGAGTTTAGACATGAAAAACTGTCGCAAAACGTACTTTGTTCTATCAAGTAACAATAACATATATCAGAGGTTTCTATTTTACAAACAAAAATGACAATGCATTTTCTGTTGACATAATTCTACAAAAACGCTCAGATTGTGGCTGAGGCCTAAGATTATTTTGATATAGCAATAAAAATGAACTAAATTATGTAAGCTAGCAGTATCGTCGTGGCTAGTATTAATGGTATTTCCTTATAAGCCAGTAAAGCATCTAATGCATTATCTGTGGCTTTAACTTTGAGGACGCTACCCCTTTGCCAGGACGTGACTTGAGTTCAATGATCTAATCCTGCATGAGTCTGGTATTTGTCTATCTAACATAATATAACCAGTTTTATAAATCAGTCTATGTTTACAATCAACCCACATATTCTGATGAACACGTAGTATTTTAAATAGGAACAATATCAACACAACAATATACCGTCTCAGAAAAACACACCGACGCTTTCGTAATTTCCCATAATTCCTTGAAACTCCATTATAATTCCTTAGAAAATGAAAGGTAAGCCGAGAGACCCTTTCCCGCCCTTGGGCAATAACAAACACGCGTCGGCCTCCCGCGGGCCCCAGAAATCGCGGGAACCGCGGGCTTCAAATTCAAATTGCACCTTAGATTTCTTAATTATTGAAATCATAAATCAAAACGTGCCGTCTGCGCGGCGACCATAAAATTGGGAGGGAATACGAGCTCGAGTGTGGTAGGATTAAGACATTATCACTTTTCTTTGGAGCAGCGGCGCCCTCCTTGGCGTCTTTCGACTGTAAATCAGCGGCTAAATCCCGCGGATTAGATTCATAGAGTTGCCCGAGTTGGCGCGAGCCTGCGATCCGCCACCAGCGATAATGGCGGCGTGTGCTCGCGTGATTTTGCTTTTAAATCGACTACTGAGAAGATAAATACTCTACCAATTTGGCCCCGGATTGAGTTTCGTGTTTAAATGGCTTAAGAGGGAGCTCGGATGAAGTTTATGGCGAATAACAACGGAGACTGACTGATAAGTGGACAAGGATGCGATCGCATTACAAATTTAAGTAAGAAACAATCAAGCTAAAGGTTTTTATATCAAACGCAATACTTAGCCAAACAACATTTTTGGGTACAAAAGAGTTCAACGGGATCATTTTTTTCGTAGAAATACTGAAGTAAGTTGCAAATTCTCCTAATTACGTTCGTTGCAGGATGTTTAAGTGTAGTAGCTGCAATAAAAAACTGATGATATTTATATTGACGTCTTGGTAAAGTAAAATAAGTAGGTACCGAAAAATTAAATTTTATTCTGCACATTGAATGCTATATCAACCAAATTTGAGAATAATGTCCCAAATTTTTAATGGAATATATTTTATCTGTTGAGAAATTCAAAATATAAGGCTAGTCAATATTTTTTATGAACAGGTTTTAATTGGCAATATTTTGTGCGCTGTGATATGCTTGACACATATGCCTTGATAATACCGTAGGTAGCCGAGTACGTTGCGTTGGGATTGATTTTTTTGTAATAGCCATCTAACTGTATTAAAATTAGATGTCACCCTAACAATGTTAATTATCACTAAACACCTATCACGTGTCACTGAATTTTCGTTTGTAAGTCAGTTCTGTTCAACTGCGACTAACTAAGTAACTATAAAGTGTAAAAATAGAACAAAAAACATATATCATAATATGTAGATATTTCAGTGATTTTATTGTAATATTTTATTTTTTGAAATAATACAAACGAAATTTCAAAAACCAATTTTACAACATTTTCACATGTTAACCATCACACATTATGCATTAAGATTGCTTAAGTATACGACTTTGGCTTTTAAAATGTAAAACAACATGGCCAAAATATCGATTGGCAGTAAGTGGCACAAACAAAATAAAGAAACACATGAGTGCGAAAATCGATATCGCGATAGTTATAGCGAGTTCAAACAAGTAGGGTAATAATACACGAGCAGTGCATTGTGCTGCGCCCTCAACCCTAGCTGGTATGTGTTATGGTTGTCAAACTATACAATACAATAAAAAATAGAAATATAAGCAGAATTAGCCATTATTGTTTTAATTCTTGTAAAAAATAATTTTATTTCCAAGGCTAGAGCGTAAGATATAAATAAAACATATATAAGCTAAAACGGTGGTTAGTAAAAATATTTTTAAAAACGAAAACTTGCACAGGATTTTCATATCATGAATTTTGTAACTATTGCTGTTACAAGTTTGTTTATTTTTTTTCGGTATTTTCTAGGCAAGCGTGCTACATCTCAAACTATAGTGGGGCTTAACATCAAGCAGGCTATAGTAAAAGGTAAGCCTATTTCGTGTTAAAAAAACAAAGAAACATCTATGTATCAGAATTCGTCTGAGTGGCTAAGCATACCTAAAAAAAAATGATAGTGGCATGAAAGTGATATTTAACACTTTTATGTCTACCAATATTTTTTGACCAGTAGATTCAGCATAAAAATTATAAATACAAAATCATCTGACCAATTGCCTTGATTTGTTTTTTATTTACCCACAATGTTAGTTTTATTCCTATAATAATAGTTTATTTCAAATATAAGTAAGACAGTAAGTGTAGTTTGCAGAGATTTTTTTGTTTCGTTCCTATTGTATAATTAGAAAAAACCTTACGTTTAGAAGTTTATCAATCTAATAAATAATCTAAAGCAAATCTATACTAATATTATAAAGCTGAAGAGTTTGTTTGTTTGTTTGTTTGAACGCGCTAATCTCAGGAACTACTGGTGCGAATTGAAAAATTCTTTTTGTGTTTAATATACCATTTATCGAAGAAGCCTTTAGGCTATATAACATCACGCTGCAACTAATAGGAGCGAAGAAACAATGGAAAATGTGGAAAAAACGGGGAAAATTATGCATCTCGCGCTGCGAAAACCGTGGAAGTCGTGGGTAACAGCTATTATTTATAAAGCTGAAGAGGTTGTTTGCAAAAATAAATTTGGTGCCCAAAATAACTATTCCACGCGGACGAAGTCGCGAGCACAACTAGTTCAGTATAAACCGAGTGTCAGCCCTGCGTATAGAGCCCAGTGTATGCAACGCGAGGGTTACCACCCCCGCACTTTCCATCTGTGAGGGGGTGGACACAATTTCCTTGCACGCTTACTAAATTTATATCTATTTTAAATTTTAGTCGATGGTTTACAAAGCTAAGTGTAAATTCATAAAACCATATACTGCGTTTTAATTATGGTGAAAAATAAATAAAAAACGTTTTAAATACAAATCTGAACTTTTGTAAAAGCTGAAGATGATATTGAACAATTTCACATCAAAATATGTTTGTATTCAAGCTTGAAACAAACTGAGAAGTTATTTCATTCGTAGTTAGTAAAACAATGTCTGGTTACAAGGGTATCAGGATCGATCCTATAAAATTACCTTATATTCCGATTCCGTAAATGAATACAGTTGCTGTAGGTGAAATTTGTTTCATCCACGTATTAAGGCAAAAAAATAATTAAATATAAGAACTCTGAAAGTTAGTGTAAAAACTTGTTTCTTTTAAAATACTTGTTAATTTTCAACCTGTACTTTTATAAAACACCAGTCAAGTTATCCATATAAACAAACATTCTATACAAATGTCACGATATCTCACATGGTTGTATGGTTATAGGTATTATGTTTATATGATTACGACGAAATTAAAGCGTTTTAATTTAAAAAATGCAACCTTGAATCGTTTTTTTAGAAAAGATTTTTTCCACTACTATAAATACGCGAATATCAACACAAATATGCAGGAATCTATTTTAAAAACATATTTATTTTCTCGTTGAAAGACAAATTTCTAATTTTATTTTTATACAGTCAGACCTACAATTTTGTACACTACGGTGTAGTATTTACTTGCCGACGACCTCAAATCGTACCATCCTAATAATAGGTAGAAAAGAAGCAGTACAAGCTTTAAGCTTAATGGTATTTTGATTTTAAAGTTTATCAATAATTTTAGCAGTATTGAGCTGTTGAGTTGAGAGCCAGTCATGTTTTTTTTAACTTTTTTATAAGTAGTAAAGCTACGAGTATAAAAGTCCTGTCCCACCACCCCTAGCATTTTGTTACAAACGTGAGGGTATCACGGTCGACCTCACGCGGTGTCGTGTTTACTTGCCGACGATTATCCCGTAAATATGATGTTTCTTTGTAAATAAATACAGATGCCTGCTTTGAAATAAGCCAAGGTTTGCTAATTATGATTGTGATTTATATTTTGCATAAGAAGGTCATTTTTAAGGGGAAGGAAAATGTGGGAGTTTAATTTTGAAATACTGTTGTATGAGGCTAGATGGCGCTGTGTAATATGTCCTGAAAAAATATTAATTTAATTTTATGTAGAAGTTTCATTTTATAGATAGAGAAAAATGTTAGCTTTATTAAGCTGAATAGACTTTCACATCTACGATTTTCATCTCAAAATACTGGAGGCACGAGTAGGTTCGAGTATTTTCTTATGTTTTAAATCAATGAGTGGGGAAACCAATATATAATCTGAGAAACATTGGTGAAAATAACTACATATTACCATTTGATATATAGCATTGCGTACCTATTAATGAAACGTTTTAGCAACACACACCATAACAAAAAGCATACTTCACCCGAATAAAAAGCCAACAAGCCAATACAGTTCGTGCCCACTGAAAATGCAGGATGTTTGTAAATTGAAAAACAAGCAATAAACCGGTTAAACCGAGCCCATCAGATAGCGTGGCATGAGTGG
The DNA here is from genome assembly GCA_964023185.1 of Macaria liturata. Classification (NCBI taxonomy): domain Eukaryota; kingdom Metazoa; phylum Arthropoda; class Insecta; order Lepidoptera; family Geometridae; genus Macaria; species Macaria liturata. The sequence goes on along the minus strand of OZ026812.1, from coordinate 10,051,614 downwards.
AAGCCGTTCCTGTTATCTGATGGGCGGAGTAACGCGCGTCGAGTGTACCTGAATTAAACGGTTACAGCCGGGCCGGTGTGGATTTTATTTATTATGAAAGGCTTTTGATGAAAAATGTGTGGCTATTTTATTTTTCCATGTTGATGAACGCATAATATGTTGACTGCTATGTTGTGTAGTGGTCTTTTCAAAGAAACATGATCGAGTATATTCTTTGTTTTGCTATGTTGACGAACGTATGAATAGGCACATATACGAGTATAAAACTCAAACGTGACTGACTGACTGACTGATATAGTGATCTATCAACACACAGCCCAAACCACTGGACGGATTGGGCTGAAATTTGGAATGAAGGTAGATGTTATGACCTAGGCATCCCTTAAAAAGGATTTTTAGAAATGCCACTTTTAAAGGGGGGAAATAAGGGATGCAAGTTTTACTTCTTAATGCGAGCGAAGCCGCGATCACCCACTAGTTGTTTTATATTATAGTTAACGTTCATAGGCTGTTATTTTTCTATGTGATGAATTAGTTCGTATTTGTATTTTTCTTTACATGAAATGGGTTTGCACTTGACCGTAAATTCGCCTGATGGTAAGCAATCATTACGGTCTAGGATAGAACGTGCTTACCCTGCTTTGCTTGTATCAGTAAATATTCAGTTTTTTACAGGAAAAGACACAGAAAAACATACAAGACTATAAATATACTGCATCTACATGTATTGTGTATGTTCATACATTTTTTATTAAAATAGTCATTTTAGGTAGGTACTTCATTCTCTTAATTTGGGTATTTCATAGATTGGTAGTTTTTTGGCACATCAGTATCCTCCGACCAATGGTTAATTTCTTATCTTTCTGAAGCCTAAAAAAGATTAACATTTAAGCTTATAAAGAAAAAAAATTAAATTGTAATTCATTGAAAGCTTTAACAAACGAAGTGCAGCGTGCTACGTACTTCAGCTTCAGCATGCTACGGGCTACGAGACCTCTTTCTACGCACTTTACCGCTACGAAACCCTAACCCCTTTGTACTAAATCCTTTCTCTTCTACTGCAGCATTCTACAATCAATAAAATGTGTGTAATCTTGAGCTGTAAAAATTATTTTTTTAAAATTTGTTTGTATTTTTGAAACTAACTGAGCCAAGTTTGATTCGAATAAACCAGCTAGGTACTCGTATGTTGATTTATATTTGTAGATATGGTTTACCGTAAGGCTATATATGTATATCGCTCTTAAATAGAAGTTCCATATAAAACAAAGCAATTTTAGATAAAAAAAAACCTTTAGACGTGCTTAGAAAACCAAGACCTAGTTTTTAGTCACTTTTCCTGAAATTAAGAAAAAAGTTATGGCGAATTAATTTAATTTGTTTTATTGATGATGTAATTTTTATTTCAAACACGGCTAATATTTTTCAAATATACTGCTGATGATAATACAATTTTTTTAGCATTCAGCTTCTAAAATACATTGCCTATTCTTTATAAGCCAAGGAGGTGTTAATCAAAGTAATCCGGAAACAGTCGGCGCCAGGTAGAGGGAAATAATTTGAGCTTATCTGATGGTTACTCTCCGGAGGCGCGAGCTGTGAAAATCGTTTATGTTTACCTGCATCTCAATGTTGGGGAAATGAGCTTAAATGGTAAATTTAAACGATAAAACTAAGATTTAGCTAGATTTCAATCGTAAAAACAGTTTTTTCGAAAAATGTGGAAAAACCATGGTTATTGTTTTATGAATTGCAAGTAAGTGTAAAGCTGTACATAATTTACAATTATCTCTTCTATTTTTTAATCTCCTATAGTTTTTCAGTGTTTATAATATGCCCATAAAATCTGCATTATCTTGCATATGTATGTATAGACAAATCTATACTAATATTATAAAGCTGAAGAGTTTGTTTGTTTGTTTGTTTGAACGCGCTAATCTCAGAAACTATTGGTCCGAATTGATTTTTTTTTGTGTTGAATAGACCATTTATCGAGGAAGGCTTTAGGCTATATAACATCACGCTGCAACTAATAGGAGCGAAGAAACGATGGAAAATGTGGAAAAAACGGGGAAAATTGTTCATCTTTGAGGGCTTCCCTTGCGTGCGCTGCGAAAAAGGTTCAAGATATCAAAAAGATGTAGAATTAATGCCCAAAATAACTATTCCACGCGGACGAAGTCGCAGGCACAGCTAGTAAATGATAAAATCAGATCAAGAATTTTAATAACATATTCAGCTCATTGTTTCGTAATTAAAGTTCTCGCTGCTACACTACCAAACAAATAATAGTATAGCTAAACTTAGAAAAAAAAATGCAGCCGTAACATTAAATAAAACCATAACCACGCATTCAATTACCTATACACCTAATAAAGCAGCTAATATATTCAAATTTAATTACTAGTACGTCAGTTTACGGGATGTAAGAGCGTATTTACTCAGTTAAACGGCTGACAAATGAATCCTACCGCCTTGATTACGTATTCCGCGTCAGGCGTAATGTCGCGGTTATTTGCCAACTCTGGAGGTGATTCGATTACCTACCGCCGCGGAAACACGGGGCCATAATCTAATACACAAATACCTAATCAACCCTTCACATATTCCACAATACATCCATCATCAAACAATTAAACGCCGCACATGAAAGCATATCGTGAAATGGTTTTACGACCGTGGGATTTGTGCGTTAACGATTTTATTTTATTTTAAAAACACTCCGAGTTTTCTCGTCGAATTCTCCACTGAAACAACGACGCAATTCATTCGGCAGCAATACAAAATTCGCGTTAATAAATCGACTAAACAAAAGTTCAACTATTCACCGCAAAAGAAAATAGTTGACGGGAGATAACTATGAGATTTTTAGCTGGACTTACCAGACGGGTCGGACGAGGGCCGACATCTCTATAAAAGCGAAGGCTGACTCCTCATCGCGCACTACAGTTTTTGAATGTGACACACGTACACTAGGAATCACTGCACATAATTTGTTAGCACCGCAAGTGAAGGGTCCGAGCGTAGCGGTGCTACGTCGTCGTAAAAGTTAGTGTGCGCCGCGACGGTGTGCGGGCTCGGGCGGCGGAGCGCTAGTGGACGCGGGCGGCTGGCCGGGCGCGGCGGGCGGACTATGCGGCGCCTGGCGAGGGCGGACCTGCGCGCGCACCCGGCGCCGCCCACTCTCCGCCCCACACACCCGCAACCTATTTATTTCTAGTTACGTAAAATTTACGCGCAATACCCGATACTGCATTTAGCTTATGTTACGGTCTTGTACAGCTGTACATAAGAAATTGCACATAAATTGCGGTCGCCTTACGACCAACTCCGCTGAGCGAGAATAAAAACGTTACGAGAAGAAAACCTGCTGCAGAGATAATATTTATTACAAGAATACGACCAGCTGCAAACACGAGTTACGAGCAGTAGTTATACACTCCGCTTAGATGTGCGTTTTATTCGTATACCAATATCTTAGCGTTGAACCAGTGATGAATTTCGACAGCAGCAAGGGAGTTGTATAAAAGGTAGACGGTGAAACATTAGACACCAATCAATGTATCTCACGCTAGACCACTCCTGCTCGAGGCAGGTGAGAGATCGGCTGAAAAAAGTGTCTCCGCAAGGGGGCGCGGTGTTTCTCTCACACGGGGCTTCCAGCGGCCGATAGCATCGATGTCACTTAAACGAATTGAATAAACGCGTCGGAGGGCGCCTGCTGTCTATCTCGGAGCCTTTTTGCGTCGTGTCCGGCGCGAGTCGCGGCGCCCCACAGACATGTCACAAATCGCCTGTCAGACGCCGCCTTCCATATTCATATCGCATATTCGGCGGCAGCTATCGCGCATAAATTAAACAAAAGTTCGATAAAGCGTGTCGTCACAATCAGCTGTTCGCGCGAGCGCAACAGACAATGCGATTAAGATCTACGCAGGACAACTTTCGCCGGCGCGCCGAGCGGCAGTTAGTTGTTATGAAAGAGAGAAATTTGTAAATTGTTCGCGCCCGAGTTCGCGAACTCCGTCGAACCGGAGTTTGTTTTAAGAGTCCAACCTTGAAACAAGAAGAAAAGTAGTCCTGTAAAACAAAGTTTTGCGGCCGCCGTCGCCGGCGCAAGCGGTTCAAGGATTGTGCCCGAACTGTCTGTCTGTACAACTTTACCGATTAAAAGCTCAAAAGCTTCCAAAGTCATTTTAAAAGTTTATCTGCACGCGGCGCGGTGGCGGGCGGGGGGCGGGGAGTAGGCCGCTCGTTATCATCGCGCTGAGTTAGTTAAAACCTAGTTCGGGTTTTTTAAAAATCGACAGCGGTCGTCGGCCTCCTCGGGCCGCAGAGCGTCAAAGCGGGGCTCCAGCCCTCCGGCCCTGACGGGCCCTCGCCCGAATAGTTGGCAACGTACACACTAAGTTCCTAGACCCTTCACTACTTTGTTTTACAGCTGTTCCACTTAGCGAACTATGGCCGGAGTTGTGCGCGAGTTCTTGCATGTGTATCGGCACACACCCGCATCCGAATAGTTCCATAAACATAACCTAACTTAGTTTTGGACGACTTTTCAAAGTCAATGCATACTAACTTTCGATGTCTGGAAGTGCGATATTACGATTGGATCAGTTTGGGTGACTTTAATGCATTCGTTTGTTCGGAACTTTGTTTTATTGGATCAAACTTCGGAACAGGGCTAAGTGGGTTGGTAGGTACTTTGGTAGGTATCATTGTACTTGGTGCGTTCAACATTGTTCACAAATTAAGCTCTCGTTGATTGTTTGTTATGAGTTGCGGAAGGTTTTGATACATAAAGCGGCAAAAAGATGTAACATTTTTACAAGTTATTATTTATTAATTAGAATAATTTCAATGATAAACAGTGATCTTGGTTGCAAAACGATTAGCTGCATTCAGATGATGATGATACATTTAGTTTTTCTTACAATTATTTTATTGTCTCACCTTTTTACTGCATTATCATAAATTACATATGCGTTACACTATAATAGTCTTAATCTGTAATTAAAGTAATGCAAACGGCAATCTGCGTGAGTAGTCATTAACTACCCCTCTCTTAGAGCGATGAGGTTCGATCAAGTTAGTTGAAATAACATAAACTAGTGGGAGGTGATATAAGGTAATTGGTGCTATAAAAGTGACATTGATGGCACCTGCGGGCCCATACCATAGTACATGTGCAGATTTACTTGGTATTTAGATTACATTGCTATTTTCTTGGACAAAGTATGTATATTATTATAAGTGTGTAGAGCTGTAACAAACCACCTGAAGTGCCTCTGACATAGTTAATTCACTAAATACTATGACAATTGATCTGCTATTTAACCGATTTGTGCCCACGAAAGCAACCCAGATTACTTACTTAGTGATTATTCATCATTTTGTTGCTATAAAAAATATATACTAGGGAATAAATTTCATGACAAATTCGTGTTTAGAAAATGCAAGACTCGACTACAAACGACATAGTTACCAACGAATACCATTCTTACTATCCATTATCTCCCTAGGGTACAATCACAAATTCGCGAGCACGATCCGTCCTCATAATCAGCGCAATTACCGAAATCTGCGTCGGGAAGTCACGGGCACCATGCGCGAGATAACGCCGCCAGCCTCGGGCGATGACGTCACGACCGGTGGAATAAGACCTCTGTGCTTTATACTTCTTGCAAGCAGTATGTGATAGAAATGGGTTTTTATGACGACGGATTAATAGTGGTGCAGTTTTTGCAAGTGTTTACTTGAGTGTCAGTCGTATTTAAGATTAATTTGGTTTGATAAAACACATGTCTTTAGGCATTTATTTAAAAAAAGTGGACATCCGCTCGGCTTCGCTCGCATTATTTCAGGATAAAAAGTAGCCTATGACATTTCTAAGACCTCATACTATCAACACACTCAAAATCACGATGATCCGTTCAGCCGTTTTTGCGTGATGAGCGTTCCAATAAACAGACAAACAGAGACATAGATAAATACACAAAATTTCTAAAAATTGTTGGAACTTGTTCTGCTATCGGAATATGTATCTACATAGAAAAACAATATTTATCTAATATTTACATATATTTCACAAGTATATACAAAAAAGACAAACATACAGAAAAAGTAACAAAATATATAAATATATATATTTATCTTCAATTTTCAGACTTTCGACCATCTTCAGCTTTATTATATGTATAACCATTGATTGACTACTAAGAAAAAGCTTGAAGAAAGAATTGTTTTTTGCAGTTTGCGATTTAGAACTTATACCTACAGGAGCAAATATAAAAGTGTTTACAGTGACTTAGCTGCTAAGCCAACTAGTTTCTTCGAGTCCCTTGTAAAAAACATCCTGTATAAAATAATAAACTTAAAAAAAAAACACCTAGTGTGGAAGTGTAGCATAAATTCCGCGGCTCTGTTACCCCTGGTCGGTATTTACGTGCTATCTTCTCCCGCCAATAAGTCACGCCATAATTACCTCGGAGCATCACGCGCGCATATTTATGTAAACGTGCATAAATAAATATGGAGACAATTGCAAGCTTTATGGAGGCTCTCTGGTTTATTGGTGGGCTGGAGTTGGAGATTTTATTGCAACGGTGTGCGTGCTTGTGTGAAAGAAGAAATTGTTGGGTGGGATTTTATTTAAACTTGCTTTCTAAAGTAGATGAAGTTTTTAGAAAGGTCGCTGATTTCTTTCTTGTGGTTTTGTTATTGCGTTTACAGTGTTATAATTATGAACAGATTTGGAGATTATATACTATGTATATGATTGTACATTTTTGAGAAGTAATGGTTTACTATTAAAAAGCAGGAAGATTATTTGATATGTTTACTGGAGTTGACAGGAAGATATTTTATTGTACCTATGAATGTGCTGAGTGATTGAAGAGAGTGAATTAATTGTAATGTGTGTTTTTTTTTAAATCTTTTGCAGATCTTTTGCATACACAAACAAATTTTATCGTAACAGCAGCTTGTTGAATACATTTACAAACCGTGAAATATAATTAAATTAAAAATACAAAGAACAATTTGTTGGTAACGAACGAATAGGCGTGAGAGCTCTTGAGTGTGAAATTTATAATAAAAATGTACAAGTCTTAAAAACAAATTTCTTATTTTACTCACATGTGATGACTCTTTTAAACCACTTACTTGGATGTAGACGGTCTGAAGAGCTTATGTGTTATCGGCCCATCATCATTCTGAAACAAAGGAAAAAATATATCGTTAGAGCATACTAGTGTAAATTAATGTACCTAAGTAAAATCATAAATAAAACAATATCCGTCTTCAACACGGCTTAGTTATTAGTCCAGAACTTTGAAAATAAAAAGTCGATTCTTGTCCTTAAAACATCACACACAAACAAATAAAATGCTACCTTCAAATATGAACGGTAATATAAAATTATTGACATTATGCCAATTTGATTATCAAGACATAAGAAAACAAATTTTGAACAGAGACGATATTTAATTTTCAAAGTTCAGGACTAACATTTAAACCGCGGTTTGTAATAAGACGGCGTATGCCTAAAACCATCTTAAAATATATAGTTAAAATGCTTAATGTTCAAAAGTTGTTTTTAATAGAAATCTAGCAAATACGGGGGTTGGCTAATAGAATAATAGTGAGTTCCATTTGCCTAGCATCAGATTACAGTACAGTAGGTACATGGAAATTACGAGCTTACGTGTTTGGAAAGCACAATAAATGCGATTTTAATTGATGTTATGTTCGGTCACCAAACACTTTAAATTGGAGAGACAGCATAACACTACGCTTTACATAGCTATGTTAACAAAATAGTTAAAAAAAAATTTTGTAAAATAACTAGCTTATGCCTTTTCCTAATACACTAAGAATATAATATCGGTGAGTTCTTAAATATAGAAGTCGAACAAATTATATTTAATAACAAATTTTAATACTTTGAAGTACAGAGAAATAATTAATACACACTTTTTTTGACATACTTTTTTGTAGCTGACATGTAGCTATTGTAACCAAAATAATTCGTTTTCTTGTAACCATTTAAATTTGCTATCCCTACATTCCACACATCACCACCACAAACGTACCTGCTCGATGCTTACCAAAAAGGGGCGTTCGTAAATTCGATTTTAATATTGAGCTTCTAATGCCGCCTTGCTTTCCTCCAGTAATTGATACCACTAGTGTTGTTATAAGTGTTATTTTCACAAGTGGGTAAAGTTTAAAAAATATTTCACCCTATCGAAATAGGTATCTAGGATTTGGCGACTTTCTTTACTTAGTGGTATTAAAGGTAATATATTGTACATAGGTAAGTTATTATAAACTGATTGTGTCAGCTATTTAGAGGCTAAATGTTAAAGCTCATAGCAGCTCTTGGCGTGTCAAATATGTTCTTATTAAGAACTGAGAAGTTTTTTTGCGAATTATAAATAAGCGTTATTTTATACCATTACATAACACGCTGTAAATAAAGTGACAGCTAAGAAAACATAACAGTAACACAGATTGTGAGTGAAGCAGTACCCACGTTCGTGGAGACATAACCTTAGCACGTATCTAATACCAGTCATTATTTTCGAATTCATCGACCCTGGGATTTTAAACGCGGGATTATTTAACTTACAGTTCCGGTTTTCAAATTAATTTGGGGCTACAACGTGTGTTTCATTGGTTTACGTAAGTTTTCCTGTAACTAACGGTCGCAGCTTGATGACAGCTTATTTGTAAATTAGTAGGTAGTGTAGAGTTTTAGTGAATTTATCTGTTTATTTTGAATAATACTAAAACCTTTTTTATCTACACTAATGTTGTAACATTCTACTTATGTTTCCAATACTTGACTTATAATTACTACTGTTATAGCGCAGACAACAAAACACTCAATTTAAGCAATTTCACATGATGGTATAATATCCACATCGATATCGTAATATTTCATTATAACATCAATAAAACGCGACCAACCTGATTGGCCCTGCAATCAGGTTGGTCGCGTTTTATTGATGCGCGCAGCTGCGCTCTCATTGGTTAGATTTTAATGGCGGCAAAATCACTGTGACAATACACGTACGCGTGAATTTAACTCTTGTTGTTTGATTAATTGCATTAGTGAAGATAAAGTAGTGTATGCAACTGCATATAACACGGGTATTAAAACACTCGTTACTATTCTGAAACTCGCTGCGCTCGTTTCATAAACTCGCACTCGTGTTTTAATACCCTTCATTATATGACAGTTGCATAAACTACTATTATAAAACAAAATATTAAAGGATAATGTTTGGTTGTGTCAGTTCATTGAGGTCACTTGTGTTCTGTAGGGTGAAAATATTGTAACTTGGTTTAATGTTTAAGAGAGGAAACAAACATGTCAATTGCCTAGCACCTGGAGGAATTGACGGGTATAATGCTATACACCTGGACACCACACAAAGATTTTATAATATAGGTATACAAAATTAAAGTTTTAGATCAAATTTACTTTATACATTATGTTAGCTAGTTGCTGTTAGTCCTACAAGACATTTGTAATACGAGTATATCAGGTAATAATTTAATTTTAATTACGTAATTAAAAGTCCTACCAACTTGCGCCGTCTTTTGGTCACGTGATGGTACTAAAGTGTCTGAAAGAGGCGCGATCTCAAAGCAATTCATATCCAATACAAGTTTATAATGCGACACGGCTGTTTTGGCTGACTATTTTTAAGATTTAAGTAATGTGCCAATTTACGAAGATACTAAAGCTAAACAACTATTGAAATGGTTAGTCTTTGGTTCAATGAGCATAAATAAATAAATATTTCAGGACATATCACACAGTGCCATCTAGCCCCATACTAATCTTACGCTTGTATCATGAAGATATAAAGAAGCAAGTAGTTCCATCCGTCAAAATGACACGTTAAATTGTACGTTATAGCTGATCATAGAACGTTAAGTATTGTTACGACATGTTAGAGGACTCTATCTAAGCTATCAAGCCGACCAAAATCTTTCAACACTAGAGCTGACCACTCTCAAAGCCGACCAAAATCTTTCAACACTAGAGTTGCCCACTCTCACCTTTCACTCACAAACCAGCCTTGTCTGTCTCTACCCCAGTGAAGGCAGTGCGGCTCCCCACCGCTCAGATTATGGCGGCGACATCAAATATGCATAAAAGCCGTAAAATGCCGCACTTAACCGCACCCCGCCGCCTCGCCTTGTCACCTGCATGCCTCCAGTCTTAGGTGTTACCAGGTTTAAATGTATCTTTATGCTTTGTACATTTGTACTGTCTAATTTGACTAGAATGGGGCTCCAAATGCAAGTAAGCTAGTAAAAAAGTAATTTATTGTTCAACATTTACTAGTTGGCTAACGCCTTTTGTGTGTCTCTATTGTATATTTTATAAGTAAATTAAAAAAGTGCAATTAGCACTTGAAAGATAATAAAAGATAATTGCCTTGCCAAACACTTATATCTGGGTAGCCCTTTGTTTTATATTTCCCTATGCATAGGTATTTTTTCCGCTCTACCTGGCAACTCTAAGCTATTTCTAGACAGATGCTGAGACACAATGGTAATTAAAAATTGCCACCTCCACGTGAATTTGCATGAGGAGCGCGACTCGAACGTGAGGTACTCGTATTATAGATAACAGGGTCTTAGCAGACGACTTCTAGGAAACTTGATTAGCTAACGTGTACCTAGTTTTATACTGAAGGTATTATTTTAGCATTTTCTAAATTGTTTACTTAGGAAGATAATAATTAGCTTATTCACAAAATTATAATGATTTGTTAGCGGCGAAAAATCAAACATAAAAAGCAAGATACTTAATCAAGCTTTTGTGCAATTAAATATCACATGAAATAATTTCAATAGTCTTCAACTCAGCCCATTTTAATGCCTCAAATTGTCCTAATACAGCCTTTACACCTGATAAGACTATCTTCTTTATTGTTCCATGTATTTTTGTGAAAATGGAATTTAGCGATACACCGTTTTATGCTAGTTTCTTACTTTTTATCCAAGTGGCATGCAAATTTTTATCATGAAAATATTTTAGTTGCCGTAAAAGATTTCAGTTCACTTCATGAATCTAATTCAAAGGCTAAGCTCAGTTAGGTACTTATGCAAAGTTAGCAATACGGTGTACATATTATAACTCTGTATACCTAGTATATATATAATTTTCGACATAAAACTATGAATTTATGAATGTATTGGTTGTAGATTCTCCTTATTATATACATCTGCATAGCTAATACTCGTAACTTTGTATCTGTAACTCCTTAATAAATGGACCGATTTTAGTCTAGTTTCTATTATTTGAAAGTAGACATAAGATTGTTTACTATTTACTGATGATTCAAAAGACATTAGTACTTCCTACTACTTCCATTAACAAACTAAGATCTTAATCAGTGTTAATGAAGTCGCGAAGCTCGAGCACCTACATACGAGTACACTATACAGTACAAATACAATCCCATTATAACAATCATCTTGCCGTTCATTACAGCACTGAGATACTAAATTTAAATTAACAGCCCCTTGTTAGTTGAACTTGGTACCGATTTGGAGAGAGCTATCTCGGTTTGCGATTCTTTGGGAATCGATAGTGCGCTCACTATTGACAATGCTATTTTATCAAATGTGTTTGAGAACTCAAAGTTTCAGTCATTAAGGCCCATCAAGGCCATTCAGTCAATTAATTCCGGTTAGGAATGTAAGCTTTGTAGTAGCTTTTTAGGATTTCCTGTGTATATTCAGGATAGTACTTAGTTTTAGATACATGCACAAACTTTCAATTAACGTACATATGTACATTTTGAAAGTAAGTTTTTCAGAATTAAAGGATAAATTTAGAAGAATTTAGTGCCATAAGAAAGATATCAGTTTACGATCAAGTACCACAAAAGCTTCCTAGGACTATACTTTAAAATTTATTTTAATCATTTATATTTTTTTCGGTTGATAACTAACGAATGCACTCGTAGCTAACACTCGTCCATAAGCGACGCGTATTGATATATGTAAGTGGAAGAAGGAAATAGTTGCTATGCTATACTTTTATCATGGGATAAAAGTATAGCATAGCAACTATTTCCTTCTCTCTTCGCGTCCCCAGCAAGCACACTTACATTCACATCTGCGCTTTCAAATAGATGTTCATTTCTGTAAATCGCGGTGGTGTCGCGCCGCTGGTGACAAAGCACGAGGTGACGATAGTTACCCTTAATGGCTTTTATTTCCACTCTAACTAGAGTGGGATCGAAAACCCTTGGTTGGAAAGAAAATAACAAAAACTCTTTTTTTATTGAATGTTGTTCTTTTGTCGTGATAACAAGGGAAGGTATTTGAATTACCCGTATTATTTTCACAATGTAGATATAAAAAAGAAAATGTTAAGGTCATACTTTAATCTGGATTTTATAAAACGTTTAATCCGGCTAGCCATGACAAAGATAAACCAAAGTAAAAAACTTCTCAAGATCTTAATTAAAGAACGAATAGCTAAGAATTTCCACGAAAATCTTTTAAGCGAGCTAATTTTGTCGCTACCCATATAGTTTCCTTGCAAATTCGATACACCGAAATTCAGAATTCCTTGCTCTATTTAGCTCTAAGCATTTCGCAGTCAGAAACAGGCAATTTAGCCGCCGCCGTCTTTATCGTATCTTTAATGAACACTCATAAGCACAGAACTCAACGTATTGTGTGGCGAAGACGCCAGTGCAGCGTCAGGGCTTTGCAGGATTTGCGTTTTGTAATACCCACATTTTCATATTCCCCGCTTAATTATCGCGTAGCTGGTTTAGCCCAGCCAAAGATTCCGAGAACAATTAGAAACCTATCTATTTCAGCTCTTACAGACTTTAGATGCCAAGAAAACCGTTTTCAAAAAGTCTCGTTGCTTACTTAAAGTTTAAGAGTCTTTCTCAAAAGAGTCTATGTAAATTAAATATCTAGGTCGTAAAATAACCGGGTAGAATTTGGGGTAAAGAATGTTCGCGCGTCTCATGTTTCTTCCCTCTCGTTTCCGTAACAATGTAGGCCTTGCGAGGGAATATATAAAATGCTAATACGGCACCGTTCGGTACAAATTGATAGTCGATCGTCGCTCATATAAAACACTCTGCGAGCAAGATCGCCCATGAATAATAAAGAATTGCCAGGCCTTGGCGACGGAGCGGCCGCCGCGGCGCGTCTGAGACGAACGCCGCGGGCGAAAGGAAATAAGTTTTGGTTTAGCAGACGACTTTTCTTTTAGGGTGGAAATCAAATTAGTCAAAACGAAAATTGTGGAGGATAAAGGTTTGACACAAGGTAAGTGAGACGCTGTTGTAAACATTTATCGTTTTAGAAATGTCTGAAACACAGAATATCTTATTTATTCAATATTTTTTTCTTTTGAATTATTTTTAGATAAAAACCTATGCCAATGTGAGAACCCATTTTTATTTGATTTTACCTGTATAATATAGCATATAAAAAATAAAAAGAGCATACAAAAAGTGTCTTCACAAATTTGTCGTAGCAAGTCGGCAGTTGAAAGGAACCCCTGCACGTCCAGTATAAAACATAACTGTGATTTTCATACAGAGTTGTGTTCATGCGACATAAAAACACCCTCAGCTGTAAAAACTTATTGACATTACGCTGTCGTAATGTTTACCCTAGTAAAGGATACAGAATTGTATTCAAATGTGGCCAGATAAAGTTGTATAATATATAATATGAATAGTAAAAAAATCAAATTTAAAGCTTAGCCACGCTTAGCTTATTTTGTAACCAGAAATAAATAAATTTGATTTTTATTTATCATGTTTCAAATAAATATAAAAAACAAGTTATGAAAACGAAACCACCTTTTTCTTTTGTATTTAATATTGAAAATATGTATTCGTTTCGTTGTTGAGTTACACAAACTAGTACATAAAGATTAGGTATTAACTATGATAGAAGAGTGGTTAAATTTAGCGCTCAATTTTAATTTCAAATTAAAGTTTACCTATAGTTTCAATATTTGTTTTTTAATCTATCTTTAATATAACCTAACACATTTCCTTTGCATCAGTAACACGATTTCAAATCCACAAAGAACGATAACTAAATAATGCCAAAAATTAAAACAAAAAACGAGCGCGCATCAAGCATTCATAAGCATCATACTAGATCATACTGCTCATTTAATCCTCACATATGACTCCGTTCCTGTACACGCAACCCCAGCCATTATTGTAATTCCACTTAATCATATGTCATTGGTACCGCAAGCTTATTGAGCGTAATTGTCATCAAACGCGTATATTTGCGTAATGAATCTGGTGGAATTAAATCACTCGACTCGACTAATCTACGATTGCACGATTGACTGAGTAAGCGAGGTATATTGACGTTTTGTATAGTGTTTGATATAAGTAACAATATTTTGTTAGAGATGTATAATTAGCTCCATTTTGTGAGTAATATTGGTTTTAAGAAACGTTGTCTTAAGATTTTTATATGAATAAAATTAATCTTAGATTTTTGTTGAATTTTTTACAACATAAATGCATTTATTGAATAGATATGGAAACAGAGCTTCAATGAAAATATGTTTGTGTGCTTTTGTAAGAAATATGCAATTGCAAAATCAGTGTTTCGTTAACCTGTTAAAATACAATAATTATGGTGACGTATTTAAAGCAAAAAAATCTAATTTCCCGTAAATCGCAATGTTTGCTTAAAAACAACATTTCATTTTCAGTTTTCATTGATTGATTGAAGATGTTTTTTTAAGTTTACTTTTTTCGCTTCATCATAGTTCTAGACTTTTCGACCTTAGATCAAATCGTCAGCAAGCAACAAGCGATTCACCCTCAAATGTAACCTCACATCATTAATTAATGTAACCCACCACCGCGTAGTGTAGTATGCTGGTAGGTCATAGACATAGCATAGCAAAAGATATGTCTTGCCATAATACCATTCTGTCAAAAATAATCAATAAAACAAAAAATATACAGTAACAGGTGTGTCAAAAGTGTTGAAAATAAAGGGGGTGGCACTTATAATACACTAGGTAGTACTTTTGTATCCTTGTCTTGCACAACAACGATATAATTGCACTGTTTAGGTCACGAAAATAAAAGAAAAAATCTAAATAGTGACAACATACGAAACTATTTACCACAATAAAATAAAAAATGGAGACAGATCTTTGACAGCTTGCAGATTAAGACACTATTCAAAGACGTGTAAATTATTGTAAACGAAATATGAGTATGATACAAAGTCTCCGTTTCTTTATAACTTTACTTTTGGCTTACCATCAGGCAAACTATGGCCAATGCATTTTGTTTAAAAAAAAAACAGAGAGCGATTCGTGCTCATATATAATGTTGCACTATGGCCAGTCTATGAGTAATCTATGTGATATTGTGTGTGGCAAGCAATGACGTTGTAGTGTTTACCTGTGGAATCCTCACACACAATTAGCTCTTTATACGATTAAATACGTCACAGGTGTTGTGCCGCGTTGATGGGACGGGATTGAAACTGACAGGATTTGTGGGTACGTTTTACACGCACATTTAAGGTACGAGTAAGTAGGAATGTGATAAAAGCTAGATCGTTATATAATAGCTGACGTCAGACATATTTTAAATATGATTAATCTTTTATTATGCTCATAACTGATAAAAAATGTTGTATTTTGTTTTGCCTGTCGCTCGGTTTTAATGCACACAAAGTAAACAATTCTACTTCTACTAATTAACATGTTGCAATAAGAAATACAATTTGTAATAATAGCTTATTTACGCAAATTTGGAAATATTTTTTACATGTAAGTAGTTTATTTTTTCTGACTAACTTTTACCAAATTGAGAAAAAATTCATTCAATTAAATTTTTTTTGAATAATTGAACCATTTCAATATTCCCTCTATTTTCTATGAAAACCGTAAATAAAGGATCCAGTTACAACACAACACCGGCTGTAACAGCTGAAAGGTGTGACGTCACTCAGGTGAGACGTCCAAAGGGAGTACAATAGAACCTTCGCCACCGTCTGCTAGTAACGGGATATTTAGATAGACAGGACGTAGTGTATCTTAGAAGGAAAATGGTTAGGTTAGGAATATTATAGTTATTAAAAGTTGATAATAAATAGGTTTAAAAAAGTGCTAACCTCAATTTAAATGGAAAGAAGACGCTTTGCGCCACCCTAATTAAAATTTTAAATTATGTAATATTTCGTCTTCAACATGTAACTAATACGGTAGGTAGGTATGTTGTTTTAATAATAAAACATTTCGCCTTTGCCGAAAGAAATTTCTTTAAAGTAAAGTAACTTAAAATAAACTCGGTTATTTGTATACTTTTATCATATGAAACAATTCGACGCGTCTAAATCTTTATAGCGTATGCAGCAACACACCAAGAAAAGCCGATTCAACAGTGCATCGGCCCTCACGGAGCATAAAGATATTGAGCGTGCATTGTCGCCGCCGGAGCCTGCCTTTTGTCTGCACTAGAACCACCAGATAGCACTACCCGCCGGCTTTGTCTGCCTAATTGTTATATTCCCAACAAAGAGAACCAGAAACAAACGACGACACCAGTTAGCTCGAGCTAAACGCCGTGTAATAACATGTCCTCGCACAATCGCACGTTTCCAATACGTTAGCAAATTGACTATCGATATGTTTCTATTTCTATTGTTATTGTTGCACGATTTACGCAGTTCCCTGTAAAAGTGAGTTTCATTTGATTGACGGCAGTAAAAATGGGGAGGCAAAAATGCGAATTCCACCGGGTAATGAATCGGCGGGTGCTTGGCGTCGATATAGCGCTAATGATGTTCATTTTCCAATTTGAACGTTTCGACGTTTATTCGTTTTAAAGCGCTGCGAGCCGATCGCGTCCCTCCGTCGGTAGGTTACAGGCATCAATCATTTTTAGAGGGTTTCGCTTATCCAAGTTTTCTTCCTGCCTCTACTTCCAACTTTTACATCGAATGATCTCCGCTGAACCAACACGCCGCTCCGTAACCGCGTTTTGTATTATTTTTTGTGAATAAATAATATTATTCCGCGAGGGAAAGGGGATTGGATTTCGTTAAATATGGTTTAGTAATTGAATTGAAATCTCTCAATGTCGACGTTCAATTAAGCTTAAGATTTTATGCTTTCTGGACGTATTTTCTTTGTTTCACGGAATGTAATTAATTAATTTTAAGATTTGGTATTTGATTCTATTTAAAGGTACAATGAGTCGGGTTCCTTAATAGGTTTCTAAATTGAGATAGAAGAGTTCGTAAACTTACTAAACCAGGTGGGCTTAAGGAGTACTTGGTTACATTTTGATTCTAAGATATGTTTTAGGATTCTATCAGAAAGGCTGTTATAATCTAACCAGACCATTAAATTCATTGGCCAATCTTCGCAACTAGAAAATATATATGTATTCCATAAGCACATATATGTTATATACTAAAAACATTAGCTAACTGCATTTCCCTCGCATAATTACCGCGAGATTCATCAAATTCCGCAATATCCATTACGGGTACTGTCAAAAGTGATTAATGCTAATGTCGGTCGCAAGATTTTTAACTAAGTTAAGATTAAAACAGCTAAGGGTATTATAATCTCAGAGTGGCTTGAGGCGATGGATCCGTCATCTCTCCCTTGCAAATTATAATGACACATCCATTGGGAGGTTTTAAGCCAATTCAACTTTGCAAGGCCCTGATACCGAGGGTTTGTTTAGGATTCTGACGGTGGAATGGAAATTGCTTTGAAGGGTTACTGATTTTTAAACAATGCTTGTTTGGGTCAGTGTTTCTTTGAGCTAATTTTCATTCTTCCTTGATATGTGTGAAAGTATTTCGAAGTCATCCCAGGTAGAAATTGTTTTAGAGAACAAACATGTGTGTATGTATGTCAAACTGTAGTCTTCGAGACAAGTGTAAACTAGTCTAGCAAAAGTAAGCGCTTAACATCACTTGAATTTGTAGTCAAGCGTACATAAATATATATTTTTTTCTTTTAAAGGTAACAGTAAAACTTGTTTTCATACAAAATATGAATATATTTTGTAAAACAAGGTTTACTGTTACCTTTAAAAGAAAAAAAATAACAATGGAACATCATTACACCCGGAAGAGTCAGATCGAAAATCATTTACGCAAATGAGCCACGAGAGTGCACAGAATCTGTCGTAATTCCATTTCTTTTTACAATGGGACACTAATAATAACTTCCGAAGCTGCAATTTCAACACAAACAGTATCGATTTGCGAGGGCGCCGTCTCAGGAAACAATTTGTGGTAAAAATCCTCACTGATAGACGCGATATGAGCAACGGGAGATTTTTTTACTCATTTTTTAGAGGGCGGGGGAGATCGCGAGCTGATCTTTGTTTTATGAGAACGATTAAGAAAAGCATATTTGAAGTGTGTACTCGGCTTTATTTGCGCCCCGAGAGGGAAGCCACGCTTCATTGGTCCGTAATCGTTTTTCGCATTTTATTGGCCCGTACTCGCATCGAGGGTTATGACTCAAGTATGTCAGGGGTCGCGTTTGTTTCTACGTTTCCGCGAAATTAGTAGCGTTTCGTATAAAATTAAAATGAGAATCTTGTTCGCGACATAATTCAGTCGGGTGGGTGGCGGGATCCTGTTATTTTCGCAGTTAATTTCGCGGCGTTAAGCGTTGTATTGTGGCACGAAGGAAGGAGTGATTAGAATGCTAAGTACGGCAGC
Organism: Macaria liturata; assembly: GCA_964023185.1. NCBI lineage: Eukaryota > Metazoa > Arthropoda > Insecta > Lepidoptera > Geometridae > Macaria > Macaria liturata. The sequence continues at coordinate 10,032,864 of OZ026812.1, read as the reverse complement.
GGAAGGGTTTCCTTAATTGTGCGGTGTTCCTCGCCGCACTGCGTCTAACTGCGGCCTATTGATAGATACAGGGAAATCACACAACGTCTCACTGAAATATCTATGTACGTGAGAACAAACTGAAACCTATACAATACTTGGAATTGTATGTAATGTAGCATTTTGTGGTATACTTTTTTTATTTTTATTTCAAACGGGTTTGCGCTGGACTATAATTTGCCTGGTGGTAAGCGACCAGTAGGTTACAACTGTACAAAAGTGTTTTAGGGCTTATTGTTACAAGGGAAACTATGTAGGTATACGAGTGATACAGATGATTGGAAAGAATAGGTTAATAAAAAAAATGCCAAATTTTATTCGTTTATAAATATATTGTGATTTAAGCATTGAAGTGCAAATATGGATATAAGTAGGCAAGTGCCTGTTATACAAAGTAATCACAATAAAAGCTACGTTTTATAGTCAAAAAATTAATTGCAAGCGGCGTCCCCGTGATTTAGACGACCGAAATGTGGTCGTTAGTGAGAATTGAACGGAAGGGTATGAAGGGGTTGTTTTAAGCCACCCCGAATTAAACTTTGTCACAACTGTGTTTTCACTATGTTACATTTTTGGAAAGAAGGGATGTGTCGTTTTTTATTACCGTGAGGCGTAACAGGCACAAATTGGAAATAAACAAAACACAATATACATGTCATTAGAAGATTAAAATAACAAATCACGCATTTGTGACACGACTTTCCATTCGAAGCTGTCAAAAAGTCCCAATTTGAAATAGGGAACAATTTCACAAATTAATGCGGGGTTCTTCTTTTGTTTTGCCGGAGGAGCACGACGTTAAAATAAAGGCGTATTAATTATTCAGCGCCACACTCGACGCAATCAGAATAAGTGGTGATGTTTCTGTCACCGCGGCTGCGGCGCGGCGTGGCGCGGCGCGGTGTCGCTGCGGCCGCGCCGTGCATGATTAGAATTCTTAAGCCCCGCCAAAGGCTCTTGATTAGAGGAAATTAAAACCATTATACTCGAGCGCGCACCACAATGCCGCCAACCTTCCCGCCTGACGTAAAAATGAGCGGGAAGCGCGCATAAAGAAGGAGGCCCGGAAGCGGAAGCGGCACCATCTTGGAGCCGCCGGGCGGGAAAACAATGGATTCGTTAATTAACATTTTCTTACGCCTCGCGGCTGTCGAACGAACGGTTTATCGGACAAAATATTTATGACGCAGACACGATGAAAATTCCACCATGAAATTGCACAAGTGAATTTCTGTTGGATCGTAAAGATTATGAAAATGTGCGCGGGAGAGCCTTTAATTGCTTTTCTGATTGCTTCTTTTGTTAATTATGGATGACGAGGGCATAAATGTAAAAATTATTTCCACTAAACCTATAGCTCATCATCATCTTTGTCAACTCGACCTCTGCTGAGCATTTATGTCTCTTTTCTAATATTCCTCTTGTTATACAGGATCATGTAAATTATACAATAAGGTTGCTCAAATAAAAAAATACTTTACTTTACTTTTATCACAGACTAGCTGGTTCCCGCGACTTCGTCCGCGTGGAATAGTTATTACCATAAAAACGGGTTTATTGAGTTAACCTTAAAAGATAGACATATACTGTTGCAGACATTTTGTTAGATCATTTCAAGAGAAATAATTCTTTGATACATATTTTTTGATAGCGTGAACCGTTTTCGCAGCGCACGCAACGGAAACCCTCAAAGATGAATAATTTTCCCCGTTTTTTCCACATTTTCCATTGTTTCTTCGCTCCTATTAGTTGCAGCGTGATGTTATATAGCCTAAAACCTTCCTCGATAAATGGTCTATTAAACACAAAAATAATTTTTCAATTCGCACCAGTATTTCCTGAGATTAGCACGTTCAAACAAACAAACTCTTCAGCTTTATAATATTAGTTTATTATATGCGCTGTTTTTAACCAAATACTCTCTCTTTTTCATATAGCTACAAAACCACACACAAAAATCAAGTACACACCACATTCACATGAGTCCCGTCAATCAGATAGTCGTAATCGCATGTGGCAGCAAACAAAGGTATATGTTTGCAATCGGACAGCGATTGAGCCATAAACCTAATAGAGACAGAGTGGCGCCCGCGGCTCGGCCGGTGAAAAATGCACGCCATCAATATGTGTATTGACTGTGTGGGTTGAAAGAACGTCAAACAAATAGAAATGTGATAGACAGGTTGAGATAATTCTTTTATTTTAATTTTAAGCCTTGTTGAAGGTATTTACTATGTACAGTGCTTTCAATTCAATCTATCTGATGTTTGTGTATATCACTGTTTCATTATGATGATTTCAAAGTTTGAAACTGCAAACTGTAATATTTATTACATTTCACGAGTATTTTTACTTTTATTTAGATCATTGTTAATTCTTATATTTTTTTCCTTACCTATTGTTCTATTTGTTGCTACTCTTTTTATAACCCTCATGGTTCTGTCAATACATATTTACGTGACTTTTACCAGCATCTACCTAAGAAACATACATTATGTAGTAAGTAACTCAATTAGAATCACTTATAAAATACCATTTTAAAAGCAATTTCATTTCCCACGTCAATCTCTCGCCCAGCACTCCTCTCCATTCACTATTACCCCGTAGTACCGGTAAAGTGTAGCCATCACTCACACCACATCCCCCGTACAATACATGTACCCTTACAGTGTATTTGTCCGAGTCGGGCCAGTTAACAAATGACAGCGCTCTGTCAAGCCAGATAATGTGTGGTCAGGCTGCTAGTGGTTAAACTAGCTGTTTTTGTTTAAAGGGAAATTTGACAAGCAAAATGTGTAAAAAAGTACTCGTAGGTGTATGTTACATAGAGGTACGATTTATACGTTGCGAAATGCTCGTAGCTAAATAAGTGGAGTCATTCATTTTATTTGTAACTGTTACCGCGTCGTTCTTATATGAGATAATACGTTCTTATATAACATGCAGATGATTTACATGAGATTAGTATCATTTAACAAATGACAGCGCTCTGTAAAGTCAGATAATGTGTGGTCAAGATGTTAGTGATTAAACTAGCTAGGCAGATTTAACAAGCAAAATGTGTAAAAAAGTACTCGTATATGTGACATAGAGGTACAATTTATGCAATAAAAACGCCCCGAGCTCATGGTGCTAATAAATATTTCGAGTCTTCTGACACAGCACCATCTAGTCCCATACTAAGTAAACACTTACACATAGCAACTACAGTCGTAGCTAGATTTAGTCAAATCCAAAAATGGTTCCATTTGGGCGCTTCCGTTGTTAGCAGCCTAGCAGATTCTTATAATAAGGCAGTCGTTGATCCATGACAAAGTTTCCTAGATGGCTTAAAAATATCGTGACTCTAAATTTAGAAATGAATTACTCCTCTAATATAAAATGATAAAACAAATGATATCCACTAACAAGAACAATAGAGCAGTATTTTACATTCGGAATTGCTATTTGATTTTATTCCAGCAAACCAGTGGATTCGGACGGTCGTAACTGCGCAGTAAACTGACTCTCTTAGCACTGGATTACTGCTATTAACTACTGTGCCATAGTGGGGAGAGATAAGGGCTTTAATTTTATATTGTAAACACAATCAATTTATTTAAATAAAACATGGCACTGCATTGCTGTTTTTTAAAGGTTCAGTTGAAGCTAAGTTATTGTTTAGCTTAGAAATTTAAAGAGTAACGGATTTATTTTTACTGTATATTTTATAAAAACAATGTTGAAACAACGACAATTTATTTATATTTGACAAAAAAAAAAATGTATTGTAAAAAGAAAATTAGTATTGTGCAGGGGTGATTGGGCAGGGGTGATGTCGGAACAATATCGATTGGAGTGTGGTGTCAGACAGGGTGGCCTCACTTCTCCCACGCTTTTTAACCTCTACATGAATAACCTGATTGTTGCGCTCAGCAGCATCCATGTCGGCTGTCACATAGATGGCGTGTGTGTCAATAATCTCAGTTACGCCGATGACATGGTTCTGATGAGCGCATCGATATGTGGTTTGAGGAAATTGCTGCACGTATGTCAGGAATACGCCTGTGATCACGGATTGCGATATAATGTGGCAAAAAGTCAGTATATGATCTTTCAGGCTGGCTCAATGTGCCCCCAGTTTGTCCCGCCACTAAAGTTAGCTGGAATTTCGCTAGAAAGAGTGTACAAATTTAAGTACTTGGGGCATATTCTTTTGCCAGATCTTAGGGATCATGTGGACATCGAGAGGGAGCAGAGGTCGCTTTCTATAAGAGCTAACATGCTGGCTCGCAGGTTTGCTAGGTGTTCAGCTGGGGTTAAAGTTACGCTCTTTAGAGCATACTGTACCTCGCTGTATACCTGCAGCCTGTGGGCTCACTACACACAGAAAAGCTACAGCGACCTTCGCGTCCTCTATAATAACGCGTTCCGGATTGTGATGGGGCTCCCTCGGTTCTGCAGTGCCTCGGGAATGTTCGCGGAGGCGCGCACCGCCTGCTTCCATACAACCATGCGCAAACGGAGCGCCTCTCTGGTGCGCAGGGTCCGGGCGAGCTCCAATGCAATCCTGGAGATGATTGCCAATAGACTAGACTGTCCCTACATGCGGCATTGCTGTAACAGGCATGTTCCAGCAGTGCCGTTTGTGAGGAAGTTTTAAGTTGTAGTATCGTCCGTGTGTTTTGTCTTTTTTGTGACTTCATAACTCTTTTAATTTATTTTCAATGTTTTGACATGTACCTATATTATTTTAACTTTAAGATGATAATAATAATTAATTCTATTTTATGTTGATTTGAATTGAATGTAATGTAATGTGATTTTCCGATATGGGTCTCAGTAACCCGAAATAAATGAATTTTAATTTTAATTTTTTAATTGTAGTGGAATTCTGTCAACAGCTTATGTAGCGTGCTACGTTAACTGCTACGTACCGCGTAGCCGCTACGTAGCAAGTTGTTGAATGTTTCAATTTCAAATTTTGGGAAACTGCATTGTAAAGTCATGATTTTACAAACTGATAAAATGGAAGTAAATTAAAATAAAATAAAGCATTCAGATTCTCTGTTTTTAATATTGTTTCGTCTTGTTCGTTTTGTCGGTAACAATTATAAATGTACAAAGGATATGACTACAAATTTGCTAAAAACAGGTTGTACTTTTTTGATTGATATACTTTTTATAAATCTAACCTACTGTATTATCTACTCTGTGTTTATGAATAGCTGTAAACCAGTTGATTGGGGCTCTTGAATGTTTATTGCCAGTAACATGGACATCGGACAAGCAAACACTAACCCTCCCGCGTCGAGATGAATACTAAATGCTTATCTGTGATACGCCATTTTATGGAAATAAAATTTGGTTAAAATTTTATGGTTGGTGAATTTTGAGACTGCAACTAAGTAAAGCTTTTAGCAACAAACCGTTAAAAAATAGATAAATTTTCTATGGCTTTAATACAATATTATGTTGACTTTTCAGTCAATAAAAAAAAAAAGAAAAAAAAACCTTAACCGGTTTTACCAAAAATCTGTACCAATTCTTTCCAACAATCGAGTTAATTATCAGCTCGCTTCATTTAAGGCTGCATTCGTCTCAATAATTCATTGTAATTTTTGACAGGCAGCTGTCAATTTGGCATTCAACCCTTGCTTAATGCGCCCCAAGACGTAGCAGCCATCTTAGACCCCCCAGAATAAATTAGCCTCCTCCCGACCACATTGGGATATAAAATTTTGAATATGAATGGAAAATTTTGCATTTGTAATAAACCGCTTTAGCCTGTTACGCTGCAGATGCGTACAGAGTACTAGCTTTGGTTAATTTTATGCAGTAGACAAACATGTGACGTATTAAATGTGCGTTTAGGGGAAGCTTTCGTTATGCGGCGTCGAGGTGTTGGAACAACATCCCTCCGCCGATCAGGAACCTGCGCAGTATGTATAGTTTTAAAATAAAACTCAAAAATTTTATTTTGGAACACCAGAAAAGGGAAGCTTCATTAGTCAATGACACCAGTGCTATTTAAATTGAACTGTATACGTAATATAGATTATAGTTTATACTCGTTTTTGTTAAAAATTGATTTTATTTATTTTTTTTTTTTCTATCGCCCATCATATTTGTCTTTGGTATTTGTTATGTTGTTTAGGTACCTATGTCTTTGTTGTTTCTGTTAAAACACTAACTCTATGTACACGTGCGTGACGTCATCACCAACCCCAACGGAAGACCAGCGCTGGTTGCTATGCAGCCAGCATTATGCTGAGTTGGGGTTGTATTGTGGCAAATATGTATCTTATTTAAGTAGTTATATATATATATATATTTCTTGTTTGTGCTCGTTTGTTTAGTATATTTTGCTACAATAAATCATTTTCTTTCTTTCTTTTCTTTCTAAATTTTTAGTATCCCCAAGTTTCAAAATCTTATATTTTGTTACTTGAATAAATCAGAAGAAGTAAAATTACGATATGATGTGTGATTGTATATTGTAATCGTCAGTTAAAACTGCTAGTCAACATTTTTTTTATTCACAGTGAAATGAAAGTTATGAACATAAACCAAACAACTTGGATCCAAATTAGGAATTTCATATTTTACCCCATTACTTTATAAAACACTCATAAAACTTAGTTATTTTACATAGAAGCTTTTAAAAAAAGTAAAGAAATAAAAATACTCATTTATTATATTTTTTTTTTATTTTCTGACTGCACTTGTCTCGCTACAAGTAACCTTGTCTATGTCTCAGCAAGGCAAAAGCAGTGGATAAAAACAGAATATCTCGGGGTTCGGTTGTCGTTCCTCAGGTGGCTGCCATAAATATTTATTAATTATTTTTTCAATAATCTCTCCTCCTATCCTTAAGGGTGGGGATATCTCCTCCGTTAATTGCTTTTTGTTTCATTTGAATAAGTATTGTTTTTGACTGGCCGAGCGTTACGCCGGAGTTTTATAAAATCAGGCCGATGAATAATTACGTTGGAGCGAAGTTAATTTAATAGAATCCTTTGCGTTCTTTTTTACACAAATTTTATTGAATAAAATTGGTTTTAGAAAACTACAATTTATAAATACGAAATTAATTTATAAAACCCATTGTAATTTTGTTTCTTTACACTTAATTGATACGTTTGCCACTAACTACTATAAAACAAAAAAAAATACATGTATATGAAGAAAAAATATGTCTTCTAACTATTTAGTCAAAATTAAAGATCATAATGATAGCCAATATACGCTTACGAAAACTGTGAAAATCAATTATTAATTAATTATTGATGAAATTGAATTATAATAATTATTAAACGAGTCCAAAAGTAAAAGTGTACTACTCAGCAAGAATATCGAGTATCTTAATCAATTCAACATTACTCAATCTCAGTAGACACTGAAAAAATAATCTATTCATCCACGACGGCGTCGCGATGTCTAATTGATTTTATAATTCGAGGGAAGCTTGAAAAGAAAGCATTATGCATTCGTGGCACGAGACGGTTGGAGACACTGATTTTGATGTCTTGAGCTTTTGGAATTTAGTTGTGTATGAATAAACAGTCTTATTTATAATCTTGAATCAAAGAAATATTGGTTCATTCAGCATATTTGTAGGTAAGATCCTTTACAATGGTATTTTTTTGGCATATTTTGCTTAAAGTATATGTATGTAAACTTGGTATATAAGTAGTGCAAATATATTTTACTGAGTAATGTTACCCAAACAGATATAAAAAACATAAACAAATAATGTTATATTGTTTCACTGGCTGACTTTTTGTTTCTGTGGCAACATCGATACATTGTAACAGGCATCCATATCAATCCAGTAACATATGAGTCGCCCGCGGCCGATAACTGACCGATTGTAACAATTTGTATCCGTACAAGCCTCCACCCTCCATCAATGTTAATTTTTTATTTGATCAAGATTGTTACATAGCGAATAATTGCATAATAAAGCCAATTTTTTGATAATACCATACCCTCACATAGATTTGGAACGGTCATTCTTTCGTAAGGACTAAATTATAGACGCAGCCGTGTCATTTCGTCGGCAGTTTGAAAGTCGTTTGATTCCAATTTATCTTATTTTCTCGTTAAAACGATTTATTAATTTAGAAGACGGGGTAGTTAGTCGCGACTCTAATTTGCTTTAATGTTTCGTTCGTGATATTTCATTTTTGTTTTGCGCTACTATTTTTATTTATTTGTGAGGTATTATTTATTACATTAAAATTGAAAATGAAATTTGATGAATGTAAGTCATTCGGATATAGGATTTAATATCTGATTTGGAAATTTTCATTAGTTTTTACAAACTCTAATAGGTACTAGCAATATCGTTAAATTTATAACTACAATGTTGCCATATTTCTTGTCTCGCGGGCCGTCCATCTAGCTCAGGGTGTCCCGCAATTTGTCCCGGGGCTATTGTAATCCTCGAAATTGATAATCGATGGTCTACAAAGGCATGCTAACGAGGCCTCGCCACTACTATCAATCTTCAGGTCTGAAGGAACCAAGGTCACCCTCGCAGGGGTGGCTGAAATACCTTAATTTATAATGCTGGTAATATCTTATATGGTGTAGTTATTATTTCTGAGTTATATATTAAACACTTTTATTTTTCTTTCCTCCTTTTTTGATACTGTATCGTAAGGCAATTCAAATAATGATTTTGTATCTTTGTCTCTAGTCCAGGACATGATACTTTTATATGTTTAGTAGTAGAAGAAATGAAATTATGAATAAATTCTTATATGTTTAATTTGTTATAAGTGTCACGCAATGTTGAGTAGATTAATCAAGCTAAACTTCGCGAATAAAATGTACTACTCTAGTTCCAAAAGCAACGCACTATTAATAATAAAATATATATGGGACCACCTCAGAAACAATCCCCATCGAATAAAAACTAATGATTAAAATCGGTTCATAAATAATGGAGTAATGGCATAACATACCCACAAAAAAAAACTTTAAGCAGACTTGATAACCTCTTTTTTTGAAGTCGGTTAAAATACTAAATGTTAAAAATGTTAAACAAACCCGCCAGCCCTAGTGTAATGAAATATGACAAAGACAGCTCACTAATGTCAGTGAGATCGTGAAATTATGGCGTGACGTTGATTTATTCCGCGATTATGAAAACATTTCACTGAAAATCTGTTTTAGAAAATTGCTATTATTAGCGGTGAATTGGATAAAATTGTTGACAAGTGAAGTTTAATAGATAGATAGATAGATAAAACTCTTTATTGTAACACACATTGAAAAAAAAATAAAGACAAACAGAAACACAAACGACTTAAAAAATAGTGCCACAACTGGCGGCCTTATCGCTAATAGCGACTTCTTCCAGGCAACCGTAGGATGGACAGGAGTCGAAAGAAAAAGAAAGGATTAATAGCCCAGTTTTAATTTCAAATTTATTTATTGATTATTTAAGCGGTTTAACAAAATATTCACTAACATAAGTGAGTTGTGACAGATTTTAGTCATATTTGTTTTTATATGAGCAGATTATATTGCTGTTGTACGTATTATAAAATGTGTCTTAATAATATGTTTTCTTTCTTTGAAATTTGGAAAAAAAAATCCTCGGAAACTTTATAGGCAAACAATTTTTTTTACTAGGTTATACAAATACTCAACTGAAACGTTGCGTAAACACGCTCCCACGCTCTTCTAATTAACTAAAACATATCGTATTTGCTTATCAGTACCCGAGCCGTGTACAAACAAATGCGAACAAATTGATCGACATTGACTAAATTAAACGAAACCATGCGATATAATATCTAATAAACACCTCAATATGTCGGGAAAATATCGACACATTATGCCAACCAAATTCACACAATATCCGCGTCCGCGTAAAATGTGTAGTGTGTCATAAAATATGGTGTGGTTTAGGTCCCTATGTCTATGTCAGATATATGCGTCGAATAAATATTTTTTTATTTCATTTTGTTCGGGGAGACGCAGGAGGTCCAGGAGAGGAACAGCATAGGTTATTAAAAAAAAAATGACAAATACGCCAATTTATTACAATACGCTAGCCGCTATGTACGCCAATAAAACATAAGAATTTTTTCTCACATGAGACTATTCAGGTATTACTATTAACTATTTTTATGGACTATTTTTATAGGTTAAAGTTTTGTGTGTGTCTCAATAAATATATTTTCTTTCTTTCTTTCTTTCTATTCGATAAATGACTGAAGTGACCCTGTGGCTGAAGGATATACTAGAAATGGAATAGATATGTCATAAAGTAGGATACAAAAAGTTTAACACAAATATGTGTAATAAAAACCTAAGATATCTTTGTGTATGAAAGCGGATTTATTTCTTTTTTGTAGCTAGGCGATATTTATCATAGGATTATAACTAGGACATTACAGTAAGGTATCTCTGAGTTACATAGTCTATGTCGCAACCCTTCGAGCGTACGAGTGGACGAGTCATACGAATGTAGTTCGCTGATTGGCTTCGATAAACATCGGAGTAACAAATTAACCCTGGAAGCCTCGATACGCACGATATGTGATAAGTGTCGCTTAGCACGAGCAAAAATATTGAGGCGTATTGTAATAATAAAATCAGTAAAGATCCGTACCTAACGAATGATTTTAAAACAGATTCAGATTCGTATATTTTTTGTAGTAGGTAGGTAATATGTTCATTGAGATAACGGAACGTATATTTGAAGCTCAATAGTTTATTTCAATGATTACATGTATGTATCCGCATATTATGAAATAACAACTACAGAAAATATTTTAATGAGTTAATAATCAGTAGAGTACTCGTAGAGTAATCAGAAATTATTTTTTGAAAGTGAGTAAAAACAGTACAAAAATATTCATAAAGTGAATCACCAGATTTGTCCGTGCTAACCCTTCTACCAAGCGATACGCCCGATACGCTGGTACGCTGCGTAGTGCGTATCGTGACATCTACGTATAACGACATCGCCTTAACTGAAACAGGTTAGGGTTGATACGTGGGATCGTAGTATAGGGGTAGTTTCTCAGTATTAGCTATTTATAGTAGGTACTCATTATTGACCGAGGGAGTGAAGTATTCATACATGTCTGCAATAATAATAATTTTGGGTTCAAACATTTATAGTATTTTTACAAGGCTGCTTACATTTTGTGTTTAAATATAATACTATAAGTATTAATTTCTCTATAAAATTTTGCTAGAAATAACCAGTAAAAATAGTCTGTAGTAATGGCTATGGCCATATATTTTGGAAGAATTACATCTGCATAGGAATTTAATTTTAAAATAATGTAATGAAATTTCATAATTAGGATATTGTATTTGCTCTAAATTCTAGTATAATTCTAGAATTTATCAACATTTACTATTAACTTAATCGCAGAAATAGAATCATGCTATAAATCTGTTCTACTGAAATAGATACACCAAAGCTTACCCATATTAGCAGCAAGGACAGGCACGATAATGTGCGCCTCGCGTGAAATCAACCAATATGGCCGCCGATCGACTCGCGAAGGAAATGAATAGATTTTAGTACACGACAAACGTATTTTGGTATACCTTATCATACTTGTAACTATGAAATCAAGTACCAATGTAACTTTGTCTGACATTACTCCGGTGTCATTTGTTGGGCTAATGACAGCTCGATAATGTTGTGTCGACAAATGTGTAAACATCGCCTTAATGGTGACTGATAATGGTATTGTAAATTGTTTGATTTGTCGATTTGTATTCAACTGTGTAATTGTTGGGTGTATTTTTAAATCGTGTATCAAGTATTTTAGGCATCTTTATTTATTGCGAGATTAATTTATGAATAAAATACTACTTTCATTTTAGCCTGTAAAACGCTAATCTTCTTAGTAACTATTTTAAATAGTTTTGAACGGTTTTATTTGTACCACACATATTATTTTAGTCTCGTACTGGTTTTCTCAAACCTAAATTCATTAGCAAGGAAAGGAAAATAACAAATACTCAGATATATTGTATAAATTTTTACCTTACTAATATGACTTAATTCACCCTAAACGTCTTTTACAATAGAAAATTACGGCTGAAATTGTAGCGTGTCCCGATAAAACTAGCTCAATTACATCACAATGTCTTCTTTGTGTTTTCCCCGAAAAAAAGCTACGTAATAAATAATACCGTATGTCATTTCTCAGCACGTATGAAATTTATAACTCATGAAACGATTTCCAAAGGCAATTTATTTGTAATAGAGCTGCTTGGAGGGTCCCAGGTTAGGAAGCCTCGGTAGCATGCTGTTCAGCCATAAAAATAACAAATTAATAGGTAGTACTTTATGAAGGCGCTAGAAAAGTCTCAAGCTAACGTTTGAAAGTCAGAGGGATTTAAATTATTATCTATTTGAGTATCTAGGCACTTTATTGTACGGGATTTATAGATCAAAGTTCATTATATTATGTATATTAATAATAATAATATAATAATAATATTCCGGGACATTGCACACAGCGCCATCTAGCCCCACACTAAGCAAACGCTTGTGTCGTGGGTACTAGATAACGGATATAATACTTATATACTTTTCTTTTGTAAATACATACTTATTATACATACAAACGACCAGACTCAACACAAGTAATTATATATTTTTTTTAAAGTACATAAATACTTGTGTCATGCGGGAATCGAACCCGCGATATTAGGCTTGTAGATATGCATCCATAGGAAATGGCATGTATTGACTATCACTTTAATATAATAAATGAGCCATACCTCAACTCAGTCTTTCAACAAAAAGAAGCCAAGACCTGCCATTGGTGGATACGTGTCGTGGATTCGCCATGGATTATACTAAAACTCATTTGTGTATTATTTCAATAAATTATAAACATTACAGAAAGGTAACTATATTTTTTCTTTACTTCAAATACATTTATGATTGCATACTTTCACACACAAACAGGAAAATACTAGTGTTATTTCCCCGCTTCGTATATCATAGCCCGGGGTAGAGCAGTACCCGCACGATTTGTGACTTAATCACTTTATTGGCAGCGGGGGAGCTTATCGGAAAGAAATGTCGACTGCTGATATACTAGTAAACAAGCTTGCACTTTGCTTGCCTCTTGGCGGTCACATGGGCCATAAACATGGCGGACAAGTTTGGATTGTGCTTTGGTAGATGTAAGTACGTAGTGAATGTTGATTTTTCGTTTTAAAAATCGTGCTGATTATTATTGAGTATTTCTGAAAATACTAACATTACAACAATGAAAGTAACCTATACGTTTCTGATATTCGTGTGTATTAAATGTTGTATACGTAATGTACCTTGCTAGATTCCTCGTCGTTGCAGTCGCGAGCATCTGAAAAAAGGAAACCTTATATTAATGTATATTCTCCGTCATAAATCCGAAGGTACGGCATTACCGTGAAAGGGGTACTTAAAGCGCACCGTACACATCTCCCGGAGTGATTAGCCCGAGCGCACACTAGCAGCGCCGGACCTAAATATGTTTGTATTTTGGCTTTCCCAGTACACACACCCAATATCGGATCCCTCCTGAGGATCAGCCATTACGCAGCCTCTTAACGGCGGACGGTTTTAATTAAAAACTTCTTGCATTAGCATGTGTCCGTCCAATCATGATACTAATCCCTTCAAAATATTATTTAATTTCGGTCGAGAGTCTTAACCGAGCCGAGTTTCGGGAGTCGGAGAACCAATCTATTGTTTTGTGTGCCGAATAAAACGGGTTGGGGTCGATTCTGATTTTACGTTTGAGAAGTCCGGAAATAGCGATCGATGGGTAATTTCGGTGTTATTAATGTATTATAAGTAGGTCATGGAGGTCGGGGCGCCTAAACAAACAATACATCAGCGGCGGAGGAGTCTCAGCGATAAACAAGCAGGTGTGTGCGGGCGCCCGCCTCTACCGCTGTCCGGGCAACTTGGAAAGTATTCGCAAGCGTTCAAACATACCGGGCTCGTTATGCATGCCTCGCTGGGTTTAATCACGGCCCGACCCCGCCCCGGGCGGACCTCATGTACTCACTATGTATTTTTTAAGCATCTACTTGCGTTCCGAGTTGGCGTTGTATTCTTTTAGCTATTTGTACCCAACTTTGTAAACATGGTATTGCGATTGATCGTTACTGATGTACATATAGTTAATATGTTTGACATTAATTTAAACTGGAAGCAAATAGAATTCAGACTTGACAATGAATGGTTGTCTTGCATGGAGTCTCGAAGGTCCTCAAACATGTATTAGCAGCGTGACATCCGACATGCGCTGACATCCGAGTCTCGGTGTCTATTATGGGATGTGTCCAATATTGACACAGTGTCCCGCCGATTGTGGCCCTCCACAACGATCCCCTGTCACGCGGCTTGAATACGGGTACCACATGCTTCCTCAAAGATAAATGTCATTATGTTGTGACTATTCACAGGCCGAATATAGCGACTTTCATCACGACCCACCTTTGACCGACATAAATCTCGAGACATTATTAATCACTCTGGAACGTAATCTAGCGCCCAAATTTTATTTGACTTGGCAAAAAGTTGCGCGGAGTCTTATTTATTTTTTATCAATTTCACCCGAGCGAGCCTTAAAAGCGTCGCCTCGTTTTACTATAGGGACATGAATTAGCAAAAAGAGAATGGATTTTGGTTGCGATTATGTCAAAAATAATTAATTATTATCGATTCGGTGGCGAGCAAGGGAGAGAGTTGACGGGAGCGTGGAGTCGAGGCGCTTTAAAACCGGCAGCTAATTACTCGGTCACCGCGACCGCGGAGGGGATCAACGCAGATTAAAGAAGCTAGCTTTCATTCTGTGCATTTTACCTGCTATATTTACCATACTAAAATAAGGTATGCCGTTGGAAAATGTTCGTCCTCCACAAAGATGCTGGGTGTCGTTAAGGCGGCGAGTTCGCCTCAAAGTTTACAATGTATGCGAGGGAGGCGAGAGCCGAGGGGCACGTGTGAGGGGCTCCTTGGAATTTCTTCATTCATTAAGCCGGCGCAGCTCCGTGAGTCGCTTACCAAACCCCTGCTACATTCTACACGGCGCCGATGAGCCAAACTTTAATTTAGGCCGCGGTACCTGCGACCACTCGCAACGCTCACACATAATGAACTGCTCGCTGCTTTAGTTTTACGACGACACGTTTCAATGTTTGCTTGGTATCATTCTGTTTCTACATCAATATCCCCCAAAAGTCAAATAAAAAACGGAAGCCCAAAAGACGGCTAGTGTCGATAAATCACTCAAAAGTCGGAGCGTCGAAAGAAAAATCACAGTCATCGGCCGCTTTTTAAATTAACGCCATTAGCTTCAAGATTTCCTCTTTGAAATAGAGTGCAAAGATTGCCTCTCTCCGTTTGAGCGGCCGGGGCCCAGTAATTAGTAACGCTCGAGTTTTATTTGTTGACGTTCATTACTCGCTGATTTTGAGAGGCTCGGGGGAGTGAGATGACGGCGCTTTTTGAGAGTTTAGAAAGAGACGGCGATATCAAATCCTGAGGCTGCACCTGCCACCGTACGAATTTGCAATTTAAATTCTGGACGAATATTCTAGAGGACCTCCTTAACACGACATCTGTTTAAATCGTCGACTATAGAGCAGAGTGACTGCTGCGGTTGGAAACTCTTTGTGATTGCGACTTAATTGAAATAAAACAAACCCTTTCGCGAGTTGGAGGGGACTTAGCAACGCTCCAAGCTGTGGTTGTTTTCATTAAGTTATTTGAATATCTGGACCATTTCATATCAACCGCCCTCTCAAAAATATTGAAATCACCTAAGTATTACACAAGTTGATTTAACTAAATAGCTTTATAAACATGGAATAACATATCCCGAAGCTCTTATCGACTCAAAAGCCACTCAGACATACTCCGTCTACCTCCCGAGACTTCAAAAGGCGAGGCTCACCCATAAAATATGACGTCATGTTATAATACCCCAAATTGATTGATACGTTTGTGTGTTCGTATATCGGATGATATATCGTGTTGCGGTCGAGGCGGCTAATAGGTGTTAGTGGGTAAATAAAGAAGTGCAAGAGGCAGGCGGAGCCGGGAATCATTAATAACTATCGCCCCTTGCCTCTTCATTAACAATCAATCACATGTTCCCGTGGGCCGGACAGGTTGCGGACAATTTTTTGTTTACCAAGATTAATATTTTCCGAAAGGGTGGAAGTGCAAAAAGTTGTTGCTACGTAAGAAACTGCTAGTTTTGTTAACAAACTGGTGTGACCCAATAAATGGTACTTTAATTATCCGTTATAATATATGAAGTCAGAAAAACAATACTTCATGTCGAACACACATACAAAATGAATGAAAATGTTCATAGCAGGTAGATTTTGCTTGATACTTCGTAGAATACTCGAGCAGTGCGTAGCATTTGCTACATCATCTTTGATTTGTAACAAAAATAACTGCTACGAAAGAACCTAAATCATCACCGTTAATAAATAAATAAATATTTCAGGACATACCACACAGCGCCATCTAGCCCCATACTAAGCTTACGCTTGTATCATGGGTACTAGATAACGGATATAATACTTATATACTTTTTTTTGTAAATACACACTTATTATACATACAAACGACCAGACCTAAAACAAGTAATTACAAATTTTAATATGCATAATTACTTGTGTTATGCGGGAATCGAACCCGCACCCCTAGATTAGAAGGCAGAGCCACTACCAACTAAGCTAACAGAGCAGTAACACAGCAATAAACATATGTATATCATATTTTCAGTTAATAAACAAAAGATGCAACATAATGAACGCAGAACCCACACAAAAAGTTTTGTATCGACGTACACGTATGTACATACGTGAAGGAATGACTTGTCAGATAGAGTTAATAATCTTATTAATTTGTTCGCACGTAACCCGCAGCGTTGGTCTCGACGTTCTTTGTAATTAATGAGAACACCTCATCTATTAAATTAGTACAAGGGCCCGTGAACACACGTGAGTAGCTAACCACCAGTATAAATAGACACAAGATGTACCATACATTGTTAGAAAATACCAACAATAACCAAACAAAGCGAGAGTGTGAAGGCTCATGCTAGACTGGTCGTGTTCTCGGTCTTAGCAAAATAAATAAATTGCGCGTGAAGAAAATGAAGCAAGAAATTTCATTTATCATAAGTAAGGAGAGGTTAGACACATTGTAAGGGCACAATATGTGCTGAATAATATATGCATGTATGTATCTGGCTGTGTATAGTGTTATTTATGTACACAAACATAAATTTCTAGTAAATCATTACAATAATTTCATTTTATAAAGTCTAAAGTTTAACGACTAGTTTGAACGACGGCAATAGCATATGTATTTTAAATAAATTTTCTTATTTTATTGTGAAGTCTTTGCTGATTAATAAATATACCTACTCAGAGGTTCTAACAAAGACTACTCAAAAGGGACCATAAATCATACATAAACTAAACGCTTGGATCAATTAAATTTTATTACTAGCGTTAATTAAACGCCGTCCTAAGTGAAAGATTTATCGGAGGTTTATCCTCATAACTACGGCTTAGAGGCATTACTCAATAGGCCAGACCTCTTCGGGCCTCAAGAGCCTCTACGATTAAGGCCCATTCAAGTAGATTTGGGTACCACGATGCTAAACAATAACGCTCCGAAGTATTTCAGGAAAATTGGGAAAGTTTCGACTTGTATTGATACTGTTATGGGCTTTGTATGGAGGAACATCAAGTAACAGGTTTCGTTAATGTATTTTTTATGAATTTACGCGTACACGTGTAAGAAGTTTTCCGCTAAAACAAATTAGATGGCGTCTTTGTATTTTCTTCTGAATTAACAACTAGGTGGCTACTGTTTAACAATGCACCGCTGTTCATTCGAAATAACGAGAAAAGAAGTTGAAATCTCAAGACGCCACTACAAAGCTAATTACCCTTGTGTTTAGTTGGGAGACAATGGCGCTCGGTGCCGGTGATATATGCGCAGTAAATTCTAACGCGGCACATCCGCGGTCGCAAGGTGGGGTTCTAAGCCCGCGTAGATCCGCAACGATCATAATAAAGTATGATTTCTTGGCCCGGCCCCGGATAATCACTCCTCAGGCGTACCCGTATAATTCCTTAGTGCATAATGAAAGTTGATTAACATTACGTGGTGTCGCGAGCGTGTGTGCGTGGCGGCCGCAGATTCCGAGTACTAATTAAGAGCGAGGGAGGCGGTCGTGGCCGCCGCTCGGATCGATCATCGCCCGCCAAGGAATCGACGCACGGACCCGCAAAAAGGGGAAGCCCTCATCTCAACCTCGTCCGGTTAATCCATACCCCGGCCAGCTCTCAGCATATGTGTTTTGATTTAGAGGGTCAGTTAAACACGCGCGTGGAAACGGAACGCTCTGGGCGAGATTTGCAAATCCGATGTGAATAATTACACGGCTTACGAGCGCTTACCTACTGCCTTACACTCATTTGCATATTTTCTTGGGCTTTGTGCCGCCAGCTGCCCAGAGGTAGGGTGTATCTACGAAAATAGTATGCCATTATCTGAAGGAAGCTACTCATTTTATGAAGTAACATAAATTGTGCTCCAAAATTTACTAATTTCGTACAAAATTCAACAGTCTCTTCAAAGTTGACGATAATTTATTCTTTACGCGCGTCCAAAGGCCACTCGTGATGTTTCAATAATAAAAAATAAATAAAATGAAAAACAAAGAAACACTAACAAAGCTGCTTATAAAAAACGTCGGAAAACACTTATCGCGCTCGAGTGCAAATCGTCGACTGTCACTTCAATTCTCGGCGACGCTCGACAAAATGAGAAAAAGTAACAAAAATAACAATCAAATAGAGCATCCGCGGAAATGAGATCTGAAGGAATGATCGCGCCGACCCCGGGGATCAGTCGCCTCTTCAAAAAAGACTAATCTCTCAATTCACTAAGGAGTTAAGCTTTAAAAAATATTTCGATAGGCAACAAAGGGTCCCCTCTCGTCGTCTCGCGGTGTCTTTGACACGTCGGCGCCGGATTTTTTCGCGAGATCTCTTTACAGACGGGATGTCACTCACTTTGTATCGGCTTTGTCGCGAGAGGTTAAGCGCCGGTTTATTAGGCTCGACTTCCGTTTTGCAAACAGAGGGGCCTTTAGCTGATTCGTTTTCAATGTTCCGCTTATTGGCTAAAAATGTAATCTCTTATCGATTCAGATGTATTGGCTGGAGCTCGCTCGCGGTCCCCTAGCAATCGATACACCTACATGTAACGTGGGGCTGCACGCGGCGGCTCTTAATTAAGAATACGTGACAAAAGACGAGACATGCACAAACACAAGTAGTACGCAAAAAGGTCCGGATTACGTAACCCTTTGCGCTTTTGATTTTAAACGTCGCGTGAAGTGCGAATGTCCGACCGTGGCGACTAATTTGAAAAGAGACTTGACAAATCTGGCTTCGAGCCGACCCTCGTTTAATCGAGCTACACGTGACGATATGAATGTTGATACAATGAAATAATAGCGCAGAGCGGTAGGCGGTCGCCATAGCGACGGGGCGGTTTGGTCGGAAGCCGCGTTTCAATGGAGTGCCCAAAGGCTTTTAGCTCCGTTTGACCATTTAGATCGGGTCAGCGTTTCAGGAGCTGACTCGGCTCCGAACCGGGATAATTAGCAGGCAAACAAGGAACAGGGTGCCCGCACAACTTTCGCGGACCGTTCAGGTGCTCTGCAAACACCGCTGCAAGAAGTTTAACAGCAGTTTAATTGCGGGGCAAAAACAGAAGCGCACTGAAAACAGTTTAGTTTTCTGTGAAAAGAACCTTGTTGGTTAATGAGGTGTACGCATAATCAAAGCCACGCTCCAGTTTATTGAAAATGTGGAAACATTGCTTTGCATTGAGGGGGAATAAAAGTTAGACTCAGAAGTTAATGAGCGAATCGTATACAATCAATACTCGATACAAAGCTTCTGTTAGAAAAGTAAAACAATTTTCAAGGAAAAAAATAAATAATTACCTACTATAAAAACGATCTATGGATAAGTACTCACTTTTAAAATTGCATATCTTGAGCTAACAAAGAAACGATCAATGAAAACTTCAGGAATTGCTGCAGCTACATAAACCACTCTAGTTAACTGTACCAGGGGTCCATAAATCTGCAGGAGTTGTCATCGTCAGCGGGCGGTAAAGGTGTGGACACACCAGTACATTACCCGCGGCGACCCGAAGTGACGTGACGTGCGTGCCGCGGCCGGCTCGGTACGTGACGGTGCCGGCTTAATTGTAGCCACGGGTTTAATTGTAGCTTTTCGAGCTTGATGAGTTGGGGCCGTATTAGTAGTGTTTAGAATTTAATTTTGTTACTGGTTAGTAATTTTCGGGGTGAGGGTATGAATTTAAATATTAGTTGTTCATTGTAAATCTTATGATATATGTGATATTTTATTGCTATTTGTGCTACCATAAGTAAAACTAGATATGTGTTTTAATTATAATCTATACTTATATGCAACAGTTTGTACTGAAATCCTAGATTACTTGAATAGAAAAATAACCTAAATAGTAACTACTAACCAACTGACCACAAACACAATATCGAAACGCACAAAATCCGCAAAACACAAACAAATTCCTCCAGTACCCAGTAACTTAACACAAAAGTCTCGCAAATCCCTTGCGAGGCACACGAGACGGAGCCAAGTTCTGCTAATACATAATTGGGACCAAATCCCTATCGGTCCCGTATAAGGGACAGCCATCTTAGTGCGTGCTTGCTTCGGGAAATTAATCAAATTAACTGATACAAGGTAAACCTGGGAGGGAAATGAGGGGGGCTAATTTGATAATGTCGGCTTTTCTTTCCGGTAATAAATCTTGTGTGAGCATTTTTTTTTTGGAGTAGATATGGCGGTTGATTGCAAAATGAGAATTTGGAGATGGACGAGTATATAAACGGTTGATTGGTTTTCTTTGATCCAAAGGAACATGTATCTTTAAATGCAATAATAGGCAATATAAAGATTAGTAGGCCTAGGTAACTATTTCAAAGCTTAAATTGTCTCCAAGCACTAATGAATTGTATTAGGTGAAGTTGCTTCATATCGAACTTTGCATATACTTCGTCGAACCTCGTTCCGTACCTTACATAATATAAAGCTATATTTTCAATTAAAAAAGGAGACAAAAAAATATCATATTCACTTGATCAATTGTAAATGAATTTATAAAATATCTTTTACCATGACACATAATTTTAAAACTTTTCGAAGACGCCTCAATATCTTCTCTTATTTTATATTTTATCTCAATCTCAAAGCAACAAACTATGTTAAAATGACATAATAACCCAAATATAGTAGTTGTGTGTTGTTACGTTCATTACCCTCCGTAATTCCCGCGCGCTATCGATCGGGGAGCGACAGAAAACTTTCTAGACGGGTTTTATATGCACCGACTCTTTGTAAGTACTACCTATAGCACGGTAGCTGCGGTGTAAATACCTCGGTGTAGAACTGCCTTTACATGGTTGGTTTAAAAATTGGGGCTTGGAGAGTATATCAATTGCCGTTTAGTTTGTTTTGTCTATAGTTAACCCATTTTGAGCTAGAGGTGGCAGATGAGGTTGGCACCGCAAAAAATTGGTTCAAACTTTCGCGCTCTTCTCAGCTGTCAATTAACGTATTTATTTAACCAATGGACCAATCGATACACAAAACATGCGTCTGTCACGTGGTACCCATTTTAGCCAATAATAGCTAAGTGCTGCGGCTACACGAGCGCCACAAACAACAGTTTCGAAATAGTTCAGCAAATATGGACGTGCGTTTCAAGTAAGTATTCAAAATTTATGTATTTTGTAGCAAAATTACATGGTTACATTTGTTATCGTAGACATAAAATGATGCTTTATCAAATTGTAAAAAAACAAAAAAACAAACAAACAGACGACTTCAGTTTTTATAATATGACATGGTAAATGTTAGCGATGCCGTATGGCACCGCTAGCTCGATATCGTGTCATTACAGTACATGCCTTTTCTTGAAGTTTCTTTGAGTATTGCCACTTTATTGTAAATGTTTACTTGCCTCATCGAAACAATCTTTGCTATAGCAATTTACAAATGCTGTTTTTATGTTTGTATTTGCAGGGGTTGTACAATTCACGAAGTTGTGGCGCTCCTGGAGGACGACGAAGACTTGAATGCCACGGCAATATTTATCGAACCACCTGATCCAGCTATCCCCACTGACGAAGATTCTGGCGATGAAGATGGTGGTCAAATAAATAATCTTACCGGTCGCCAGCTAAATGCCAATTGTGAAGTAGTTTTGGCTTCAAGAGAGCAAAATCGCAGAAGTATCGACAGCAGCAACCTTGAAGCGGGGCCATCTACACTTTCGTCGCCTCTAATTCGTGGTACTTCACGTGGTCGACGACAAGCCCGTGGTCGACGACAAGCCCGTGCTCGAAGCCAACCTCGTGGCCGTTCTCGTGGTCTACATCAATCTGGTGGCCCTTCTGATAGAGGTACCAGTCGAGGCAGGGGTGCTGAAATTTCCGATGATTCCACAAATTGCTCTAGCTCAAGTGATGAGTCGGCTGATGAAGCTGGTCCAGCACCAAAAAAGTCGAAGATGAGACGCACTTGGACACAAGAAGATTTGCACCACTCGGAATCGGTATTTCCTGAAGGTGATTACAGCAAGTTTAGAGATAAAACGCCGGTAGAAATATTAGAATTATTTCTGGATGAAAAATTTATCAAGCTATTGGTTGAGGAGTCAACGAAATATGCTGCTTTTTTGAATTGTCCCAACCCAAAAATAGAAATAGATGATATGGTGGCATTCATTGCAATACTTATAAATTCAGGGTATAATACTGTTCCCTCCAAGGCTCACTATTGGGATCAAAATGATGACATGAGGAATAATTTGATATACAACAGTATGAGAAGAGACCGATTTAAAACTATAATGCGTTTTTTGCACTGCGCGGACAGCACTCAAATGAACCCAGTAGATAAGATGTGGAAACTTAGGCCAATTATAGAAATTCTGAAAATAAATTTTAAAGAAAATTTCGTCGCTGAACAACATCTCAATTATGATGAGTCAATGATTGAATACTTCGGCAGACACGGTTGCAAACAATTTATTCGAGGAAAGCCTATAAGGTTTGGATTCAAGAACTGGTGCCTAAATACTCCCTCCGGATATCTTGTAGATTTTGAAGTATACCAAGGTAAGAGCGTCAACGAGAATTATGGCTATGAAAAAGACTTCGGTAAATCGGCTGCTCCGCTGGTCAAAATGATTGATGATTTGCCACTATTTGTTCAAGCCATGCCTCTACGCTTTTATTTTGACAACTTATTTACAAGTTTCCAATTGCTTGGGGAACTAAAGCGACGAGGCTACGATGGTACAGGAACTGTTCGTGAAAATAGATTGCCTAAGGATATACCTTTGACACAAAAAAAACCTATGACTAAGAAGCAGCGCGGTGATTATGAGTTCACAAAAAGTAAAGAAGATGAGACGATCGTAGTTCGATGGAAGGATAATTCAGTCGTCACAGCCATGTCCACCGTACATGGATTGAACCCACTAACAAATGTTACGCGTTATTCTGCCGCTGAAAAGAAAAAAATACAGGTACCTAGACCAGCCATTTTTTCATCATACAACAAATTCATGGGAGGAACTGATCTAATGGACCAGAATGTCAATAATTATCGTATTGGGATTCGTGGCAAAAAATGGTGGTGGCCTATTTTCACCTACTTGATTGATGTAGCCGTCTGCAATGCATGGGTAATGTCAAAGAAAGCAGGCAGCACGATGAGCCAACTAAATTTTCGAAGGCAAATTGTACAGACATACCTACTGAAGTATAGAACACTTCCTAAAACTGGTGGTCGCCCAGCTGCATCAAAAATGACAAAAACTGGAAGCAGGGTGTCAGACGACATTCGTTACGACGGAGTTGGTCATTTTTTAGTACCTTGCAAGGAAGGGAGTCGTCGCAAATGTGCTTATGAAGCATGCAAAAGCCAGACCAGGTCAGAATGTAGCAAGTGCAATGTAGGCCTGTGTCTGGCTTGTAATTTACAGTTTCATACTTAAGTTTTTTAATGAAATAAATGTATTTTCTATATTATTTTGAACTTTTTTATACCCTATATATCAATTCTGAGGAGGACAAGTACATGTGATTATCAGTTGTATTCATGATGAAAAGCTACGATAAGAGGCTAGCGGTGCAATATGGCACCCGTCAATATTTCCAAAACTAAAAAAGAAATTATTTTTTTTTTTGTGTTTTATGCTCATTAGATGCCCTATAATAACATATATAAAGGTTGCTTAAATACGCAACCTAAGCAAAACTCAGCCCATAATGGGTTAAAGTAAAGTATTAGGAAATGAAGTTTAATATCCCAAACATTTATTTAGTGGCGGTGCCATGATTTTATTGTTGTTTTTTTTAATTCCAATAATTATTTTGTGAACTAGTATAGATACTAATATTATATGTATTGAGTAAAATAAATTGAATCAGAGTACCTTCTGCCAAGAATATAGCAGTTAATTTCAGAATATCCTATTATTAATTTAATTGACGAGTATTTGTTTGATTTTAAAACTCATATGTTTTTAAGTCTTTTATTTTCCCTAATAAAATTATTTTTTTACAATAGATTTTAGTTTTTACTTTAACAATTTTATGTTTTATGTTAATTTATTTTTTTGAAGTAATGCATTTATTATGGACCTCTTCTATAGAGTAAAGGCTTCCTCCATTTTTCTCCACTTGCCTTTGAGTAGTTGCTATTTTGTTTCTGGTTTGTTTATTAAAGATCCTTGTTTGAGATTCATAGGTGAGAGAAGGCAGAATACAGGAGTCTAGTACCTTTTTCATGTATTGCATGTATTTAAAATTCAGAGTTAAATTTAAGTGATTATAAATATAATTAAAAATATGTTTTGTCAAAAGACATGCGATGTACACTCAAATGTCGCTTACTATAATGACAACACACCATAATAACGTTCTGCATTTGACATGAATACATCAGAATAAGGGCACGGCGGTAATCACGAGATCCCATGCGGGGTGAGTCTAATCAGCTATGAAAATTAGGTTCCGTCGTATCTTACGCTTTGTACTGCTAATGTGGAATTTAATTACTATTTCCAAATGTTATTACCAGCTTGACGGAGCAGGAAACGGATGCGATGTTTAATCATGGTTATAATCAGTGGATATGGAGCCTCGTGTCTTGGTTATGTGCTTGGTTATCTTATATTTATGTCAGCCTCACTTGAGACAGAGCTTACTTAAAATGCTTAAGAAAATTTCATACAAAAGTTTTTTTTTTAATTTAAACGTATAATGTTTAAAATTAAATTTTATTTTATTATTTATTTATCGTATGGCATCTTATAAATCTCTACTTCATAGATTTAGTGTTTTAGATTACGCAATCGCTTCTGCGGTTAAAGTTTTAAAATCCTCCATTTGTCCGTCATACTTGGTTAGAGGACAGTCAAATACTACGTGCTGGACAGTCTGCGCGGAACCTCCACACCAGCAAGCTGGTGATTCGCACCAATTCCATTTATTCCATAGGTGGACGCAACGATCGTACTGTTATGTACGAGTATTGATTAAAGAAATGGTCACCACAAGACACACCAGAGTAACAACGTACCTCTAAATAATGCCAATAAGGAACCTGCGTTCTTTGCACAATTTCAGAACCAAACTTAAGATCCACATTTTTGAGCATCAAAAACAGGAAGCCCTGCTCGTAAATGACACCAGCGCAATATATATATGTATACTTATATATATATTTTGTAATTTTTATAGTGATATTGTTATTTCTTCTGTTGTATTATGTTGTGTTGTGTGTTTTTAACTGACTTTGATTGTAGTAATGTACCTAATTGTAATCATAGATTAGCTAAGTTCATTCTAATAAGTGTAAGTGTGTAAATTTCGTGTATAAGTATCTGCTATATTTAAGGTTCATGTTTCTTGTATCTATTTTGTATTTTTTATTTGTGCTGCATCATTTCCTTTTTTAAAACTTAATCATTGTCTCGTACGTGACGTCACAGCCAGCCCCAACGGAAGACCAGCGCTGATTACTTCCAGTAATCAGCATTATGCTGAGTTGGGGCTATGTTGAGGCAGACTTATTTATTTATTTATTGTATATATATGTGTGTGTATGTTTGAAGACTGTCTTAATAAATGATTTTCTATTCTATTCTATTCTCTAAAAACTCACAAATCAATTAGTTGAAATCACCATCAGCACCATTCCAGTATCAATTAACACATCTCCAATACCATTCCAACACCAACCACCATTCAACTGTCCACCATCCATCACCCAATTACGTCCGAGATCAATCATCGTCCGATCACTCCCATGGCACCGCACCTCGATGATTTTTCCACCGCCGCCTCCTCCTCGGGGACCTGTGGATCACGTGCTTGGGAATGGACGTGTGGATTTTTAGGGTTTTTTGAATAGTGTGTTTTATTTAATACTTTTCCAATGGATTTCAGAGACAACCTAAGTTTTTTTTGGTTTGTAAAATAGAGAACATAAGTCTGTTGAAAAATATAGTCATCGTTATTCACAACATATTGTACCACTGCTGTGTATAAACTTATCTTCTTTCATGGCACCCTTTTCGATTCTGTGGCAATCTCATTCAGGTTCGACCCGCGACAGATAACTACGTATAATATGCCGTATACCCATCTCGCTGCTGGACGCTCAACGCTCAGATACTTGTTGTTGAATTGAAATTTAGCAAAAATACAAATGTTATTCTAATCTTCCGTTCATAAGGCGGACCTCAAAAGAAACACGGGAGTTCGTAAAACCAACACTCCTTCAATCACGATTATATAAAGCTCAACAAAACGCCACGCTATAAAAAGATGAACAATAATTCTTTTTTATTACGCGCCAAAGTGGGAATCTCATTGTCGGCGAGGAAATAAATAATAGCAGGATGGAAAAGAGAAAGGGAAATAACACAACATAAAATATTAAGATTCACCCTGGATTGGCATCATTCTGCGGTCGCCACGGATTTCTTCCAAGGGGAGACTGAGATACCTACGTCTTTGAATGTTAATGTTATTTGCATATCCGAAAAGTCATGAAATAAATCAGCCGAGACGGACAGTGGGGACGGCCATTCATTTTCCTTCCTTTGTCTGCGCAAGTAGCAATTAATGTAAAAAAATGTTAATGCATTTCGATCTCCCTATTCATATAACAACAATTCAATCAGCCTTTGATAGAAATCTAAAATATTTTATTTTTTAATACCGAATAAACTTTAAATCGCAGTTTCTTCAATCCTTGCTAGTGCAAAGCTGAACCCTTGCGTATAATGGTAGGATCTTGCATCAAATTGCGTCGCATTGTGCGTCAAATGCGAGAAAAACTGAGAAAGTGTTAGGGCACAATTTACATAAGTTGTGTCAGAGGGTCTCACACAATACATACAAAAATATTCAGGGCCGAGGTGATGAGAGCCTTCGGGCGACTGCATACGTAGCCTTTATGATGGGGAAAATATTTACAGCCGACGTGAAAATGCCATATTTATGAAGCAAGTATACGCAGGATTCGCGTGAGGGAACTCGCGATGATGTGCGTTATTGTTTTACACCGGGTTAGAGATAATGGTAACTTATTGTAGCGGTAAATTGCAAAAATATTCATGTAAACTAAAATTTATAGATTTTGGGGTCTATTTACTCATACACTTGCAGCATCTAACAACGTTTTGAAAAGAGCGATTGTAATAATTGTGAATTGTTTTTCCACACCATTATTTGTAGTTATTAGTAAAGAAAGCGTGGTTTTGTTTACAAACTAACTGTACGGTCGTTATCGATTGCAGGCGGGAAAGTTTTTATGAATTAACCGTCAAACAAGTAAAGAAGAACAATGAAAAAACAAACTCTTCAAACAAAAATCGATGACAATCTGGGCCAAAAACTTCGTACAACTTTCCCGGCAAAAAGATTTATATACTTATAAAAAGTGAACGGGAAAAGAAGTTTTGGAAAAACTTTAAATTGCGGCCTTGAACCGGTTGAACTTTGTTTCAGATTACTATTAGTAGGAGTTTGTGCCCTTTGGATAGAGTCCGTAGATAGAAATTAGACATGTCACGGACAGCTTGTGTCATTAACTCTGGTATAAATATGACGCGGGATGTATTGTCGGGGTTTGATTCTGCGGCTGCAGCTCGGGAGGGGTGGATGAACCAGCATCGATCGCGGATGGGCTCTCGCCCGCGGACCTACTCAAACTTTTGGGTCGGTTTTAATGAAACAATTCCGGAACTTCGTCGAATTTAGGTCACAGCGATAGTATGCGTGCGCCTCTGCGGTGGGCTCGTGTTTCATTATTCGATGCACATCACTGCTTGATAAAGCTACTAACCTTTATATAAAAGACTCATTTTTATTTACGACTCAGTATTTAAAAAAGACAAGTCAAATAAACATAACAATGAAAAAAACAATAAAGACTTCTCAATCCAATTCATTTTATCACGTCAAAAAAGCGATGTCTTGTTAAACAATATGCCATCAACATTTCCATCTAAAAGACGTTTAAAGACGCTGCTCCGTCAATTGCGACATCGTTTTCTTTATTAACTGTTAACTAGGCCGGGTGTTTATGTAAATTGTTATTGCTTTTTTAAGAAAAACCTCGTTTGACACGTTTGAAGAGGTCCTCGAAGGGCCGCTTGTTACTAGAGGCCCTCTACTTAACTGCGCGGGACACAATGGGATTTTGAAGGTAAATAAGTCTTTAAAAAAGGAATAAGTAAATTAGAAGCGACAAGATAGGAATCTCCCCTATTTTTTCGAAGGTTGGGGCGAGAAAAAGGCGATCGGCTTGGAAAGAAATCGGGCTATGTAAGTGTAGAGTAGGGGTCTGTTTTTTTTTCATTGGGTACTCTAAATTCAAACTAACATCAACTATTAGACTTATTAATAACAGTGTTACAAGAGAAAAAAACCATGAATAGAATAATGATACAATATTCTAAATATGTTCTTTTGGAATTAGTTGCAATCTTGAAACTACACTCGAACTCGGTTAAACTCGGTCATATCACGATATTGAATCCATAATAGAATCTATAAAGCAGATATAAATCATTAAAAATTCGAATATTCATTGCGCAATAAATAAATTAAGTACTAAACACTACACAAATAAAATTATATATACCTACACTAACTTTTTTTTAGATAACAGTTCATCATATATATATATTATATATATAAATAGAAAGTAACTAAGTACCTAACCTACTACTGTTTTAAAATTTAACATTGTATCAAAGTCTTGTCAACTAACAGTCAACAAAAAATATTGTCGTCGATTTTTACATATTCTTTTTACTTCGTACGAAACATAATTGACTATCCTTGTCGTCCTATCTTTTAACGCGCTGAGTGTGTGCGAGAGGGTCGCCGTCGGCCGAGATACAATCTTCGGATTAGTTCGGAAGGTGGTATGACTTTTTGCATACACGCATAGCCAATGTTCACTAACCTTAAAACAAACTTTTGTTTTCGTGATTAAAATTAAATTACAGAAAATTGTAATCGATGTTACTACCGTAAACCTATGTATCGTGACCAAACATTTAAAGTTGTGTGAATGCGGTTAACTTTGTATGTGAACTTCTGTAATAATACCTAGGTAAGCATAGTTTTCTTAAGTAGGCTAAGTTATTACAAATAAACATAATATACAAATAATATACAAATAAAATTAATACTGTACAATGACAAAGAGATACCTACTTGTATATATCCATAGTTTATGTCTTTTTGTTATGTATGTTTATATTATTTTGGTACACAATAAAGCTAATTTTGAATTTGAATTTGATTGATACATATTCTATTATTGATCTAATCTGTACTTTAGTGATGGTTAAGATTACAATAATTCAGCTTTCACCACACATACTTTTTAATGTAAAAAAACATATACTTACCTGTTTTTTACGTGAAGTCTTTTCCACACAATCTTTGCCTGGCAAAAAAATCTTAAAAGGCGAGTGCGGCGACACCATAGGCCGGTATCACAACAGCTGCCGCCAACGATACCTAGTTATTAAGCCGTACCCATAGGGAATGCAATCCAGAGACATCTTACTAGGTACTTTTACAAATAAAAAAAGACATCATATACATACGTGGTTTATTTAACAATTAGATAAAGTTAAGATGGTAGGTATAATGTATAACACTTATTTGATACTACTGGCAGCCAGAAGATCTACTTGCGTTAAAAGTAAGAGTAAGTTAAAGTAGTAAATTCGAAACATTATGATAACTGTTTGTAAACAGAATCCTCCAAATCAGTTCAACCGTTCAGTGTATAAAAGCAATATCGTGATCATCGTCAGCCTGTTATCGCCCTCAGCTGAGCATAGTCCTCTCTTCTTGTACGCCACTCGTCCCGGCCCTGTGCAGATTGAATCCAGGTGCTCCCTGCGGTTGTTCTAATGTCGTCAACCCACCGCATTGGTGGGCGACCTCTGTTTCATGACCAGTCATGGGTTTCCACTCTATTAATGATTTGGTCTACCTACCGTCAAAAGCAATATACTCACATATAATTTAAATCCTAATTTTTTTTAAATGTATTTACATATGGTGAAATATTATTGCTATAAAGAGAAGTCTATAAAAAGTCGCTGGCCGGAGCCAAAACACGTCTGTCCTCCTCCTTATACCTACTTCCTCATGTTTTTAAATTATAATCGCCAGATGGATTAGGGTCGTTTCGGAGCCAATTAACTTGGAATTTACCTGAGATGATGCTGTACGGAACATGTTTTAAAAGATGGCGGACTTTGCTAATTTTTATTGGATGCTGAATTTTTTTTAATATATATTTCTGGAATTGATTTCATGTTAAGTACAACAGATATTTATTATAGAAATTACTGCCATTACTATACTCGTTGAAAAGATAATCGCAATTCAGTAAGTTGCTATTTATACACTACTAAATATTTTATGAATATATTATAATAAAATCATTTAATTGCTCGATTTTGCTCGAAAAGAAATGAAATGATTTGATACTATACCAGATAATGATGCCTTATTGCACAACTAGAAAAAAAAATACACACAAAATAATGAAACTAGAACAAAAAGTAGACAGACTAACAGAAAGGTTTTGTAGTGGTAGGTTTATAGCTTTAAAAAAATAATGCATTTCTGCATATCAATAAATTTATACCATTGCAAATATTACAAATACCACATCAATGATTACTATATGAACTTATATGTTAATCCAAATGAGTGATGGTCTTATTACATCTCAGACAGCTCCGCAGGGTCCGAATTAGCTTCGTTTGCCGAAGGGCTGTCTGAATGTGACAGCTGTCAAAATATTCTAATTTTAAATTAATCCACCGACTTCGGGGTATCGGATGATTTAGGGAAATTTTACCCCTACGCGATGCCTTACCTCTCGTTCGTAATTTGGAATCGACGCAGGAATTTTCCCGGAGATCGTTTACCAAAATATGAAAAAATTGAGGCAGAGATAATTTTCTTTAATATATCTGAGCCATCAAAGTAATTTATGGTTATCTTCCTCGTTCAAAGGCCCCCTGAAGACCTGAGCGGAGTTCGCGAGGACTGAAAATGATCTTGCAAAGTATAGTCTCGGTTGACGCCTCGAGGCTCCAGCGATACAGACTTTAAGAGTTATGCAAATGTTATGGACAACAAAAAAGTTAATGTCAATGATAAGTGCGGACCCAGGGGAGCGATCATGCGCACACTGCTTTTTTATACCGGTTTATACCGCTTTTTCTTAAACTCATCCGAGGGCGGCCTTATTTGCGCGCCCTGGCTATTGTGTAACCCTCTTTAATTTATTTTGTTATTTTGCAAGTCGTTTACACTGTACTCTTATTGCTGGCAATCAAATTTCATGAAGTGATGAAAAAACAACGCTAACTAAGAAAATAACAGCGGAGTCGAAATAACAAGCCAGTCTGAGTGTTGTTTCTAAAAATACAACGAAAATATTTTTGCTTACAATTGCATGATGCACTTGTTTACAAAAATATAGCAACAAAATGTAAGTGCTCTTAATCAGTTTTCAAAGCCACATCCTCAGATAGTCCTCAAGAGAGTGAAGTGTCTGTAAAAAGCTCTCAGGTTGAGGAGGTGGAATTAGGAACAGGTTATATGAGGGCTGTAAGACACCCATTACCGCTTGCAGGTGTCTAGGGATGGTACATTTTGTGGTTTGAGAATATGGCCTAAAATTTAGAAGTATCTAGCATTTGTTAAGTAAATCACGATCACATTAGTTCGTCCTGAATTAAATAAAAAGCGAAACAGTGATGCTCGATTCTGGCATCAGTATATCACTGGAAACGTTTTAGAAAAAAACGGATTAATCTTTAGAACAAAGCCGAATAAGTACGCTCTATACTAGGCTATAATAAGCGCTTACCATTAGGCGAGCTATGATTAAATTTCCTCAGCAATTCCTTCAGCTTACAATAAAGTAGGTTATATACATATGTCAGAGAAAGTGAATCTCTCACAACAAAAAAGTTAAACATCACCCAGTTATTCATCGCAGTATCCTACTAAATCATGTAAGCCAAGTGTCGCCTTTAGTTAGGCTTTACAATTAACCCGCCGCGTTAATAAGATAGAGGGTTCAGTAAAAATTCAGAATGGCATCCAGTTGTGGTAGTAAAAATTAAAAATGCACACGCGGCCACGACGCCTAAGGAAAAGTGCTAACCAAGGGCTAAATTATATAAAGGCTTCTCGAAAACTTAGGTATTTGAACCCGGATACAATTTTATGTTTTAAACCATACGAGATATATAATGATGATTTTTTATACAGTTTATTTGTCTGATTATTTTATGGTATTAATATGCATATGTTACTGGAGTTTTACGATTCCTTTATTCTTTGATATTAGTGAAAGCAAATTTATATTATCAAACAATTTGATTACGATTTAAGTCCATATCAGATAATATTTGACCAATTTCATAGAACAGGGCGCCATTCTTCTGCTACAATTATTACAAAATTAATTTCACACGTATCGAGCAAAATTTTGAAGATAAATTTTCATCTCACATAACAAGATCGACCGCAGAATAGGTAATAGGTACAGATAGTACTAACATGTGATACCTACCGATTTAATATCCCACTCATAATTGAAGCGAGCGTTCTTCCAAACCCATTACCCGCCTGTAGAGTCTGAACACAGTAAAGGTGGATTTCATACAGTATTTTATCTTGACACTGACTTTGAAAGCAACATTTTTAGTACCACCCCGGTAAAATACATAAGATTTTTTCGTGGTGACAAAAAGGAATACCTGGACTACGCATCTGTCGAAATGTAAAACAAAAAGGTTGATAGCCACTGATCACACGATTTTTACTTACTGATCACACGTATTTTCCTCAAAAGGGCTAATGGTGTTTTCCAATAACAATATTCCATTGACGCCTGATTGTCATTTGTCAGTGACACCATCGTGACCTTCAAATACCACTATTTTTATCTGTTATTTCTCCAAAGGTAAATTACTGCATGCAATAAACCTGTACAGTGGCCCGAGTCTGTGAGCCGCGGAGTCTTGTAGACTCCCTATAATGAACTCACATTATAAATGCAACGAGGCATCGCCTCCGAGATGCATCAGACGAAGAATTAATTCATTTGCATGTAAAACTTATACGAACGCTACTTAA
Source organism: Macaria liturata (assembly GCA_964023185.1). Classification (NCBI taxonomy): domain Eukaryota; kingdom Metazoa; phylum Arthropoda; class Insecta; order Lepidoptera; family Geometridae; genus Macaria; species Macaria liturata. The sequence goes on along the minus strand of OZ026812.1, from coordinate 9,998,974 downwards.
GATTAGGTGGGGATAGGTGGGCGGGTTGGGCTGGCATTAGGTTAGACGGGAATGAGGAATTGGGTAAGTGAGGAGGTCTGACTCGGTTTGATGAGCTGTTTTTACGTGGGATTACTAACCTGATTAGAACAAGAAAGTTACAAGGTGACTGTGATGTTCAGTGAGTTATTTTTCAATTTCTATCGTATGAAAAACTGGTAGCGTTGCTTTAATCCAGGATAAGGGAACCCTATGTGTTAATCCAGAGTTTAGTCTACTTGCATACCAAATTTCATCTCAATTGGTTCAGCAGCTTGAGCGTACGCACAAATTATTGCTTTATAAAGTGGGAAGTGGCATGAAGGCAAATATAATATATTGATTACATTATAAACTTAAATATATAAATAAACCAAAAAATAACATTGAGAAGAAAAATCCAACTTTTGCCAGAGATTCTCTCCATTTCTCTAAAGTCCCAACGATAAGACGGTCCGATAAAATCCTCCGTCGCAGCTAATAAAACATAAACCCTTCCGATATGTTTATCACTTGGCGGGGCCATGATTTAGACCATGACTCTCTCAAATAGGGTTGTGGTGTTTAGTTTTTGACAAATAAGATAATATGACAATAAGATATTTCAGGTGAATTAAATAATAAAAATTAGATTCATAAAATGTTAACCCTAAATTTGTTATCAAAAATTTCTGTCAATTATTTTGAGGTTAGAATTTCATAATAACAATGTATATTATGTTGCCTAATAAAAATGACGTGGGAGTGGATGCACTTGCGCTTCAGGCTCTAATGAGACCTACTGCAAGGTGCAAACACAACACAGGTACAGATAATAAAACATTTTGTATCGTTAAGACATATGTATTGTAGTTACCTAGATGTTATATTGTTTTTGGCCCAATAAAAGCTTTTGTATTTTGTATTTGTATTTGTAATAAACATTACACATTACAAACAAAATATACGCGTTATATGTTATGAAGCAGTAGTGTTATATTTAGTTTTGACGTTTGTTGATAATGCAATGTTTTATTAATTTAATATTGACAGCTTTTCAAAGTTAAATTTGATCCAAGTAACATATCCATTTACAAAAGTTCATTAATAGTCATCTTACACAAACAATAAAGAGTGGAAGCGGCAGGTGTGATGTGTTTTTATCAGGTTTTAATAATATTCTTGGTTCATTTTAGGTATTTATTTAAAGATAAACGAAAAATCTGTTCTGATTTTTTTGTTTCCGCGTTCAGTAACGCCCTCACATTTAGCAAGAAGCAACCCTACCTACCCACGTATGTGCGTTCCAAATTGAATTGATATGTCTCCGCTAACGGCGGCCGCGGCATTTTTCAGAGCGTACCGCGTATGATGCGCCGCCAAAGCGGCCGGAAAACTGTACAGTGGGAAGAAAAAACTACTTACCTAGTTTTTACGTTTGCCTGATGAAGAGCACATTAGTTTGCGAATAACATGTTTATATCGCTACAAGTAACTTCTTTAAACTTAAAAAAAAAAATTACACTGTACGCAAAATGATTTTTTTCATAGTTTATTAATAATCCAAAGACATTTGTCTTTGAGTGGCAAGTTATTATCTGAGCTGTAGGTACATACTCAATAATATAATAATACATTTTGTATAATAATATCTGTAAGTATATTTTTATACAAAATGTATTCGATATTTAAAGTAATACAAGGGTTAAAATGACCTTGTGTAAATGTTTTTTAATATATTAAATAAAATGTATTGTAAATATTTTATATGCGTCTTTATATTAAACATGGAAATAAAACCATATAAATGGTGGTATAGATTTGTTTTACATTTTTTTTGCACACCGTACGCGTGATATGAAGTGTGAGATAGGGGTGTAGTAAAGAGTGCAAACGAGCGGGTCCCAGTGTCAGGCGCGCTAAAAACATTGCCAATTCTACGTTACACCTTCAAGCGGGGACGGGGGTACGTCATAGTGATTTATATATATTGATTTGTGATGATAGTGCTGCAAAGTTTGATATATTTCTTTTTTAGGAATAATAGTTTTGATACAAAACTATAAAATGGCAGCAGATTTTAAGCAAATCAATAAAAAAATATTCAAATGTACGTGATATCTGCAATTATAAAAAGAAAATCAATCAACTTGGTCATTGTTTGTGCAACCTAGCTCCTAAGACGTAATTATAATTAAATTAGAAACATACTGGGAGATGACTCTGGCCTCGTAACACAGCCTAACGGCTACCACGAGGTCAGAGGATTCGAAACATTTTGTGACATAATTTCTTTGGTAAATAAATGATTTTTTATTTATTTACTTTGTATTGTACATTGTATCAAATTTAATAGATTTTTTATGTACAGTTGAAAATATTTACATAATATATGACACAACTATTACTCATCTCGTTAGTGTTTCGAGCTTAGTTTCTTTTAGATATTTATCAAATATCCGCTATATACACACTACCAGCCCCAACAACCCCCAAACTATGTCCCCCGCAGCGCCAACTTAACCTCACCTTACCCCCGACTGTATCAAAATGATAAAAATGTTCAGATCCAATAACCATTCATCCATCAAGTGTCAAGATATAATCTGCTGGTGGCGCGAGCTGCTTAGCCCCCAGACTCAGGGAAAACGCCGAATATAAAAATGCCTGAGAGATTTACAGGTTTCGTTGGTATCGCTCGCGATCTCAGCTCTATTGTGGCGGCGCTTTGCGCAGATACCAAGTATAAGTTACGGCTACAATTTAAGGTATTTATGTCTTGAGTTTTGGGTAAGTATTTAAGAGATACTTCTCGTTTATATCTTGACTGTGATACAACTATAACGCTAAAAAAAAATAACGAAGCCCAAATCTATACATAATTAAAAAAACAAACAGTGGATTGGGATCTAACCGGAATGCGGCAGATTGTAAATCGGACGCTTCCAATCCGAACCACATGCGCCTGCTTCCGCTAATCAATACAATAATATCCAGATTTTTTGCCATTACAGTATTTATCAGGTCAAAGAATTTATCAACCCCAGTGCTCAGTTTCGTGTTATCGTATCATTTCAGCTCACCGTGGGGCAGTAAGAAATCTGTTTGTATCTGGCATTCCGGGCCAGCGACCGATTTAAATCTCTTAAGCTCGAGGAGACGGGCCGCGGGCACTTGACAACTCACAAATCTTTCATAATCTTCCGAGATCCCGCGAGGGGCGTTTTTCATAGTGTACCCGAAACCTAAAAGGTCGGACCAGCAAAAAACTACTGCCGAAAAAGGTAGCTAACATTTAACTTCGCTTTTTACGCCGTGTGTTTGAGTAATGGGTTTTAATATGGAATGACTCCATCAACAATGTTTTAATTTTATTTTCCCGTATCGTATCGTATATTTATATTTCACAATATGGGGCAGGTAGACCGGTATGCATAAGCAAATACAAGGCGAGGGTCGCCATAATTTTCGGTTTGCATTTTTCCATCGCGACCGCGAACTCGATTTTCACTCCCAAGGGCGAACGGACGCTCGGCCTCAAAAATATTAATGAAAATTTTTACATAAATTTATTCGACTGAGGGGGCCATGCGTCGCTTCCAAACTCGATGGGGCACGCTTCTGTTTTTTATTTATTAATTTAATGGTATTTTCGGTCTAATTACCTGACTGAGGTATAATTCATTGGCTTACGTAACGAGTATTTGTGGGAAATTTTGTACATGTGGAAAATTTATACGTGTCCGAAAAATAATTCATATTAATTTGTGAAAATGGATCAAAAATATGGGCCCATGAGACCACAGATGCAATTGCTGAAAGGTAAAATAAAAATATCCGCAGGTTTGTTTGAACTGGTTAGTGGTCACTCGATCACTATTGCTCTTATTTGATCTTAATTATTTTCTATTTTCATTTCCAAGCATCTCTGGACCCCAGTTTATTGAGTTCTGCAAAAACCAAAGCATTCTTGGCTTTAACCCTTCACTGGCAGCATCAAAAGAACAAACGCAATATATCGGGGTTGGGCTTAATTTGCCGCTACCTAACTTTAATGCCAGTAGCCGGTCGAATGCTCCAAATTACTTCGCGATATTTTTAACGTGCGGAATGCACCCGTTTTGGGTTACCCGTTCTATATTAGCCGGAGCCCGGCTTCGACCCCGCGCTGTGGCAGAAGGGTTAAGATCCCAATGTTCAATCGGAAGTGAATTATTTTTTCGATTGCGCGCTTCACATTTTTAAGGAGTCCAATTAGTAGTCCAATCAAAATGCTCTCGGACGCGGAAAGCATAAACAAGAAGGGGCCAAGATTCCTAATTTGTCGCGCTGTGTAAAATCTGAGATTTTTTCTTCAAATGAATTTCCCATCTTAGGGGACATTGGCTTCTTGCCGTATTTACAGAGAGCTCCCGACGAGGCCCACTTTGTTGTTTAATGAAATTATCGGTTTACCGAGTAAATGAACAAAGCCAGATTTCGCTTTCGACGGCTCGGTCAAAAAAGGAGGGGAGTGAGGCTTGTTTTTGTTTTCGAAGGTGGTCCGAATGGACTCCTTTGTGGTATTCCTCGGCTTGGCGCATACTTAATCAATTATAGCCGATTCGTTAATTCGAGATGCAAAGGGGATTAATATTCCAAACAACAAAGGAACCGAGCAATTCAATTAAGTACTGGAAAACCCACAAAAGACGCGGAATTGATTTTTCGTTGTCGACAGAGTTCACGTACGTACGTGTAAAGTCGCGGGTGTAGGAGAGTGCAATTAGAGAGTTTCCGAAAGAATATAGCGACATGGCGTCCCTCCGACACTAATGGCCGCTCTACTTAATTATATAAAGTGCTTAAGTAAATGATAGCTAATTCCGGCGTTCCTGACCCGTAAACAAGAGGTGTGACTTTCCACCATTGTCGTCGATCTGTCACTTCCACTTCCGGACCTTTTCCCCGCAATTCTTTCTCTTATTGTTGCTTTTTCTACTGAAAAGAATTCTTTCTTTTTTGTGATCCGGTGCCTGCAATTGTCACCCTCCTGTAGCGTTTGTTGAGCGCCTTGATTAAATACTCCTGTCAAAATTAGTTAATTTTTTCCTTCCCGTAATTTACGTTTGAATTGGTTTGTTGTAATGTGCTCACATTTAATCTTTGTTATTTGTTTGGTAAATTTTAAGATGATTCGACACGTCTTTCAAATATTTGGTTTCCAATCATTTTTCGTTTCATCCATGTCGTTGCCGTGACGGTGAAAAATTTACATTTAAATAGAACATCTGCAAGCAAGCCGACCCTCTCACGGCGTTTTTCTTACCCGCTAATTTGTAAATCGCTCCGTAATATCGAAAAATTAAAATGCTGATGTCATATTTTAGTCTCTATTTATATGCTAATATTGAAATCTTTCAAGGGATGCTTGATTAAAATATCAATGGGTAATTTGCGAGGTTTCTGTTAAAGACGTTCCTTAAAAAGGTCGTGAGAGGAATCATAATCTCTGTCAGAGCGGTAAAGTGTAATGTCAGCTATTACAATGCAAAATTTGCTTCAGTACAACAAGTGCGATGGGGCCTAATCTTGCTCATCCATTTCTCGGAGTAACATCGCTGCAATTATTTGTAAGGCTGAGATGAAGGGTTGAAGCAGTAAACCTAATGCCGCAATATTCGTGAATGAAGCGCTCCGCCGACAGAGGGCGGTAAATATTATTTTTTTATGTTAATAACCGCCCGATTGCGTTAATAAAGCCTTACATCTCGTAATTAGCCGCCATTGTCTGCGAGGCGCCGGAGCGGAGGAATTAATTCAAATAATTTTGGTAAGCTTGCCCGTTGCATTGTAGGACAGTATATTGAATAGAACATGAAACCAGGGAAAACAATCTCTAGCTGATGATGTTTGGCTTACAAATTTCTCAATTATTATAGAGAAACATATTATTTATACGTATATGTGCACTTGGCATACATATTGAATATTAAATATTTTCTTAGTACGTTGGTCAATTATAGTATCTGATAGTTACGTTGATATTATTACATATTATATGGCAACTGCAGTGTGTTACGTGAAGATATTTGAATATCAAATTCCAACGCATGGCGAGTCAATCTGTTAAGGCGCAATGAAATCCTCAGATGAGGCGCGAAGACACGGCTCGAGAGCTTCATAATCTGTTCCTCTCGACGTCATCACGTCTCCGCCACACTGGGTCCATTAATTAATAAATTAAACAATGCCGTTCTTAATTCTGCTGCGGCTTGCTTCAGCCGCACTCAAAATATTTGCCGTGTATAAATTCTCGCTGAGACGATGAAGACAACCCTTCACCGCCTGCCCGTCTTTATAGCTCTATTTGTGTATTTTAATTACTGTCATTATATGCTAATGACTACCATCCCTTTTTCTTATCCTCCCAAATGGGTTAAAGCTGACTTATACTGCTTATATCTATATCGCGGTAATTTTGAATATTTAAATTATAATAATGGCTGCAAAGGGTATTTTTTCAGGGTGGATAATATTTTGATTAATTGTTTCTTTGTGGAACGCAGATTTGGACGGTAATTTGTTTCTGTTATTAACTTGACAAGGAAGTCGTTTGCTCACTGGGGTAATAAGGATCATTAGTATCATTGCTATTTCTATGTAGTATAGACGATAAATTATAGAAACGGGTTTTCTTGTATAGGTATTTCCATATTCTGGGATTAGCATAAAACCAAGACCAACTGTTCTTGTACATTTTAAATCAAAATATTTAGACTAATGGAACTATAAGCAAATAATTCTTTTTGATATAAAAATCAACACGTAGTGTAACGTGCTTGACTAAAGGTCATACACAAGAATTATCTATTCAGTGGTGAATAAAGGCTAAAAATTATTACGATGAATCAATGACTCAACAAAGCAACAACCAAACCGCACATCATATTATTTTAAGGATGTTTTTATTAAAGCTTTATCCCCCATACTCAAAATTCATTGATGCTAAAATATCAGTGAAAATAAGGCTAAAAGCGTGGTGGAAAAACATTTCCTGAACAAATGTAGGTACATATTAATAACACGTCGGTTTATCGTGAGAAAACACTCCCCTCAAAAGAGTGGTAAAGATGCAAATCAGTGGAGCTCAGCGTCTTAACGACATGCTCTCATTCCTTCGTGTGGGAAACATATGTGCGATAGCAGTACTCAAGATTTCAATTACATAAATAAAGTCTCAAGCAAAACAAAACTACGTATTTGCTATTGAACTGTATATGCTAAGAAAGACAGACATGAATTATTAATAAAAGATGTGTAATGTTTTTTAGTTCCTTTATAACAAGCATCAACGGAATTCCTAATATTGTTTTGATATAAGCAAAAATAAGTAAGAAAAACTAGCATGATTCAAACCAACATAGTTTTACCCATTCTTAAATTCTAGAGCATTTATTGTATGGCCATAAATAATGTAAAATAAATTCCGTAAGTTTATTTTTTACTGAACGAAATAAAATAGAGGTGAAACATTTTGAATTTGTCTACTGTTCTGTTGGGTTCTCAGTACCTCATACGGTAAATCTCTGTATTCTTTTACATAATCACGTGTTGAAAATATAACAGATTTATCAGCGGAGGACTGATAAAATCTAGAACACTGTTTGCATTGAGTATGCGTTAGCATAATCTTTTATGAACTGCCGTAAAGCTTACGTCAATTACTCTATGGCTTACGTTATTGATTTATTTTTCTTTTGCCACTAGGTACCTATAGAGATACACAAAAAAATAACTCAAATTTTAGTGGCTACAAAATTAATTAAAAAAAGAAAAGATTAAAATTGAATTGGCAGTCATTTAGGCAGTCATTAGTCATTTAGGTTTTTGGCAGTCTTTGATATAAATTTATTATATTACGGCTTGAACGATAAACGTTGCACATTTTGTGTACCACTAAGCGATGCACGGCACATCAATAAAAAATTAGCTTGCACATCTGCACGAGTACGGTAAAAGCGTCTTTACCGTCTTCCAGTTTTTACCGTCACTCTGACGTTGCGAAGACATCGCCTGTCTGTATTTACCGCCGTCGTAGCTTTTTACGGACCGTCATTTCGTCGTGTTTACGATCAAGTCACCGCTTTATTATTATGTACTGGGAAAGGGGTTAATGTCGCATTTTTGTATCGGTGCAGGTGTACGTTACCACGCGAATTAGCATTAGCTCTAATAGAAAATATCGTATACTTTTTTGAACCCGTCTTTATTACACTGTGTAAAGCTGCAGCACAATATTACTGTAAATTATGTTCACGAACGGCATAATCCGAGCATATTTTCAGGCGAAACCTCTCAGCGAAGTGACTTGGCTGACTCCGCTCGTGCGAGTATTTATTGCCATTGAAAATCCAGTTCTCTTGCAAATGTGTTCATGTGCGGGCGCGTAGCATGTTTCCTTGTCGCATTAGGCATAAGTAGTGCTCTCTCCGCACCCTATTAACCGTGATATATGCGACGATTCTTTTCCCAAATCCTCAGAACAGGGGGCGTCATATCGCGCGCTCGCTTGCTTCGACACCATGCATATGTGACGCGCTAATTCCACGAGATAGACGATCCCCGCGACGAAACGAATTGGAAATTTGCAGGTGATTTGTCTTTTATTTTTCAGGTGTTTGGGGGGAATCGGTGAGATGAATTGCGTGGTAACGTGTGAAATGAATTAAGGAGGAGATGGAGATATTTTTTACAACTTTAACAATTATTTGAATATGTTACCAGATAACACCCAATGATAGTGTCTTTGGGTGTATCTGTATATGTATCACGTATTTGTTGTATTTTATCTACTAGGAGGTCAATGAACGAAACTATGCTAGCTGAATTTAAGTGTAGTAGCATTAATTATCTTACTTATCAAGACTAGCCATAGAAATAAAATAATTTTATACTTGTTTGCTTATACTTGACTGCAGATTTCACCTGGATTACGATGCTTATTAAAATTAGCCGCTTCACAAATTACCTTGTATAATGCGAGGCAACGAAAATATGATGAAACGTAAATTTTCAACCCTCGAGCGATATAAGAAAAACCTTTACGCAATCCAGACTAATAAGAAGCGAACACGGGTCCCAAACGCGATTCACGTGTTCAGACAAAAACCGTGAGTGTTCCCCTCCGAAGACACCCATGTGTGTGATGTATGCAAAAAGGGAATTGAATAAGGTGATTTCGTTCCGCGGGGTCGCTCCCGGAGGAAAAGAATCCGCGAGCGGTAATGGCGAATACAATAAATTTTCATAAACAAATTGCGATTTGATGGTGGCATATCGTCGCGCGCGCCCGCTCGCGCTGCCTTCTCACCAATAAGGATTGATAGGGAAACAATGTGGAGACACTGATTGAATGACAATTTGTGGCGCAGACGTGCCGCGAGATGTCGCGCGAATAATTCCACGTAATGGCAACACGTCGCCTTAACGATGTGTGGATCGGCGCCGTGACACGAATAATGGAATAACGCCTGATAAATCTGTTATTGATTATTTTCTTTCGATAAATAAATTGTTTTGGAAAAAGCTTTACATTTTTCCCAGTAATCAGTTTGCGTGTAACAAAAAAAATACTGCCTGCCTGAGTCATGCAAAAAGGAGGAAAGTAGTAAAGGTATGCGTATTAGTAACGGCTTGTAAAACCTACTGCATGGTGTGTTAGGTAATCTTAAGATACAAAAGCTCACAATCAGTGATATTTACAAGGCTGTGTTCAACATGACAGAATCTACCTCGTTCTTTGCATGCTTCAGGACAAAAAACTTGCTTAACAGTATAGAACAATATATTTTTGAAAAAACTTTTTGTGGTTGTTTAGTTTGTACCTAAATATTTAAAGATCTACAGAAATCAACAACAGTGTTATGACCATGTAACAGAAAACTTTTTGTCACCTTCGTTGGAACAGAATTGAAAATTTATATGGCCTTGTAATTTTTCAAACTCCCTTAAATTTTAACATAAAAATCCTACTTAAAAATGAAAGTAGCAAGAAAATGCAGAGTGTTTCTAAGCCGCCACACCTGTGCGAGGCTCGTATGAAAATTCACACACTCCGAGCTTTCGAGCTTTGACTTGCAAAGCAGCGCTCAGATTTTTCAGAAGGGCGGTAATGACGACTTGATGTGCTGCCGTGGTGCGATAGTGTGGAGGCACACTTTTGATATTTATTTATTAAATATGGCACACAAAACAGAATATGTTCTTAAATTAACTGAATATACATTTTAAGCTGGTTTCGATCCAGAACAAATTCCAAAACATGTGTACAAAAGTTAAAAAAAAATAGATAAAAAAATGTTTTTTTAGTTAGCATGTTGGTACTTGACTACAACCTGGTTGAAGATAAGCGATGGTGTCTAGAAGAGAGGCCTATGTTCAGTGGGCGATAATGGGCTGATAATGAGGCGATGATTTTCAGCTACGATTATGTAAGTAGTGAATATGCGAGATTGTGAAAATATAACTATGCATGTCAGTTTCGTAACTAAAACCAATATTTTTTTATTTGATGTATGATAATTATGAGTTATAGATTATGTAAAAGGCTACGTTTGTATTACGTTAAATGTCGATAGTATCAATCCTCGTATTGTAACCAATAACCAACTATGCATTTTTAAATTTGTGCAAAAACTATTAAAAGTCGTAGAAATTCAAATTGTACCTAGTGAGTATATCCCAACAATATATTCTGATATGCTGTAACCAACTGGGAAATATCTTACATAATATCCGTCATAAGAGAAATTCATAAGTTAACGTGACAATACAGACACAGGCATTCTAGATTCACATTTACGCAACACAAAGTGAGAGTTGTCATTAAACATTCAAATAACATTTCCTCACGTACGAAGGAAACGGGATTGTCACAATCCGTATTGTTTCGGATCTCATAACGCGTGGCCCTTTGACTCTAGATTTCCATACAAAATGCTGTAAAGGCGGCTCCACACCGGTATAAAGCCGGCTCCACACTCGACTGGGCCGCGCGCGCCACCTTTGATGCGCGTATGATTGCCCGCGCCCGCGACACATTGGATCTATATTGTTGTCTTTTTCAAGTTTCGTAATAAGGGATGAGGGTGTATTAAAGCCTTTTATCCGGCTCGTCACGCTCGGGGTCGGAAGGGGTTTAAGGTGCGCAAACATTAGCTCTTTTACATTTTTGCAATTTCATCGATGACGCCTGACGGCTGTTTGCAGTCGGGAGCCGGGACTCCAAGGAGGTGGGGTGTTACAACTTTAACTCTTTTTAAAAAGGGTACGAGAAAAGTAAACGAGCTTTTAATGTTTGTTTACAGATGTGCTTAGTTGGGAGTTGGCAGAGTAGAGTACGGAATGCCGTGTGGAGTAAAGCCACGTATTACGGCGCCGGGGCAGGCCCGGGGCCAAGTGTTGCCGCAAATCTGCGCGCATTCCCGAACATACCAGAAGATGTAGCGGGGATTAAAGCATGCAGTATATACGACAATTACAGTATATCCCGCCGCAGGTAAGACTGCATATTTGGGAGGCGAGACAATATTAGCTGCACCGGGGTGGAAAATGAGACTGTTTTTGGTGCCTAATTTACAATGCTTGTTACTCGAGGGAACATGCTCCGTGCAATGAGGTGCCGCCGTTAGTACGAGCAGAGCATTCTAATGTATTAGACGAAGAAAATATGCACACATGGGACTATGTAGGTGAGTAAATGCTTATACTAACTGGCTAATGCGGTAAAAAGATTGTTTGATTATTACTGAAAGGAGTAGTAAGGTCTAATCGACTTCACATCAGCAAAAAATTGTTGTATATTTATGTTGAGTAGCGAGCGTTATTGGCGCACAATTTGGGAGAAAGTGAGTGCTTAAAACAAGTGCCAATTAAACAAGTAAAATATTTTAAATGAATGTGTCTTTCACTTATAGGGAAAGCATACGATTTTCAGTAATATTATGTGCAGTTTGCCTATTACAGTCTTTGGTTATAAAACGTTTCACCTCGGTTCTCTAAATCAATACAGGCATAAACACCATACATCGTTTACAGAGGGTCTTGCTCTATTATCGCTATTTATGAACAGAAGCGGTCATCACTCTGTACCCCTGCTTGAAGACTATTCAGCGGCATCTTTACAGCACAAAGGGCTTAGGACACGTGACGTCAGTCTCAGCCCTCATTCATAGTTAGACACACATTAATATTACGTTCATCTTGTAGCAGCATTCATTAACCGCCAAGAGCATACTGTGTTGATACGTTTTAGTTCGTATTTTGTCCATATGCAGATTAATTTTGTGCTGGTTGTAGTCAGTAGCACGTAGCTCACGTGATCTCGTTCAACCTGTACGTATATTGTGGAGGTAATTATACACCTTACTGAGATGTTGGAGATGATTCATAGAATCGGAGGTAATAACAACAGGAAAGTAATGTCAAGAAGAATTAGTGTAGTGGCTAGTAATAATTGCTCATAAGATCTGGGCCTTTTTCTGATTATGTTCACATGTCATGTCTTCATGACAAAGTTTGAAGAGTAGCATTTGCTGAGTAGCGTCGCATAACGTTCAGATGCGGATGGATATGAAAATGTGTAGTATTTTTTATCAGTTTTTCATTATAATATGTAAGCTTAGACAAGGTACATAATCTTGTCAGTGTTTGAAAGTAAATACACATTTACAGACAGATGTTTTAGGCAACAGAATGTCTATAATTTAAAATACTATTCTTGCAAAGGTTTTCTTTTATAAGATTTTTTTAGAGATAAAACAAAAAAACACTAAAAACGGCTGAAAGTGTTCTGTTATCGATTTAGAGTATACCCAAATTTTTTTTAATATCTTCTATGTTCAGATTTTTGACCCTCTTTAGCTTTATTGTGTGTATAGAAGTTAAGCTGTCTCAATACAACAGCGAGCGAGTAAAAGGTGGTTGTAAGACTCCGCCGCGGGCGACCACAATTCTGGCATAGAACATAATTCACAGTAATCGGAGACAGAGCGCGAGATGCATCCTGAGAGATAGCGCGGCCGCGGTAATAAGAACTGAATGTAGTACTGGGGTTTCATACATAAATGTTAATTAAACTAAAACTAATAAAACTGACAATCAACCAGACGCGTTTTTGTATAACGTAATAAGAAGATTTGTGAAAATACTCATAAAGTTTCTTCAAGATTGTCAGGATTTTTAAAGCAGATTCTATGTATTTACTGCGTATATGATTCGGATAAAGAATTTATTAGATTGTTTAATCTATTAGACTGTTTAATAATTCTTTTTTATAAAAAAAAAAACTTGAATTAGCTCATGGACTACAATCAGAAAATCAGTTTAGTCAATGAGTGGACTCTACAATCACCTTTTCACTCATGTATGGATTATATTTAATGTATTACGTAATTACGAAAAAACAATTTATATGTATGTCACAAGGGCTACAAGGTTGTGTACTGCAAGACATCTTTAACGCTTTGTTATACACAGTCTAAGGTGCATTTCACTAGACTAATTTACTGGCTGCAAGCACGATCGTCGCTTGTTTAAATGCAATTATACGGAAAATTACCCACCGTGACTCGGGTCACATTACAGGCATGCTATTAACAACTGTTCTTTTAAAGTAACGAAACTAGTTCAAGTGAAGTTATGAGAGCCTTGAAAAGTCACCTTTCATGTTGAAAGTACAACATGCAATAACATACAGTATGTACTCATATGTATATGTATGTATTTCCTTTATGAATTTCCTCGTATTTACACAGCGCTAAAGCACCAACCATTGTCGAACTTTATATCAAAACAAATGCCTCCGTGAAAGCGCCCAGTATTTAGCACATTATTCAAAAAGCACGTGAGGCAGGAAACCCTTAAAATTACGCACGAAACAGTGCTCTTTGCCAAGTTTCCCATAAGAGCCCATTATTTACGGAGCCACCGTACCATTAAGATTCTCCACATATCTTCGGAAAGCGCGTTATGGTAATTACGGGTCGCCATTTTATCTCGCGTCTTTGCGATTAGAAGTCGCGCCGCCGAGCTCGTGGGTAGTGTTGCCAGATTAGTTAACGTTTTACTAGTTTCTGAGAAAATCTTATAGGCGGGATTATCTTTGGAAGATAATGGAATCTACTATACTTTTATTCAGTATAGGTTTTAAGATTGAAAATTCAAATATAAAATCCTGCGATATAGTTGTTATCAATTACAGAAATACCAATTTCTTAATTACTATAATGGTTATAATTACATTAATAGCGTCGAGAAGAAAGCATGATATAACATACGCGATTAAAAAATTATAAGTCACAAATACCCAACATAAAGTAGTCCAACCACAGTGGCAACACAGCGCTCGCGCCCGGCTGCACGTAGAAATAACAAGTCCGCGAACTTAGTTCGTTTCTCGGTTCTGAAATTAATTCGGATGGAAGATATCGGGCTGCAAGATAGCAGCGTTCCGCGCCATTTATTGCTCATGTGCTTCGTATCGGGAAAGGGGTAAAGAATATCAAGATGTAACGAGCGAGGCCGGAAGGCCCGCAAATGAGCTCGCCGACTTATCTGCTTTAATGTGGGCGAGGGTTAATTTTGTCTTACATGAGCAATTTGGAGATACAGCCTCCCAACTTATATTTGTTGGTACGCGATTATATGCGGTATTGTGTTGTTATTGTGAGGCGTTGTTAACTTTTATCGGAGCGGTACTCAAGTCTTGCTGCAATATGGTTTAACAGAGGTTTATGTGGAGCTGTGACGTTTTGGTTAGCGGGGAGCGTGTCCTACTTTTCAGCTAAATGTTTTAGTAAATAAATTTATCACACAAAGTAATTAACTTTTTTACTATGTAGTATTATTTAATAATATTCACATACTAGTACCTGTACCATTCAAATGCTAGTTATGAATTTTAATGTTACACAGAACGAAATACGCATATTGTACCAACTTTTACTCTAGGCTCTGTTAGCTTAGTTGGTAGTGGCTCTGCCTTCTAATCTAGGGGTGCGGGTTCGATTCCCGCATGACACAAATAATTATGAAAATTTTAATTAGTAATTATTTGTGTTGAGTCTGGTCATGTATAATAAGTATGTATTTACAAAAGAAATGTGTATATGTATTATATCCGTTACCTAGTAGGGGAGCGCGGGGCTTGTTGTAACAGAAATAACAAATCATTATATATCATGAAGTGTATTGACTAAATTACCACTAACTAAATTTTGATTGATACTTTAACTATTCTTCTATTAAGTCAAATCGAAAAAATATCAAATCTACAGGTAACTTTATCACAATTATTTTTTTTTAAAAAAAAGGCAATTGTTACAACTTACCCCGTGGTTGGGGCTAGTTGTAACATCTATTGGGGCAAGTAGTAACAAGAATAAAAAACAAAAATGTGACACCTTCAATCTTTAATTTTTTCACATCTTGGATCATTTTGCTTTGTTTACAACAAAAAGTAACTAGCTATTTCTATAATATGTATTTTTTAATGAATAGTTAACTGAAACATACTTTTTATATAATCAACAAATTAAAGATTTAAGTTTTTAACTATCTATCTTATTTTGTATTTATGTACATACATAATAGGCACTTATATAATATCAACATGGCACTTTATAATCACAGTACTTAAATTAAATTATAAACCTCTAAATTAAGTCTTGTAGTTATCTCTTAGTTCTACCATACATCTTACAATAATCAGCCTTCTTCAGTTTCCTTATCAAAGAAATTAGTCTTCATCTGAATTACAGTTGATACAAACAAAAAAAATTGTATCTCCTGTGACACATCCTATATGTGCCCACATCTTACATATAATACATTCTATCCAATCACCTTTTGAATGACTATACACTTCATCGCAAACAAGACAATGCCAATCTCCATACTCTGAATCAGAAGAATATGAACTTAGAATCCTTTTTGTAACTCTTTTTATTCCATCTTTATTTTTCGCTGATTTTTTACCTTTTCCTTTCCCCTTTCGCTTTTCTTTTCCCTTATCTTTATCATCTTTTTTTTGCTTTTTCTTTATCTTTTCTTCATATTCCATTCTCAAAGCTTCTTTTTCAGGCGTATCTGTCAAAACAGCAGACTTCTTTTTGCGTCTGCAATTTGTATTTATTTTTCGTGGTGGTGCCTTTGGTAGTGGTCTAATCTTCGATGGGGAAAATTGATTTTGACCAGAGCAACTTGGAGTTGGTTCATTCGCAGTTTCGATGCGGTGTATAATTTCTGTTGTGCTGATATCCACTTCAGGAGCAGAATCGAATAGTTCTGGATGTTCAAGATTCTCTTATAGTCTCTCATTCTAAATGAAAACAAATAAGTTATGTCACATTACAAATAATAACAGTAACTTACAGCAATCTGGGGGCAAGTTGTAACATGTTACAACAAACCCCGAGGTTTTGTTACAACTAGCCCCTAGGTATAGTTCTTAATATTTATCACGATAACAATTAAATCAACTTAGTAATCTCGAAAACTGTTACACAACATCATAAATAGTTATATTTTAGCATCAAATAAAATATATAAAGCTTAAATTAGTCGAAAATAGTAAAGTTAACCAAAAATTTACCAAACTAAAATAATAGGTTACCTGTCACCAACAAAGCGCTTGCACACACCCACTCACTGTGCCGCCTGGCGGGACACTGGCTGTGATAAAGTGGCGTGGCGCGTTATAATCTTAAGATTAGGTAAAAAAAAATCGTGAATATAGTTTAAATTCCTATTGAAAAAGGCCTGTTACTACTTACCCCTGTTACAACAAGCCCCGCGCTCCCCTACCCATGATACAAGCGTTAGCTTAGTATGGGGCTAGATGGCACTGGTTGATATGTCCTGATATATTTATTTATTATTATTTATTATTTATTTTACTCCTAAAAAATTAAGTATTTTTAGTAAAACAATCTGTTAAATCTCACTTGAAGATATTTTGTACCAAAATTTCACCCACCTATGCAGTTTTACGATAAACGCCATCATCGTTAACACTGCTACATCTTTTAATTGCCCCCACATCGCGAGACGTGCTACTTAAATATTCGTTAAGATTTCGTCTAGACAAAAGGAAAATATGGTATTCGTCTAGAATGAATGCGGCGAACAAACATGAATGAATAGAACGCGGTTTCAGAGCAAATATGAGAATGTATTAGTAAATGGAATTAACTCCGAGCTAACCATAGGATTGTTATAGTGAGGTCTCAGTGGTATTGAAAATAGCTTTTCTATTGTTAGAAGCTGTCTTCGAGTTTCTATTGTGGAAATGTGCTGTGTATTGAGAAAATGGTTGAGAATTCTTTGTAGTACCTACTGTGCTGGAAGTGTTTATTATAGGTAGGTATGGTTTGAACGTTCCTAGTAAGTATGTGCTGTAGTGGTGCTCAAAACGGTGTAAAATTTAACAAATTTGTTTTTCTATGCAGTTATTTAACGTTTTTTTTATAATGTACAATCCGGTATCTATTCTGGGCAGTACAGTCAAATTTTCATTCCAAAAAGCTGATTTTTTTTCGCGAATTTCCTAAAGTTGTAGAACAAACGTGTTTGCTTATGACGAATAAGCCACTCATAAAAAGGTTGTGCGTTAGTGACCCTCTATACAAGGTATACGATAAAACCAAATGCAATATCAGGTAAGTAAGTAAGACATTGTCGAGTACAATTCACAACCTCCTCCAACGTACGTACATCGTTAAGCATACGCTAAATAAATTCAATTTTCGAGTTGGCGAGCCGAGGATTCCGGGCTGAAATATTGAAGGAATCGGCAAAAGTTGCGCTCATGTAATATGCAGCGGAGGTCCGCGCAGACCGCGCTGGAAGTACTTGCATGCTTGCCTTGAGCCGCCTGCTACCAACTTTTAAAGCTTTTTTCTTGGATTTTGGAATATTTTTTCGTAAAATCGCTTGCCTGGTTGGTGTGGCTTGTGTTTTATTTATTTTTTAGTAAAATAGTCCTTATTTTATGAAAGAGCAGCTCGCTAAATATTCATCAACATGCTTATAGCTAGTTTGATTTTGGTTAAACGATGGTTATACTCAGACAATACAGTCACAGTACACAGTCTTGATCTTTAACATCTTTTTGCCTAAAACGCAGTGCCTATTAAATTTTCATAGCAAATTTATTAGAAAACCCATCAAAATATCCATATATTATTCATAGCATCAAAACCTAAATTAACCCCAGAACTGACCAAAAACGTCCGACTATCCTGTTTGTGGTGGTCCGGTCAATCCTTTGACGCCGCTCTGCCGTGTGAACCTGCCCTTTGAGCTCTCACCTACGACCGCAAACGTTTGTGTGCACAGCTTTATGGGAAAACGAATTTGAAAGCTAGTTAGCTAGTTGAGTGGAAAAGTTTTTTTTTTTAATTGTGTGTTTATTACAGAAAAAAATCTTTAGAAACTTGTTAAATGTGCAATTAAGGTTTTAATAAACCGCAGTTCGACAAATGACGCAGGTAAGTATAACACACATACACAAATGGCGTCTTGATAGTACGACTATTAAATAGTGCTAGAACAGAGACACAAACAGCCCTCATCACAAGACGAGCTAGCAAACAATCACTTCTCACAGCACTAGACATGAGCTAAAGGAGCCAGTTGTTTACGTGAGGGCCGACAGCAAACACCTGTAGACGCAGACACCTCCTGTTTGCACTGGACTCGCCATTGCCGCACAATTAGACTCGCACGATACGACCAAACACACCAATATAGCATCTATGCAAACGACATAAAGTCGCATAAACAGAACTGGAAGCGCCACCTGACCCGTTCGATGGTGTCGCCTTTTGAACACAGCTCCAAGGTGTCAGACTGTAGTGCTTTTGAAACGCTAATTTGTAAATACGACTACCGCTCCGCTACGTGCTTCGTTAAAATCTTTTCCAACGAAGATACGAGTAGCTATATACTCCGACTAAAATAGGGGCTCCGTGAAATTCAGCTCGCAATATCAGGTTCATATTTCCACCGTCGAGGAGTACTCGTATTCGCCGTGTTGACTCTTGGATACGAACTCTCCACTTGACATGATCATAATACCCTCCGCTGCATCCGGCAACCCTTCTACATCCATAAACCGGCAACAAATCTTAGCCGAGCGTTCGGCTTCTTTATAACAGGAGGAGCACGATCCTTTAACCCAACATAATGGGCAGGTTTACTGAGAGGACCGTCGTAAAGCGTCCCGTCCGAACGTGCCCCTCCACGGACCCTTAGAAATTTCACGAACTATTTGGCCCGCACTAGCCGAACGCTCAGCTTTTTTGTCGAGGTTTATTGTCCGGATTTTCTGCTCACCTTTATCGTTATTGTGTCCGCTCGGGTTCATAAAGGAGAGCGGTTCACTATTAAGACCTCATAACCGTGGGAAAATTTGGGAAAAGGGAAATAAAAATGCGATTTGGGTTGTGTCGATAAATCGTCGGGTCAATCGAGCGGGTGGATAGGCGTGTTAATTGGTCGGGTGCGGGATGTATCGGCGCGGCGAGTGGCCGAGCCAGATAATTGCCCAGCGCCGGACACCGCACACATCCCACCTAGTGGCGTGGAATTGAATGGATGCAAACACTGCCCACTGGCCAGTACGTGGTACATTGATGTTCCAATAACACTAGATGCGATACGATTGTACCAAAAATATTTGACGAAGTTTTTATCAAACTATGCTGTCTAAACTAGAACCAAGTTTAACAGTCAGCTGTTAAAATAAATTGCTTCTATTCACACTCCAGTTGAACTGTTGAAGTTACACCTAAAATATCACTCACTCTCTGGTTAACCATCTAAAACAAAGTTTTCATGCCGTACTTCATCGTTACTAGATTGAATAATTATGTTGAAATGTAGAACTTGGCAAACGTCTGCCAACTAAATTCATATCTTGAAATTAGCTGTGGGCCAATTTATTGTGCCACTTGAATGAACAGTGTTTTTTTAAACGAGTGAAAGCTACGTTTTCGTTTAACAATTTAAGAAAAAGAGTACTGTTCTGTATTGTTTTTAATTTTGTCACAACTATTCTTTTGAATTATACCTCCTAATACGAAAACATATACCTTGTTTTTCTTGATTCAATTACTTATAATTAAAAATACTAATACTTACGCGTATTTTTTTGTGTTGTAATTTTAAACCCATATATTTTTATTTCATTACATTAGGTTACGTTTTTTTGTCATAATCTTGCGTTATCAACATTATATTATCAGAAGTCCTTTTTTCTCAATATTTTAAATGTTCCATGCAATGCCACAGCATGTCCCCTACCTCCGTGTGAGGGCTGCATGAGTCCCGCAGAGATAAACGCATACGATTACACACGCCACAGGTGGCATATAACATTTTTCAGGCCAGCTCTGCGTACTCGAAGCTCTGCTTAATTTTGCCGCCCACCGATTTGCGCTGTTTTTATTGAAAACCGTGGGAAAAGCCGCTACGTGTTTACCGTTTGGCCACCGGAAAATGTTATGTATTTTATTGGTGCTTTTTTGGTTTTTGGCGTTTGCATTTACTGGGATTGTTTTTTTAGGGAGAGATACAAAATAAGATTCTGGGTAAAAAATAAAAAGAATTTATGTGTCAATACACTTACATATAATTTTTTTATTTGTAGAGCTGGTTCCTTTTTTGTCTATATTATAAAAGAAACTACTTCATAAGTAGGTAAGTAATCATACCAAAATCATCAAAATGTTACGCAGCTTATGTTTACAAAATGCAATTATTTGTACTTATGTATGTATGTTCCAATAGGAGACGTATGCAGACACGATATATTACAGGCAACCTCCCCCGCAATATTTACACGATTCATAAAACACGTGCATAAACTCTTCATTTTTCACGACAAAATGGTTAATTTCCCAACAAACTGGCTATCAACGTCAATCCGTCCCACATTGTATTAGCTATTCACACCGCCGCGGGCTCAAATAATTATAGCTCGGCTGACAAATTGCCTCAAAGCCTACGTGTCACCGGAACAATTTCATACAATTTTCACCGCCTTTCTGCCCCGCTCACATCATTTGCATACGAGCACCGGATTATGCAAATATACTTTTTACGTACTGTTTACTTACCCTACGGAAAAAGGAAACACTCGGGCGCGCGTTTTAAAAAGATTTACGCGCATTGTCGGATCATTAATTGCGGAACTAATTTGCTTACCTTTGAAATGTGTTAACCTCTGTCCCGTATAATTACTGGCAGCAAACGTCCCATAGCGTGATATGCAGATTGCCTTGTTGGTTTTTCCTTCCGAGTGGAAAATCTTGGCTATTATAATAAAATAAATCTTTATGTTGCGGGGGATTTTTTTAATTTGCACGTGGAGTTTACAAGGGCGTAAACTTTGAGCGATATCGAGCATGTGGGAATCGTCGAAATTAAATTTTCTTTGTTTTCTCTCGGAGGCTCTCGGCGTTATTAAATTTCCTTGTGTTTTTTAACACAGCCGTATCATTAGATTGAGGGTTTCCGTCAAGAGGAAATTGTGGCGGCGAGGGGAGCGAGCACCTAAACATATTGAAAAAATAAAAATCCCAGCTACTTATGGCGAGGTACGGCGGATAAGTGGCTCTACTTAAAGCTCGGCTGGAAAAATCTAGCTCAGGAATTTGTTCATGTGTATTGAAATTTAGTGAATGTTTCAATGCTGTTTTCCCAGCTAGAAAAGTCTTTTATTTTGCGATAAAAATTTAAATAAATTATTAGGTAGTGATCTATTTAATGTTTCATTTGACATAATATTTGACACGTTTGACATTGTAGTAGATACACTTGAATTAATGACCAGCAACGTCAATATTTTAAGTTTTTAATGAATTTTCAAAATCATTTTTACAAACAACCAAAGCCACTTTCCGACTTACCGCAGAAAAAAGTCAGTCCCTACTATAAATGCGACAAAATTCACCGCTGCCTTTCTACCTTAAATATACATATTACATTACGTGAAATTGCCCATTTTTTCCACTCTCCACCCCAGCAATTAGGGTAGCTTGTGTATAAATATTACACGGTCCTCATTAATGTGCGTGTTCGTTTTAGTACGGGACTTTTTTACGGACGGTTTTTGTAGACGCGCATGCGGTAAGACGTCGTGAGATGTAATGAATAATTGAGACGTCCTGAACGAGGGTAGCTCTGGCTTTATGGCACGCTGAAATTAGCCTTTTTGCTAAGAGTTTTTGATACTCAACATGCTTTGAATTTCGTAATTACCTTGATCAGATGACGTCGAAGGGAGTCGATGTCGCAGCGACGCCTGCAACAAAAGAAACAACAATCAATTTAATAATTCATTTTTCATCAAAAATGCTCTCCAAAAAGTTCATCAGCGCCCCAGCCCGTAAACATTTTAAAATTAAAATATGACGCGATCTAATGATTAACAGTCCCTCCCGAGATTGCATTTCGACAATTAACGCATTAAGACTATTCTTGCCAATAATTCTCCTTCTCTTAATTAAGAGTCGTTGTTAAAAATTGAGTACAAATTCAAGTAGCGAATCCTGGTCGGAGCGAGCGGGGGCTGAAGTGAATGGTCGGTAATATTTTAGTTTGGTTGAAACAAAAACTGGGAGTCTCTCCGAGGGGACGCCTGTCACGTCGACACAATAAGCCTTTTAATTCGATTCGTCAAGACGGACTCGCGAGACAAAGGCCAGGGAGTTATCATTCAATGGGGCACTCCTACCTTTCTTATTACTTCGGTTTGGTTTTCTTGTGAGGTGAATGGGAGAGGTGCGCGTGGGATGGCGTTCGACGCGGTTCATCTTGCGATAAATATTGCGCTGATATTATTATTGTTAGTAGTAAAGTTAAGTCTCGTTAATAGTTTAGCAGTTGGCATTCAACACGAGTCCTAAATAGATGATTTTCTATTTAATTACTTTAGTAGAGTTTTGTTTGATTAAAATCGTATAATCTTTACTCAAATTGTATGAATCACTACTAATGCTTTTAAGCAGGGTTAAATTCATAAAAAATACAAATACGTCAATATTTTACTTATTTTTAACGGCTGCTTAATCAAAATTCAAAATAACGAAATCCTTAAATTTCCATATTCTTACAAGAATTTCTTTAAAAAAAACTCATATACAACAATCCCAGTTATCTCACGATACATCTTGCCACATATCACCTCACGCTCACCCTTCGAGTGCACTTGATCCCAGCGTGACTGGCCTGTAGATTCACTAACAGCTTTATTTGTTGCCTCTCGTTTAAACTCTCCCCAATCCACGTCATATTAACACACACCACGTGTCCTATCTCAGATCTTGTTACCCAACTAAATGAGATTTAGGCAGTGTTCTTTGAGATTTTATTTAGTATTGAAAGGAACAAAAAGCAAGTGTATTGCTAGGATTTTATCAGGTTAGATTTGTGACAACCGTTACATTTTTTTAAGCGGTTATCATCATAACTTATATGTTTACAATAAATAACTTTTTCTTCTTCTAACTTCTAAGAAACAATATTAAACTGTGAAAATACTGATAGATAATTTTATTATAATTTTACAATATAGTTTTAAGCAATTTTCATGAACAAATATCAATCACATTTACATACTTGTTTTCGATTATAATGTATTTTTTCTTCATTGATGAATAATATAAGAATATATCCCTGCCAGATTGGTTGCCTGGAAGAGATCGCTCTTAGCGATAAGGCCGCCAATTAAAACGCAAATTTTATTTTCTATGATTTTTTGTATTGATTTTTATGTATGTGGCGTTTTAATAAAGAATTTATATATCTATCTATCTATTGATGAACCGCAGAAAAGATCACACATAAAAAATACACGCATCCTAACATTTAATTGTTAAATTGTACCTATATGTTTATCTTATAAAGAACATAAGGATTTTAAACACCTATTACTTAACGTAAAACCTAGCATACTCACTCGTTGAAGCTTGTCAGACATGATACTGGCACATTTCACTTCACCACCGCGTTTTATCTTAACGCCTGGCTTCTAATTATGAGCCAGACAACCACCCTTTAAAACTACGTATTAGAGTACGATCGAGATTAATTTAATGCATTTTAATACTGATAAGTAGGATGCCTAAATAGCAAGATGTAGCTTGTTTAGAAAACAAGCATTAAGGTATTCTGTCATCTACGCCACAAATAAGATGGGAACTGTTAGAGTATGAAATTATAAAAGATAAAAAAACCAGTTAACCTTCTGCTTGTAAATCGGCTCAACAATTTGATATAAGAATAACGACGAATGTGAACGAGGCCATTTTTGATTTTGATACTGCATTTTTTATATACACGGTTAAAAAGGTAAAAAATTGTTGGTCCACGAAGTTTGACTACAAAACTATGGGTTCAGAGAAATTCCAACATTCCTTAAATAAGTAATATTTTGAAGTAATTAATAAAAAGTTAATGATAAACATTTTGTTCGTTGGTCTGTTTGTGTGTGTATTTTGCTTAGTATTGTGTATTTTTTAAATTACTTAATAAGTAATTTGACATATACATTTATAATTCTTTATATGTTTTGTAACATAAATATTAAAAAAAAAGGAACAAATATTTCATTGTTGGAATTTAAATATCAGGTAACATCTAACTTTCTTATTTTTTCAACTGCGAAAGTTTGAAAAGCGTTTAAAAAGTTAGAATCACGACTACTAAGTTTTGTGAGCTATGGCCATAGGGCTTTTAGAAAGTTCTTGGTAAAAGTAACTTTTCAAGGTTTTCAGGTTTCCAACCCAAACAAAGCTATTTATGTTCCATGGGTTTTTTTTATATTTAGAAATAGCTAATGAGGCCCCCAGACAATGGGATCGTAACCCGGTTCTAAAATAGGTTTTGGAATGGTTTTGACCTCCTTTAGTAATTGTCCTGTCTATAAAGCCTACCTGTCTGTTAACCTTTTTAAAATATAGGCGATATTGTGAAGGTAAACTTCTGAAAACAGAGACAGCTAGTAAGTTAGTTAGCAAGCAAGTTCGTATAAAAATTGCCATATCTAGAGTCACAGTTTTGAAACTGCTCCGCCCCCAAGAAAAGGTTTTGTCGTAGAGAAAATCGTAATATAAAAGCTTCGATAAAAAGAAAAAATAACATTGTCACAAATCCAATTAACGTCACTAAAATTACTAAATTAATCACTTAATGAGCACATTAATTCAGTTACAACTAACTTAGATAAATAATCATGTAATTAGCCGCTCCCTAAATGGAAATTTGGATTAGTTTCTATTAATAAACAAGATAAATCATAATGAAGCAAAGAACTTTTAAATGCGTCATCGTTTTTGAGATAAAATATGGTATACTTATTACTTTACTGAGAAAAACAATATAAAACCTGTATTTTGGTTTGTTATATTTTAGGAAGTAGATTTGAAAAAAGGCTAGCATTAACGTCACGCAAGAAAGCTAAACAAACAGCGACAAAATTTCCGAAAAATATAAATCTTTCAAAGACAAAGCGGCTTAGAAATCGTATAAAAGCCGCGCGAACAAAAAAAGCGACAACTTGAAAAATATCACATTAATTATAATATAATTAAATGGCCATTAAATCACGCTAATTGCGCTTTGTTTTTATTTTGCGGCAGTTTTTTGTTCCGGAAAAACGCTTCGCTTTGAATGGAATTCCTTTATTTGCGGAACAAACAGGCTGTTTACCGAAAGCGGGAACGACAAAGGACGTTTTGAAATTATACCGTCCATAAATCGGGAGCAGATTTTTTTAGATTGCGGGAAAAAATGTTAGATGGACTTTGCATATAAAATATTTGAAATATCGTACCGAGGTACAGACAAACAAAGCTTTACTTTGCACCTGTTTTACGTGTTAAAATTTGATAATCGTCCTGATAAAAGAAATTATGTAGGATGTATGTAGTCGATTCCGTATTTTGGATTTGCAATTAAAAGTTATGCCATCAAATTTACTCATAAAATGGACCATATTTTGTTCGATTGACCAGTTTTTATCAAAATATTTAGCATTTTGCATGAAATAGAGTGTCGTTTGATGTCAGGCCAGGATGTGCGCGTCTCCGGCGCCATTGTCCCGCCGCGTCACGAAATGTGGTCACCCTACTTCATCTTCTTAATTGTTTTCTTTCGAAGCACTCTGGTCACAATGGCTAATCATTCTACATTCGCTTTGATCTGTTGTTGCGTGTACAGAGTGGTAATAAGAAGGTGGGATTGGCTCTCAAAGGAATGGTCACTTTATTGAAAATAAAAAAAGTGGCCTGCTTATGGTGTTGCTGTAAGCTTAGGGTTACAGAAAAGGTTTGTTGATAAATATTTGTCGCAAATCCGTGTCCCGAATTTGATTATCGCTAGGCCAATTATTTCCTAACTAGTATAGTAGCGAACCCTTTCCAAAGATCGGTCCAGTCACGTAGGTCGAGGACACGTGACATTTCGAAAACAACAGGCGCAAAACAACATTACGAGGCAACAGTTGTAGGTGTGTGAGTGAGCTGCTCGCACGGGTGTGTGCGGGCGCCTGAATTAGACGCGAAACTTTCAAAGTTTTCCCAAATTTCAGCCCCCGTGCCCCTCCCGCCCCCCTGGATCGATAGCGCGCGCCGAGCGAGAGAGCAACTCAGATCTCAGCCTCATGGAAATACCGGACAACACTTTACCACGACGTGTTTTGTGGTGAGAAACAACGTTATTGCGGACCATTCCAGTGAGTGTTTGTGAGATTCGGATACCTGTTTGTAGACAACTATTGGCAAACAGTTTTATTATTAATTACCTTAATCTAGGTGACCTACTTTATACTGCAACATGCAAATCCACCCCGGAAAAACGTGACTGTTATGGCAATGTTTTCTCACAGCGTTTCACAGGATTCATCTTTAGAGAACTTACTGAACTGCTTTTGCAACTTTAAACGGAAGGAATTATATTTATCACAGTGGTATGACGTAAGCTTCCTTGTGTATTAGATACGAAAGTTAATTCTTGGGGCTGCGGCATTTAGTAAGACAGACAGGTTCGCGTGAGCGAGCGACCCGTGCCAGCTGTCACCGCGCAAAACGAAGGCGACAACTGAAAATTGTGCGCGCGACGGCCGCGGTATTGTAGCTCGTTAATTGAAGGCTTTGCGATGATCTCGGCCCGAAGGCTGCCCTCGGGCTCTCCGGAGACATCGGCCCGCTGACAGCGGCGACCCTCGGACCGAGAGGTGGGAAAAACTACCGGCTGACACTACTTAACGAACGGACCATCGCCCGGGAATTTTCTTGAGTGCTTGTTAATGTTTTATGGCGGAACTTTTTCAAAGAGTGCGTAGATTGACGCGCTAAGTGTACCTACATAATTTAATACGTTTCCCCCAGGAAGCGAGTATGAGTCGCCACGTTCCACATTACCAACAACGGAACGATAGGTGGGACTCCATGCGTAATATGGCTAATTTTTTTGTAATAAAAATCCAATCTCGAGAGCGGCTATAAAAACTGGGGAAACTTTTTCTGATTTATAACAATTAATATTTGAAATATCGACAATATTAAGGGAAATGGCCGACAGCCGACAAATCATATGAAAACCGCCCCGGAAGGAGGAAGCACTGCCCGCCGCTGGGGACTTTATTTGGAAATGGAAAGTCTAAAAAATAACCGAAGGCAACGCGGGCGCGGGCGGCGCAGTGATTTATGTGAGGCCAGTAGTGCTCGTTCGATTACTGAGATGATATTTCTCGATATTAAAGTGTTGCCAAGGACTGCGGACAATATGACCCGGGGAAGATTTATCAGGCCATTCAACGTGACGTCGACGGCCGTTACGATTATTTCATTATATTGTCGGCGCCGTAAAATGGTTAGCGTTTTATTTTATTGCCTGTTCCGGGCCGAATTTTTATTTCAATATTTTATAGCGTTGTAAAATTGGGGGCTTCAGTGGTATCGGCTGACAAATTCGGGCGCATCGCCGCCTCGGAAGGTGCTCGCTGGCGGCTGGTTCCGCGCCGGAGATAGCGGATATTTATTGCCAGGCCGGAACTCTTGATTCACCGCCGCTGATATCTCGCTTGATTTGTTTCATGCCGCAAACATTACTTCAAGGCCTGCGAAGTTTTCTTTCCCCTTGAAATATCTAAGCGCTAAATTTCCAGCTAGGTACCTGGCCGGTAGGTCCCCAGGCGGCATGTCGCATGATTTGTGCGTCGCGACACCAGGGGGCGCCTCCGTCGGACCCGTGTCGATAACATGTGCGTGCTTGATACGCAAACAGAAGCAGAAACGTTACTTTTCTATTTTCGTGAGAGTTGCAAAACACAACTTGAACAGAATTGCGTAATCCGGAACGGATAAAATATTAAGAAGGAAGCCCTAGGTGCTTACCAAATGTTTTCATGTTCTTTCGTTTCGCAATTTCTTAAATTTATCAGAACTTAATTGGAATTAAACGATTAACTTGTAAGTTTAATCGTACAAGTTTTAATTCCTTCAAACTTAACCTATAAGTAATTTCAATAAATTTAACATTACTTAATGGAAAATAAACTGCCAAATAATCGTATTTATAAATCCAGTAGGTACTGTACACTGCACGGTGCACAATCTTGTATGGCATCGTAAATCGCGACACAAACTCTTGGCTTATTGAATAACTGCATGAATCACCGCGGCATGCTCCGCTGGGTCCCCCAAACCATACGTTTTGTTCGGCCATCGAACGTTCCAGAAACTTCCCGGCTTTCCGCTCTACCGTTCCGCATTCGATGCTTTTTATTCCGCTAATGCCATCGGCGACATGTGTCCGCGACTGCGAGACTTTTGTCATGATTATAAGTTCCGAAGCATTGTAGATAAACGTCATATGCGTCATGGTCTAGCGGATCGGAATAGGAGATGTTTTAAGTCCAAGCGTACTAATATCGACTTGGAAATATTGATATGTACTGCATGCTGTCTTCATTTGTCAAATTCGGAGACGTTTACATTTCATGTTGTTAATATTGTATTATGTGGACTGGCACATGCACAGTCCTCTGTTACAGTCACGAATAATGGTTGTCAACATAGTTGTGACGATGTTTGAGTTATTTATTATATTCAGTTAGTACTCACAAGTGCACAGCACACGTAGCGCAGAATCAAGTGTCATCACATTGTCAAGAGAGGGAGTTATCACGGCATTCAAGCGGTCGAGAGAAACTTATCCGCGTATGAATGGCTTCACATCAGCGCAGAATTTGTAAAGAGTGGACGTGCGGCGCATGCATGGCCAGCTTTATCTTGCAGCTTGGTATGCTGCGCTCTTACACGAGGCGAAAACTTTGCCGTGAATAGCACAGGATGTAGATTAGGCGAGGCGGACCGCCGGTGGGCGATGCATTGTCGTGGAACACTGCCTACAGATAAGGGAGAAATGCTTGTCGTATTTTTAGAGCTCTGAAAAGATTACAAAGTTTTTGACGACTGATTTTATGAGCACAAAAATTGCGTACAAAAAAGCAGCTAAAGCATTTTATTCTGTTAATTCTAAAAGGAGTTTAAGCCTTATTTACAGCTACAGTGTGCAATTATAATGAAATCATGAGCGAACTTTTGAATCTGAATAAATAGTGGCTGACAAAGGGCCGGATTTGAACTTGATTATTTAATTACACGGCCGCGGCGGGAATCACACGAGGGCCGTAAGTCGGTAGGCTGGAGGCGACCTGACGCGGCCTCTAGGTGGTGGGCTAGAAGCGACCTGTCTCGGCCTCTGGCAGGCGATGCCGCGATTAATTAGGCATACCACTAACTTCTCCACCGTGAGCTGCAACTAGCTGATATATGTGCTAGGTAGGTTTATCTCGCAGTGGTTAGTGGCGCTTTTGTAGATTTATTTTAGAACACTAAAATTGAGTTTGGTTTAGCAAGTGTTTTAATGGAAACAGAACTTCGTAAGTAAATATATGGCTACATATATCAAGTAGTTTATAATGAAAATTGTTACACTACATGTAATTTAGCCTCAAATGCATTACATCATAATGTAAATATTCGAGAAGCTTAACGTCTAGCACAACAATGCTTACGTAAAAGTAACTTGAAAACTCACGGACAATGCACACACTAATTAATCAAAATCAATAGCAGGGACCTTCGGAGAACCCATAGAAATTACGCACACAACTCAACAAATGGACCCGAAACACCATGGCGGATAATTTGAATACGTAACGAGAGGGTAACGCACGGTCGAGCCATTCTTTAACTTACTCTCCCTTAGATAAAGA
This sequence comes from Macaria liturata, assembly GCA_964023185.1. Classification (NCBI taxonomy): domain Eukaryota; kingdom Metazoa; phylum Arthropoda; class Insecta; order Lepidoptera; family Geometridae; genus Macaria; species Macaria liturata. Next base: position 9,968,649 of record OZ026812.1, on the reverse strand, counting down.
GCTAAACTTGTTTTTAAGGGATGACCGGTCCTGCAAATTTATGTATCGCAAATAGCGCCGCCGGCCGGACACAAAAAGAGGTGAGGGTGATACTGTGTACAGGAAGATGGCAGATGGAACGAAGAATTATGCTCCCCGCAGGCTGATGAGGCGAATGTGATTGTGAACTTTCCCCTGACATGCAAATCAGACAACCGAAACGATATACTACTTTCTAAATATCTATACGTACTCGTATATAACACCGACTCCGAATCCTATTACGGCAAATATTGGGCGATTCGCAAAATTGTAAACAAAACGATAGCCCCTCTAGAACCGTGGGGAGAACAGTACACCGAGAGTTTTTTTACTCGACGCAGAAATCTATATTCATAACCAAAGGTAAACTTCGATGAATGTTCAATGTATTTAAATTGATTCATTGACGGATGACCGGTTTTGGAATTCAGCGACTGAAAACATTGTAATAACACTCCAGAGTTGCCAATATTTTGGTTTGATTCTCGAGTTTGATTTGTATTACGGGTAGATATGATAGTTTTGTTTAGATAGGGCTAGTATTTTATTGAAATACAAATGAGTGAGTGCGCGACCCCGCCGGCATGTGCTTCGAATAAAAGGGCCGCATTAGAATAATTTGCGCCCGAACGGGTCCAATTCTTCACATGGAGAGACCTTAAATTTCACTATTTTACATACTCGGGATTATCATATCGGGAGCTGCCCCTGCGAGGGCCGGCCGGGGTACTTTTTGTTATCCGCACCCGCGCTCTATCGGACCGTCTCAGATATATTTAGTTGTTACTTTTTGTTGTGCCGCACGTGAGGGAATTTCTAATCGAGGCTCTCTGTTGAGCTTTGTGAGGAACTTTCGGGAAAATATAGGTTTTAACACGTACACAGGGAATTGTGGCGCTGCGAAATTGAAGCGGAGAACTTGTGGAACTGTAAGCTCTTACAAGTTAAAAAGTTTCGGGACAACACTGCCATGTTAATTTAAACCTCAATGAACAAAGATGTGTATACCATGTAATTGTATAGCCGGTCTTTACTATGACGGCAGGATAAGATAAGTATCAATCAGCAATACGTCTTAATAGTAACGAGATCGGTAAACATCTAATAAATTACAAGTTTAATATTTTATTCACTTAGTTTTTACTCTTCAATTATTTATTATGCATTCTATAAGCAGTAATGTTGCGTCAAACTTTACTATACATTTTAAAATAAATACAAACTAATCAAATCACAAAGCAGAATTCCACTAATCACTCTCAAATTACCTTCATTTAACCGAGCACACATAATACAGGGTGTTATTTACATCAATTCTGCGTCGTAGTGACATTGTGTACACACATCCGCACTTAGCTTCGTGTTAATTTGACGATGACTGTCGCGTGCCTTCATCCGTCATCGCCACGGGCTTGCCAAGTTAGGGTATCCATATTTAAAAGATCTTACAAATGTTCTTAGTTAAATAAATATCATAAAGATAAAAAATTGCGATACTTCGCATTAAAATATTTCAAAGTGAAAATGAGAAAGTCTTTTCAAACATGTATTCTCTCTTAGTCAGATTTTTAGGTTCTATTGGGAAAAAAATTATTGTTTTTTTTATCATCGTGAATTTTAGTATGGTATCAGTATCACAGTGACTTAAGTTCAATTCAGCAACGATGTATCAGCATGCAGCAGGCATACATCAGCAGTAAAAATAATAAATAAAACTGTTCAGTCAGGTCAAATACTGGCAGCTATTTGATATTGTTAATGAGGCAAAACGATTAAAAATACTGACATAATGACTATATTGCAAAGCAAATGTTAATGTTTGTATACTAGACACCTCACTTTACATTAATTTTGAAAAAAAAAAAAATATGAACAAAAAAATGTGAAATGTTGACATATTTTGCTCATAAAGTTACAACATTATGGTTACTCTAGCCGCAACGGTCCTTATGACGTCTAATTTGAACGTCAGCCTGTAAAGGGGTGACTTATTGTGAGAAGATGATCAGCGATTTTTAGACACCTTTATGAGCAGTAACTTATGGTAGCTTAAAGTGATTTACGTGGAGTTATTTCATGATGACGAATATTTATAACTTACGATACGACTACAATCTTGCATTATTCAGAGCGAGAGTGAATTGGTTCTTACGAGGTAAACACGCTCCATCTTAGACTGTAATGATCGCTTATCGTCAGGGGAATTATGGTCAAGTGCAAACCTATTTCAAGTAAAAAAAAGTAGCTCATATACATTTACTAAGACATGTCTGTAATGCAAATACAAATAGTCATGTCAGAAGCTGTTTGGTTGGTTTGAAAACTTTAGAGATTTAACACTTTTCTCAAACATACTTTTACTTACCTACTTAATGATCCTACCCGGTACTTTGTTAGGTAAAATATGTAATTTACTATGTAGCTAATTGTTTATCACGTTAACAATGATATACCAGATTCTAATTTGTAAATGGTGTCGTACACAAAAGCAAACTAAACAATATCAAACGTACACGTGTCTGCAAAAACTGAGCAGTCATTAAAACAGATACTCACAACACCACCCAAATTGAATGGTTACCAGGTAAGTTGGATATAATCACACAATAACGCCCCCTCCACAATGAGTCTACAGTCGATGCTACATACTCTATCGAAGCTTCGAGAAACTTCGGGAGTCGAATGGAAACAAAGGTTCCCGCGATAATTGGATGTGGCCGCTCTGAATGCGCTCTAGACGAGACTTAATTGAGGTTTTAGAGTTGGCTAATTCGCCCACCTTCGATCAGGTGCCTTTCGACCCCCGTACCTATGTACTTGTAGGGTTGGACCCTGGACCCCTAGGCAGGGGCTTCGTCTGGCGAGAGGTTAGATCCAACAATAATACTGCGGTACAGGTTAAGTGAGTGGTGTTGTATTCTTAGATGGGTAATATTTGAAGCAAACTCCAAATTAAATTGTTGATTGTGGGTTCCATTTTGCATTTTAATTTTGTAAATTGAATTAAATAAACTTTAGATTAGCTTACATACCAAAGTAATACAAGAAACACAAAATTTTCCGATTCTATTAAAAAATTTAGAAAAACTGTTAATTCTTAAATATTTCGTAGATCTTAATCAAGCTTTAATCTAGAAGATTACAATACAATAATAACAGTAAATCATAATGCCACGTAAATTGTCTTACAAAGGAGACTGTAAAAATAATTGCCACATAAATCAGAGAAGACAATAAGCCACAACGAGAAACAGACAGAAGCGAGGACGCTAAAAACTTGTAATCGCGCGCTCACTCCTTTTGCTATTAGACAGATGACTTGGAGTCTTTTCAAAGTTGCTTGGTATTTCCAGTGAAAATGTATCTTCAATATTTGTCAAAATATTTATTTATCTAATTAATAAATTAATGTCACGTCTAAAATGTATTACAAATTACCTTATAATCGGTGAATCTCTAATCAGAAAGTATGCACGTAAAGTTCAGCTGTGAACTTTACGAAGAATAAATCAAGTGCAGTAGAAGTCGAGACACTAATGAAATTACCCGGATGCCCTCGCTGCTGAGGTAATTCTGTTGATTAGCAAAGAGTTGCACTATAGTCAAGTGCCTTGTTTACGTCAAGAACAGTTAGGATTAATATTTAATTTCAACTCGGGATGAAGACGGTAATTTAGGCACCTCTAAAATAGAGGAAACCACTAAAGTGTAGGAAGCGTCTAGGCAGCCTGGCGGTGTAGGTAACCACCTATAATTAATTTCATTTTATTTCCCGCCAGCTCCCGGTCCTGCCAGCGCACAAATTCTCCCAAGTAATTGGGAAATTTATTGCAAGGTGTGCACACAACTCTGATGTTTCACTTTCCCGCCAATGATTTATGGCCTTTCGAAACAATTTTAATTGCTTCCAGTGACACAATGTAAACAACTATTCGATTAAGTTAATTCCATTATTTCGCTCTCGCGGCAATTAATTTAAAAGCAGCGTTAAACACAGTGTTGCGTCTCATTGGAGATTTTAAGGATATTAATGAGGCCGAGGAATCGAGCCATCGGAGTAATTAATGCCAAGCATCGTGTATAAAATGTTGCGCTCATTAAATTTTAACATTACTCGTGTGGAGTAATCTATTCACATGTTTGTGGCGGAGTAAATAAATACTGTAAGCCTTAAGGCCGTTAATTACGAAAATATTTTACACTAAGCTCGTACCAAAACACAGGCCTCAAAAACGACTTTGAGCATACAAGCATTAGTAATTATAATTAGAGCTTTCAGCGGCGACCTCCGGCGATAAGATGTTCCATGGAGCATGAAATAAGGCTCACAAACTCACACACGTCCTACATGGACCAAACCGGACTCAGGGAAGGAAATAGTGGGGCACAGGGGATTATAATGGCAACATTACTTAATAGTTACATATTTACGTAACCATTCCAAAATAAGTATTCACAAAAAAGTATCCCAGTATTATATCCGTTCTCTAGTCCCTATGACACAAGCATTTGCTTAGTATATGACTAGATGGCGCTGTGGGCAATGTCTCGGAAAAAAGACATGGTTATATATTTTGAACTAGTTACATGAGGTGTACTAGTCAAATTTTGTAAGAACATGATGATAGTAAAATGAGGTAGCATAAAAAATCGAGATAATCTATAGGTATTGTGTGTTTTTGTATACAAGATTCATTTGCACATTAACAAATAAAAATTGTGATTATTTTATATCCCCCTTCTTCAAAGATCCCTAATTACGTCCCCTAACTACGATCCTGCGAGCACGTGTAGATATGGCGTGGGCCATGCAAACCCACTCATGTGGCAACACTGACTTGCTTTGCACGGGTAAGTACCTACTTAGTGATGGTCTTTGAATTCTTAAGGATGGCAACTGGACGCTTAGAGTAGATTAAAAAGATTAAGTTAATTACCACCAGACCGAGGATAAAGATGTTAAATGTTTTGGTAGACTTTTTAACATCTTGCAAAGGATGTTTTTGTTAAATGTTTTCACTTCTCAAATAGCGAAAATTCACTTTACAGATAACATTAGCCTTTTTATTGAAGATTTTTAAAGTGCGTGGATTTTCGTAAACCTCATAATATGTTCGAGTGAAAATTTGGCTTTTAATAAATGTGCTAAGCCGTAAAGAATCAGTTTGATCTCTTAACTAAACACAACATAACACGTAACTCAAAAATAAATTGAATATCAGCACTATTTTAATTGTTATTTCCTAGCTATTAGTGCCGTAGACTTAGCCAGATCTTCTCATTACACGGTCTTACAGATTTTACATTGTACAGTAAGCAGCATTAATTTCCGAGCTCACCGCAGACGAACAATTCCCACGTTTCAACCATACACTGTCAGACTATTGTTAATCTATTGATTTATTGTGCTGACTGTACCTCTTTGGAGAACATGTGATTTTGTCTATTGTCTCAAATAGTCGCAATATTGTTAAGTGCACGAGGTTTATTGCGAGAAATGTTATAATGAAGTTTAGGAGCACAAATTTAAATGAAATAGTAAGTTGAAAGTTTTTATATTTATATGCTACATGAACAAGTAAATTAGAAGGTAAAATAATAGATATTTTTCAAATTATACTATAGTAGATTGTTTAGAAATGGTTCAATAAGGCGTAAAAGTATAGCAATCCTGTCGCCCAATATTACATTCTGATTTATTCGTCGACTGCCTTGTAAGGGTGGTCGAGGTCTTTCTTTTCGGCGACTGACGGCCAGTATTTATAGACCTCTCATGATAGTACATTGATGTGTTTTTGTGTGAGAGAGATAGTTTTCCAGGTGTCTATCGTAAGTGGTGGTTTTATACGGCCTTAGGAAACAAAGATTGCTCTATTCGGCCGATTGAGCGCATGGAGCAGTAACTTCCCTCCCATTTAACGCGGATTCGTACAACAAAGGATCTCTCGCGCGAAATAACACAACTACCCAATCCGTATGAGATGAATGTTGATTTTACTGCGGCACTGAATACAGAATAGAGTATAAAGAAATCCTCTTCTTTTCTCTTCAGCTTTTATTTTGATTCACATTTGTAACTGTAAAACCAATCGAAAAAAGAAGAAAAATAACTAATAGACAATGTTATTCACTTTAAAAAAACAGAGGTTTTGTTCTCAACAAAATCTAAATTAATTAAAATTAGTCTCGGAAAGAGTTGAAATTAATACCAAAAATTTCCAACAAAATTTGACTTGAAATTCTCTCTCCCTGCATCTATTTACTCTGTCCATCTAACACACAAAATTGCCCAATGCCCCCTATTTGCAATATCTTTAATAATTACTTCTTCCGATTTGTTTGCGAAGCCCACTCGAGGGGTGAAGTGAAAGGCAAAGCCGGGGTCTGCAGCCAGTCAATAAATAATAATGCTAAATGCCCATCGGGTGACCGGGGGAACCAAAAATGTAGCTACGTTAACAGTATGAGCTTATATCGAAACCCTTTTTTTTCGTGTCATTTAAAATATTTCTATGTTATATCTTGCATTAAACTCAAACATTTCATAACGTTTTTTTTATTTAAGACAGATTGGAGCCACCAAATTTGTTTAAAAGAAATATAATATACCTAATAATTATTACTAAATATAAAGTAGCATGTCGTGGCACATAGTGACAATTTCGTAGCACTTAGAGTAATCGTAGACCCTATCGTAGCTAAGTTCGTAGATGCTGCTTCATCATTAGCTTAATGAGACCCACTGCAGGGCATAAGCCACCTCCTGCTTACGCCAATAATCCCTGTCTTGCGTTGTTCTTGTAACTTTCTTTATCTTTCTTTTTGTAAACTTTCTAATATCATCTAGCCACCAATAATGATAGATGCTGCTTATTTGCTAAATTTCAGGCCCATTGTGAGTATTTTGGCTGAATTAAAATAATTTTGATCAAACAATTTTTTTTTAAAAAGAGTAGCATAAATTTAACACAAGCTGAAACTGTCCTTACTGTCCATACTGGTTGTATTGTAAAGGACGCCCGGCGCCGATACAGTTCGCACCAACTTGGATATTTTTGTCGGTCAAACCATTTATTTCAATTTAATTCTTAATGCTACAACTTACATTCTATATTGTTTTGATTTATTATTCTTTCTTTTTTCAGGATTATTATGTAAAGTATTCGTAACAAGAGGTAAAGCATACAATATTTATAGCGACATACAATACTACTTAAATACATAATTTACATAACATAACAGTGTTTGCCATTACTTACCATTTTTGTATTTGTATTTGTATTAGCTTAGTATGGGGCTAGATGGCGCTGTGTGATATGTCATGAAATATTTATTTATTTATTATTTACACAACATAACAGTGTGTTGTTAAAATGACGTCAAATTTGACAATCTAAGGTCCAATATATCTTCATAATCATACCAAATTAAATAAAAAATATTTCATAAACTAGTGGACGCCCGCGGCTTCGCTCGCATTATTTCAGGATAAAAATTAGGCTATGACACTCTTAAGACCTACATACAACAAGTCACGATGATTTATTCCGCCGTTTTTGCGTGATGAGTGTTAAAATAAACAGACAAACAGACAAAAATCTAAAAACTGCTGATACGTGTTCTGCTTGGGTATACTTTAACCCTTTTTTTTCTGATATCTTTTATGTTCAGATTTTTTATTCTCTTAATTATATGTATAGATAGATTCTGATGGTCAATTATCACTTTCGTGCTTACAAATCAGATTTTCATCATCCTTATATACTCGTTTCAGCAGACAATATATAACCCTACATGATATATACATACGTAGGTACATAATATAACAAGCATACCTATCTGTCTTCATCTTCGGTCAAGTCTTAGGGGAAAATCTAAGGGGATCTTAATAGGGTTGCATTAAGATGTTATTGTATGAGGAATTATCAATGGAGAAGTGATTGCTTGCTAGTTATATTATATTGATTTGTATGTGTGCATTAAAAGTATTTTTTATTTAGGTACTATCACTCATCGTCATGTTAATAAGATTTGATTTCCTATAGTGTTATGAATTTACAAGAAGTCTAGACGTGTTTTCCGTAATAAAGAAGTAATAATTGTTTCTGGATTTTAAAACAACAGCCATGTCTCGTGAAGATAAGCACAATATAAACAACACGGTGCGTTTTCAAAATCGAAAACTACCGAGATATAAATTAGTGAGCATTGTTACTTTTCATTAAAAAACGTCTTGTTTGTCTAGGTCATTTGGTTTCATTTAGTTATTTTAAAATACTTTATATTCTAATTTTACAAAATAATTAAACCCTTTTTTCGAGAAATTCTTCCTAATCTTGCATGAGACGGTACAAAAGTCGAAGATCACCCCAAGTAGCTATTTACATGAATTAGCTGACATTAATGCCTCTGCCGAGACGTGGCACCGCAGCGCCACCTGGCGGCGGCGGCTGAATTACTCGCTCGTTTCGCGCACCACCGCCTGCGACCCTAAAACCTACAATTGTATTTATTTATTGAAGAATGTAACGCGATTTTGGTATAAAAATAAGATCACGAGAAAGTAAAATATTGTAAAATGTTTTAAAATGTCTGTTGAATGACAGGTTTGCAATTGTATAAAAGTTTTATACGCCTCAGTTTTGTTTTAATCAAAATTCATTTTTTTGTTTTATCAGTCTATGGTTCAGTTGCATTAGCATTGTAATAAAATATATTTAGAGCCATGTGTAAAACTATGGACTCCCTTGCTACCTACTACCTGAGGTAACAACAGCACGACAGTATCTCCAGTACTGCCTACTGGATCACTTTGCAAGAATTGATGTAAATAAAACGACAATCTGCTGGATCAGAAGACCTGGTCTCCTTCGCTACCTACTCCCGAGGTAGCAACTGCACGACAGTATATCCAGTACTGCCTACGGGATCACTGTGCAGGAATCATTGTTAGTGCGACAATGATTCTGCTGGATCAGAAGACTATATGTGGACTCCTTCGCTACCTACACCCGAGGTAGCGAGCGACCGTATGACAGTACCTCCAGTACTGCCAACGGGACCACTGTGCAGGAGCTATTGTCAACTATACAGTATACAATAGCTCTGCTGGATCAGAAGACAAAGAAACTTTATTTCTTAATTTACTCACACATATTCATTTTTAGTAACAAACTGCGATCTAATTTTCCTACTAGCGCCATCTATTGGCCTTTCGAAGAACTACAACTATTTAATATTTATACTGTGATTTAATGTTTCCACTAGCGCCATCTATTGCATTTCCTGAGTACTACTACTAGTTTAAGCACCATGTTTATTTAGTAACCTTTCAAACGCTTTAGCGACAAACTAAAAACGTGTTTCTTCTACATCATATTTGGTTCAAACACTTTAAAAGCATTATGATAAACTACTATGTATAAAAGCATACCAAAACATATAAGTACAAAACACCAGAACATCAGAAATTCAGATGATCATCAGAGTAAACAGGTTTCTCCTAGGCAAACATGCAACATCTTAGACTACAGTGCTAAACATCAGGCAGGCTGTAGTCAAACATTGGCCTATTCCATGTTGAAAAAAAAAAACATCGCATCCCCCAATCAATCGCAAGCAGAATATAAAACAATAGAGCATCACCCAAGCTTGCATCGTAAAGAATAGGCGTCGCGCGAGAAGTTGTCCCATGGAAGGCATAAATCGGATCCGGAAGCAGATCACGTAACGGTTAAGAGTTCACAAAAGTGTCCTATAAATCGAGGCGGCGAGGTGAGCTTGAGACAAACGGCGCCGGACCGGATCTGGGCGCTATTGAGTTATTATCAATTTGTACGCCACTTGTCTTATGATCGTTGTACTGGTTTATGGTTATGGTGGAAGTGTTTTTTGAAAAAAATGCAGGAGAGATGTTTTTGAAGGTAATTCTGGAGATGAGTCTGAACCATTCTTCAAATTCAAATTGAATCAAAATCAATCAATCTATTATGTGGCTTTTGATTTTTATGAACCTAATGTGAAAACATGAGTATTTTTTTACACATACCTACAACCCGGACACAATATCTGTGCACCTGACCTCGTGACGTCATATCGGCGGTCTGGGTACGTTGTGAAAAAAAGATTTTTCGAGAAATGTGGAGGTAAAAAAAATTATTAATGCTAACCGTACTGTTGCACCGGGGAGTGCGCGGAGAGGTGACAGGGGAAGCGGGAGAGGCGCCGTATTCCAGCGAGGTGCACAGATATTGTGACCGGGTTGTATTCACAATTTACTGTCAATTATGGTAGGTAGATGAATGAAATTTGTTTTAATAAATTGGTAGAAAATAGGTTTAAGCATTATTATATATATCGTTATATTATATATCGTTTCATACGTCCAACCAATGCAATGCCATTGATATTATGTTGACTTATATGATGTGTAAATATTTAATTTACTCTCATTACCAATTTAGTCATATTTTGAATTCCATGCTATTTGAAAACAGTAACCAACTTAGCTAGCAGCCGTCGTACCAGCTGCATCCACTATCTATCTCCTCGAATAATGCGCAGTTTCCGTACAGCCAGAAATTAGCATACACCTCCGCGCGTTATGGATTCCCGCAAAGGAACCAAAGCAGCAATTTGGAGATAGCGTTTTAATCTAAGAATAATTAATGCTATGGAATTGAAATTACTTTTATAAATTATTTTTAAATCACTTTAATTCCATGTAAACTTGCGTGACGTCATCACCAACCCCAACGGAAGATCAGCGCTGGTTGCTATGCAGCCAGCATTATGCTGAGTTGGGGTTGTATTGTGGCAAATATGTATCTTATTTAAGTAGTTATTTATATTATATATATTTCTTGTTTGTACTCATTTGTTTTTTATTTGTTACAATAAATCATTTTCTTTCTTTCTTCTTCTTTAAAAATACAGCGAAATGCCATTTCATTTAATCTGTCTCTTGCACACAAAACTTGCTCGTGCTTGGTTTCCATGCGAAAATAGCCGAGCCAAATGCTTGGTTGCAGTTTACCGCTAATAAGTTAAAAGCCCATCAACTCAAATGTGACGGCGGTTGACTATCTCGTAATCGTATTGTTTTGGCTCAGTTGCGTTTCCATAGTATCCGTTATTCATAGATTTAGCGCAAGATATGCCTTCCGGTACGACTGAGCAAGCGCCGGAGACAGTTCCAGACCAGACGAAGATAGGGATTAAGGAAATTATAGACTAAACCAGGTTTTAGGGAATTGGTAGGAGCGGAACAATTGTCTTACATCCAGGTAAGACAAGGGCCTTAAATATGGGAATAATTTTGAACACCTATAATAATGATAATTTGTATAATATTTTTGGCGTATATTTTGAAAAATTTACAAACATAATTATAATCCTATGAAATGAATAGATTTATGTAAAAAGTCACATCCACATTGATCGAGTGAGTGAAAAATATGCAAAATACTAATATTTCAAAAAACGAAAAGAGATGTACTCAGTCTTATATATGTTTATATGTTGAGCTTACCTAGGTAAGCTATTTTAACACAGTAGTTTCTTCGCAGAAAATCAAGTATCTTACTATTTATTTAATATACATTCTAGCCTGGGGGGAAATCCCATTCCTCGGTTCTAATTTGCCTCCTTGTTTGGTTCTATTTCTGGAGGTCGAACCCAATCTGAGAGGGATTCAACCTTCGAGGTGACTTCCTTGGACCACGTAGGTTTTAGTCGCTGGGGAATAAGACCTAGGAATGCTGAACTAAGAATAGTTGGATGTGTTAAGTAAGGATGATGAGAGTTCGATTTATTCATCATCATCATCTGCAGCTATTTTTTTCATACCATAAGTCTTTCTCTTTACATAAAGAATTATCAAATGTTTGAGGATATTTGAGCCTTCGTTTCGAGAAAACTACTTTTTTTAATCGACTGCTATGTCTGCAGTCAAAAAACTTAACCAAAATATTTTTTATTCAGACAAATCAGTTACGTGTTTCGAAAGCATAGAATTTGGGAAAAAATATTCTTCATAAACCAACATATTTGTTTATCCAGTCAAATTAGGTAAATGTTTCCGAAAGTTCTTCATAATACTAATAGGCTCGTCATCACAGATTCTATCAAATTGCGTGAAACAAAAGCATGCGTTAGAAAAGGCCCATCGCGTAAATGAACCCCAACTAATGTGACAACACTTTTGTTCTTTTCAATAAACAATTGCGTCCTCCATCAGATATTTGTCCCACATCTCGAGCTGAAGGGCGTCCTCTCATTATTTACGAAGGGCCGAGTGAAGTGTGTGACGCGGCACGTTCCGACCTAACGAGACGCTTTGTGACCATCTCTAGAGTGTGGTCAATGCTTGTTGATTTTTTTTAATGGAAGAAATGAATAAGGTTTTTTTTTATTATGAGGGGTCTAAAGTTTGGCAGCTGTTTTTTTTACGTTTGGAAGTCTTACATAAAAAAATATGAATTTTTGAATTTCGTATGTTAATGTTCGTATGTTCAAAAGTAAACGTCACGTTATATCTTCTTTTTAACTCGTATATGAACATGTTTTACCAAAAAGAAGTTCATACTTCAGGTCTGTATTATATGATTCTTTTTCACCACATTTTCGTAATTGTCGCTTCCTCAAAATTCAGGAAAGCACCATCAAATACTAGTCAAACTAACGTTAGTATAAAAAAAAAACACAATAAAGATGCCTATACCTACTCTGTCCTCATGTCCTTGTTACCACAATAGTTTGAGAATCGTCAAGTTGTGTTTGCTCTGAAATCCCAATAGAACCAGTCGCGTGGCGAGCTCTATTGTTAAAAGTGGTGAGCCTTTTAAAGCCATGTGGGCACGCGAGCCTCACATGCGATCTAAGGTGTTCCGTCGAAACCTCGAAGGGGTTGGAAAAACTTCTCCATATTGAACGAGGAAAGTTTTAACACCAGGTTTTCGGGATTTCGTGTAGCTGTAATTATTGGTATCAAAATAGGTGTGTTGGAATTTGGGGAAGTTTTAAATTAATAATTCTTGATACTGGTATCAATAGTGATATACAAAAGGTAGATATATACATTAAAATAACAAAGCAATACATAATAGATATATCACATTACGACTTATGAATAATAGTGACATAATTCTACGAAAATCTAAATTACAAACAAACAACAAATTTGTTAGCTGTCTCAAATACGCGAATTCTCTGTTAAAGGTGTAAAGTAAGTACTGTAATAACCTATGTAAAAGTCAACTATAAACCTTCCCAGACAGCGCAAAACCGTTTCCGATTCTCTCACAATAGCTCATTTGTTATAACCTGATAGCGTAGCGTTATTACCACCAAACAAATTGAGTCGAGCCTTCGCCACCTCAGACTAATGTAATTCCCGGGTGCGCCCAAGAATAGATATTTAGAGTGGATTGTTTTCGACAGACCGTAATGAAACTGTGATGGCGGCCGAATCGGCTGAGGTTGCGCCGCAGGGGAGCCCACATTGTAATAAGACGAGGAACAACCTAAAATAAACCGGAATGTACTAAGATGGACATGTGCAAGGTTGCTAGTGAAAACACTGAGTGGGTTTAAAAATGTAATCAAAGATTTTTTAATTTGACTGTGACACACATGTGTTTGGATTATTTATTTAGTACAAAAATGTACCTATAATTGGTATTAAATACATAAATATGGTTGTGTTTATGTATGTATAAATATGGTTATATTTATGTATTTTACTAACAGTAGTCTTTTATTCTAAAGATTAATTCGTGTATATGAATTGACACTGAAGCACTAACTTGTAAGCAGCCTCATAAAATATAATACGATAGGATTATTGAAGTTAAGTGAAGTAAAGTATGCAATGTTCATGGCTGTCAATACTTGAACAAAGTAGGCGTGGGTGATATAATATATACGTTAATTGAACTTAGGTTCACAGAAAATAAAGTCTAATTGAACTTCGTAGTTTATACAAATTATATACAAACTAAAGAAAAAAGCCAGTCTATGTATTTATTTCGAGACTTTTGTTAATGTTTTGGGAAGCAAGCCCCACATGTGCGTAATCTGGCCGCCCCAGCATAAAGACGGGCAGCGGCCCCTTACTGCTTAATTTGCCTACCGTAATTACTGTCCTCTCGGGTCGGGCCTGACCCGTCTTGCAGGTTATATTGCTGGTGCGGGCGCCGCGTGTGTGCACAACAAATACTACTGCGCACTACCCACCTCGTTAACTATGAATACGGGTGTGGACAAAATGTATTAGCTTAGGCTGAGATTCGGACCGTGTTTGCTCAGCGATGATAGATTTATAGTAATTGTGTTATTAACGTTATGGGATAAGGGTTTTACGGGACTTAAGTAATGAAAGCTTTCACCTAATGTGAGGATTTATGTAGAATTTGCACACGTGGTGCGTTGAGTAATCAACTTGGGTCTCGGTCGTGGCTGCCGGTCCGTACCTACACTTTAAATAAAGTTTACATAATGTAGAGGTTTCTATTCAGGCCGGTGGGAAATAAAATGTGAAACTTACGTCATTACGTAGCTGCGTATACCTATTTTCTCCACGGAGGAACGGTAACGAGTAAAAATGCAAAAACTTTTCCAACTCATAATGATGAGGACATACTTTCTTTTGTTTTGGCGCGGGCTCCAATTGAATAAAACATTTATGTCAATGGAGTCCATTAGGATTCTACGGAGTTCGGGAGTTTTTTAATGTCCGTGTGTATTGGCCGCCCCGATGTTGTTAGGGCGGAACAAAAAGCTATTGGCTCAAATTGGCGTCGAGATTTTTATGTTATTACAGGGGCGTCGCGTGACCGCTAATCGCTCAAGTTGAATTCAATTTTACGGCCGCAGTTCATACGTCAACAATAAATAGCAACATTTTCTGGAACATAATTAACACTTTTACGGCGGCGGCCGGTCGGGATGATCCCGTAATAACCTTGTTAACCCTGGCGCACCGAGTGGGCTAGCCTTTTACCGGCCTCGTACATGGCCATTAATCCGAAAGCTATCGCCCTTTGTCCTTTTCCCGCAGCTGTGCGCTCGGATGTTTCGTTTCGCACGTCTCCACGGGTCAGCCGGGACCCGCGCCTTTTAGTGTGAGGTTTTCGCTCGCCTTAACGAAGGGAAGCAGAGCAAAGGTCGTCATTAGGGCAAGCGCGGTGTAAACAAGGTCCGAAGCGCCCATTAATGGCCAATCCTCGAGGTGACCCCAGGTCTGTCTCGGACCGCCGCCGTTAATGGGCTTTTAATTGCAATTTTGATAGAACAAACCCGGATTAGTTTTGCTATGCTCTCATTTGTGAACTATAAAATGGGTTTACCTAATATTTAGAGAACAACACGCCATTATTGAAGATATCTTAGATCTTCAAGTTTAGCTCAATATCAACACAGATCAGCTCTAACTTTTGCTCGCGAACTTCCTTCGACATATTAACAATATCTAATCACGGCGGCGAGGGCGGCGGTCTCGCGGCCGCGTCGTCGCACGACACCGCAGCCTGTCGCGCGACACGTGTTTGTCGCGGTGACTGTTCCGCTCTTGTTCAGATGTGAAATTTAATTTCCGCTATGCGGGAATCTGTCAGCGGGCGGAGGGGTGCAGCGGGCGAAGAAATATGCCCCGCTCTAAACTTTGTCAATTTGTTTGTGGAGCGAAATTAACTCGATCCAATCTGCGGGCGGCGCGACCTGCGTTCTGATACCGCTCCTGCTCATATTTCCTGAAGAAAGTAATACAGGAAAAGGTGAGCGCCTGACAAGCCTTCCGCTCCGCGCCCACCGATATAATTCTGCGCATAAAAACATCTCAACTCGCCCCCGGTAACGTGATCATAACATGTTGTTTATTCGATCAAAACTTGCATTATGTTTTTCGCACCAACAATTTTCCCAACATTATTATCGGAAAAATACCTGCGAGCGGCACAAGAATTGCCTTCCTTATTTACCGTTAATAAACATGTTTTGCTTGCAGAGTTAATATAAATTTATTTTTCGCATACATTCTCCCATTCAAATTATTCAGTAACCATTCGTGTGGAGTAGAAAAACGTTTTTCAACTTCGTTAGGCGTATCACGGGTACAGCCTCTGGAGAACTGGTTATTAAAATATACTGTTACGAGGTATATGAAGGAGAGTCTCATTTTTATTAGATTCCTGTGTATATGTTACGGCTAATACCCGAAGTGCGGCTACACCTAGTTTTAGCCGGTTAGAACTAGGTGTAGCCACTTACTCTTGGTTAAACCTAGTACGAGCCGATTGTTTTCGGGTAAAACTAGGTCTCAAGTCCTGTTGTAGTGCAAGTGTTGGACTCGAAGTCACTTGTCTGTGACAGAAGGTAGATTAGGTTCGTTAGGTTGCTTTCTACCACGCACATGCGACGACGAGCGAAGCGAGGAGGAGTCAACTTCTTTCAAAACATGTCTCGATTCGGGGTTTAACCAAGAGTAAGTGGCTACACCTAGTTCTAACCGGCTAAAACTAGGTGTAGCCGCACTTCGGGTATTAGCCGTAACATATATTTAAATCCTGAAGAAAAAAAACAAACACCAATATATATAAGACAAGGAATTGCATAAACTTCGATGCAATTAAACGAACTCTAGTCCCAGCTTGGTTCAGAAAGTAGGAAAAATCATAAATATTCGTTCGGAAGGCAGCACAATACACGCCGTGAACCAATATCGAAAGTTGTCGAATGTAATTACAGTGGCGTCACCTGCAAGTGAGACGTCTCTATGCAAACGAGTACGCTTTGGAAACGTTTTCTGCACCTTATTATAAGAGGAATATATTATATAGGTACCTATACACTTATGTAAGTTGTTACAAGGAAAAAACACATTTTAAAGTACGTCCAGTTCGATCGAAAATTAGTCCTCTTTGTCCCAATTTTGAAATTCTAAATGACTAGTGACATTTCTTTATATTCCCAGTTATTTATCTATTCAAGCTTAAAATACTAAATTATTATACCTAATCAAACCACAAACATTTACCACACATTTCAAAGGCCGCCTAATAAGCGAGAGACGATTATTAAAAGCAAATATTATGTGACAAATTAATAAATACGGGAGTTTCTTTTGAGATCGCGTCTCCGCTGCGACATCTTTAATTAAGGCTTATTCAAATACAGGCGTGTTTAATCACGATACGTATCTTTGCATGTTTAAATGAAGACTGAAGAAGTCTTAAGAAACTATGAGGCTTCTGTGTTTATTTGTGCGGCGGATAAATGACTTTGTGTGTGAGGAATTAGATGCATGGATATGGCTTTGAGCTTAAATGTGTTTTAGGTACATTTTGAACAATGTTTAGTGGCTCTGTGCCATCAGCATTAGGCTGAGTTGCGGCTGTTTTGGGGCATCACAATCTTAACTTGTATTGTGTATGTCTCAATACATATATTTCTATTTATTTATATATGTAGATATATTATTAACAAATTAATAAGTAATTCTTGGATACCGGATTAAATTGAAATGAATGGCTAGAAACCTACAAAGTGTTGTGTAATTTTGATATTTAGCCTGTCACATAGAAAATTTAATCGTAAAGCATTTTCTGACGCTGAAAGTGTTCTTTTAAAGAGAGACATAAAATATGGTCATGCCAATACTGTTTTTTTTTTATTTCTAACTAATAAACTATGAAATTATAAGACAATATGTGTTGTAACTTTACGTTTACTATTAAAACCCAACGCATACACCCAGCTCTCAGATAACATTATTCTATTTATTCCTATCTTACCCTAGCTGCCACATCTAGTATCTCCCGCCCAAGTCGAAAAGTTGTCTCGACAAAGCTCTAGAGGAAACCATTACGGCTCTCGACGTCGCCGCCACCGCGGCCGCTTCATTAGAGATGGGAAAGAGAGAAGAACCCCCTTCCGAAGAGCTCAACCCTTGATGTGTGTTGAGCAGTCATTGAGATTAAAAGTTTACGCAACAATTGTATAAGAGTAAAAGCTATACACATTTTAAGTACTTATGTATTTTTATAAAACTTAAGTAAACAGCCTTTTGTTTATCTTTTATTCTGATTTACGTGTATCTTTTTGTTCTTGATTTTATTAAATGCAACTGGTGACAAACAATAATTTAGAAAATTAAAATGAACATATGAGTACTTTTTTAACGAATTTGTACGAAACCAAAATTAGTAATAAAATAATCTTGACAGACTGTCATTGCGGTCGCTTCATTAGATATGAAAAAAAAAACGAAAAAGAGGATCTTAACTCAACCCTTGATGTGTGCTGCGAGCATTCATTGAGAATAAAAGTTTACGCGACTGGCATTTGTTTTTATAAAAAGTTTCACCAAAATAAGTATTACATACTCAGTTACTTTTTCAGTTGTTCTATGTTCGAACGGATAAACACTTTTTTTATGTACGTTAATTGCTATATTTTTTTGTAAATGATTCAAAGTCAAAGCAAAGTAAATACGACACATGCCTGCACAACTTGCCTGTTTATAACAGTTTTTTTTCAGTTTCTTATTAATTTACAAAAAATTGAGATCAATCGCTAAGAGCTAATATTATAAATGATGTGTGTTTCGCGCTATTATACATTTGCACAGTAAATATGACAATAAGTTAATATTTTGCGCAATGTACATACTTGTCACTAGAACTCCATGGAAAGTTATCTAAGTTGTACCAGTTAGTACTAAGTAGCTAGCGCAATGCGGGCACTCTGTTTCAATATACAGTGT
This sequence comes from Macaria liturata, assembly GCA_964023185.1. Taxonomy (NCBI): domain Eukaryota; kingdom Metazoa; phylum Arthropoda; class Insecta; order Lepidoptera; family Geometridae; genus Macaria; species Macaria liturata. Next base: position 9,949,868 of record OZ026812.1, on the reverse strand, counting down.
CGTTACATTTACTGCCAAGGAAATTAGATAAAAAAGGTATACAAATTACTACCAGTAGCTTATAATATATTTAATCATGTAATAAGATACAAAATTATAAAAAAATATGGTTTATGAACTAACCAGCCAGCAGGTTCTCTATATTTCTTATTCTTTCAATATTTGTGTTGGTATAATTCATAAAATTATCAATAAAATGTTTATCTGTTAGCTATTATCAAAATTAATAAACATATGTCATTCAATTTCGCGTCGATTAAAAAATATACGATATTTTCGTATTAAGAATTTTTTTAATCTCTTCAAAAATAAATTTACTCCCACTAAAGATTGCACAACAAATTACTAATAGCACTACTTAAAACATTCATAAAGCTCCTTGCACACTACACGGCGACACGCTGCGTTAATTTGCCCTCACACGACGCGCGACGGCGCGGTGGCGGCGGCCGCAAGCGTCTTATTACACACGTACCGAGGCGTGCCTCCGGCCGCGTCAAATGTGACGAGTACAGGAGATAATTACGGTAGTGTGCAAGGCTGCTAAATTACTCTTTGACGAGAGCAGTTGATAGGAGAATAATGCAATAAAAGTTGCATGTGAATATTAAATATGACATAAATGGAATAATTTTTGGTCATTTACAATCTACTTAGCTACTTTTGACACCCAAAGTCATTGAGTGAAGTGGAGAGTACTCAAGCCAAGCCCCTTGTTTTCCAAGATGCAAGTTCTCATGACGCGTCAGTCACGTATTCGGTCTCAGAGGCAGATGGGAAATCGATGTCATTATGATAGATTATCCGTTAGGGTACCGACGTGCGTCTGATTGGCTTTGTTAGCGACGTCTTCGGGCAGAGAGCGCACTCACGGTCGCACGACTAATTTGACAGATCGATGGTCAGCCGAACGTCTCCAGTGTGAAATGACCTTAATGACTTGTTGTTTCGATGGCTGTTACGTAGCCCTATAGTAGGTACTGAAGTTGTATTCGTGCACGAACCGAGTTAGCAGCAAGTTTCGAAGTAGGTACGAAACGAAAGCGGCGCTACGCAACTAGGTTACAAAGTACCCTCGAGTTTCTACTTTGTGGGTATAACAATAATAATAAAAGCTCGTTTCACTTGATTGCATGCAAATTATGACATACGGAAACGTCAAATTTGCTCCGTGTGTGAGCAAGATCACCCCAGTGGCGTTACCCTTTATTTTGTGTACAAAAGGCTGGTATTCAGTTTAATGAACTTTGCCAAGGACTCGTGGTGAATATATTACAAAGCGTATACTTAAGACACGCACAAAATCTCTTGAGTGTACTAAAGTTCAGAGAAGTAAACATAGCGGTAAATAGGCACTGTCTTGATTCATAGCTACATAGTTTCGTCGGCAACGTTAGTTGTATTAATTACCATTAAGTTTCAAAAATGAATCCATAATTTGGTTATTATTTTATGATTCAATTTCAAGCAATTGCCGCCTTATAATAAAAATACAAATGATTAAACAACTAATTTTTGTGTTGTCAAAATTAACCACTTTATTCAATAAGGCAGCTGTTTTTATGAGAATAAAGTGTTTAAATTGATAGCTTATTGCCAACGACACTATCTTAGTTCCAATACTAGTAGCATAACAACTTACAGCCCATGGCTGCTTGCTCCATAGTTGGCCCCACGTCTATACCCGTCGGCATATACGCCCGCATAACTCCACATGCGAGCAAATTAAACGTGTTTCATCTTGGCATTTTCACGGGAGCTTGTCACTGTCAAGCGTGTACTTCTGTTTATTAACTTTTTGCTAATTAGACAGGCCCCGGGCCCGTCTGTTAGTGTGTTGGCATTTTTAATTACGCGCGATAATTTTGTCTGGTGTGTTGCGCCTCTGGGTTCAACAAGGCACACAATTAACATCATTGCTGTCTGATACGGTTGTTCAAGTGTTTTATTGAGAGTGATAACTGGGTTGAAGCAAAAAGAAACGGTGAGGGTGAGGTTGGTTTCCTTTTTGGTTTGTGTGGGAGTCTATTGATGTCAGTCAAGTGAAATTACTGTATAAGACGATGAAAATGTATACTTTTTATTATATTTTACAGGAACAACATGAGAGTTCAGACTAGGGTTATTTTTATTTTGACTAGGTATAGTTTTTACAAGGTGTTAACTGCCATTCATTTCAGAGAAGAAACTTTGAGATAATGGAAGTGAAAAGTGTAATAATTTCACAGAAAATGCTTAAAACAAATATAATAGCATGTTTGCAATAAAAACAGTCTCACGAGCATATATGTTATGAAAACTCTTTAATTGCTGCTCCGTAAAACGTCACAAATCAAATTAAGCCAAATCAAAACAAACAAAAGGAAGGGTATGTTGTAATCACTCGCTTCTGTCAAACACACTCAGGTACCTAACGCAAACGGGCGCGTTTAACTTAAAATTTCCACTCCCCAATAGCTTTTTACTAATTCGCCAAGTGAAAAGGGTTCGTCGAAGTAATACAGTTTACTGCTTATTCAGTATTTATACGATAAAGGGGCGCCACTCGTCTCAGCCATCGGCCGATGCTAGAAACATTTTCAGCTAATTATTTTCTAATGAAGGCGAATAAATTGTTTAAATTCTCTTGTGTAAAAATAGACAAATTTACGAGCTGCATATGCTATTTAGCAATTTTACTTTTATTTTCAGATATCAGGTAGGTTAATGATTAAACTGATATTGTTTTTGACGCATGCTTTAAAATAAAACTTTGTAATTATTTCTATATAAGTGGTAGCTTTAAACTTTGTTACGGAAGTAATTATCTATTTTATAGGACACATACTCACTAACTTCCAATAATCCATTTGGTTAGTAATTGCATATTCGCTGAGATATAATAGTGCTCTAATGTATGGTATTGCAACTATTAAATGCTTTGCAATAAAACTATTTAAGTAATTGACTTTGATAAAAGATATTGAATAAAGTAGACCATGTGCCTCTCAGGAGAAACAATGTTTTCACATTCAAATTAACTCGCAACTACGTTACAAAGTGCTTGATCGAATCCTGAGCCTCCGGAATACCCGGTTAAGGTAGCACATTATTAAAATCCGCCAAAGTTAGATAGGCCGTAAAGAGTTAGATTGGAAGAAGGAAAGCGGCGCTCTGTTTACGAACCGGATCACATCTTCAATAGCGCGTAATGTATTTATGATTATTGTTCGAGCCAGCAACGAGATCCTGCGAGCGTATAAGGAAAATGTTCGGAAAATTGAATGTTACAAGGCGATATTTGTATTTACGCCGCTATTCGCCGGGATTACGGAGTTAATGCTGTGAAAATTGACATGGGTAATATTTTAGGCAACACTGCTTACGAAAAATACGTCAATCGGATATGCATGGGTCACTTTTTCTTGCATATTATTTCTAATACTTGATTACTATGCGTCATTAATTTATGAGGCCATCATATATCAACATGAATTATTCGTATTGACGTGGTTCTGTATATGTCGAATATTTTCTCTGCACACCCCTATGAGATGTGTATTTACTTGCTCCTTCCATCATAACACGGCCAAGCCCCTCAGAAAATTCCTTCATCCGATCGGATCCTGAATTACTCGACTAAGTCTATCGACGAGCAAACATTGTATATTAGCTAGCGATGCCCTAAATATAGCAGCCCGTCTTAATCCAACGGTGGTGAGAGCAAGCCTCTTCTTAATCCATCACGTAACCGAGAGCCGTCGAGAAATCGTGTTACATCAACGAAAAATGTATTATAGAGGGAGCGATGCCTCCCCGCGATCGGACAAACTTTGCTAATACCACCCTCTAACATAATCGCAGAGCCTTTTACGAGAGGAATTTATGGGATGGTCCCGATTTCTTGCCATATTTATGGTGGAGCGTGGCTGTTACGTGCCGCGATGGCTCGCCAGTTAATTAGGAGAAGTAAAAACTGGAACGTGCAGCGGACAGGTTGAATAAGCTCTATCGGTGTAGTTGCCGACATTATCAACGGAACCATGAGCACGTATTGCGCCGTTTCTTTGTAAGTTACGTAAGTAGTTGTCGCTTTTGTATGTGCTCGGTGGAACGTGAATCGGATCGGCTAGCGACAATGTGGAATATGAACGTAAGAACTCACGTTTGATAAACATGGGACCGAAGTATTCAACGCTTGCGAAGTATCTTTATTAACATGGACGTAGTTTAATTCGAAAGCAATCGATTGTGGTGGTTACCTCAGCAATTTGAGCTCGCGAATGACGTCAAAGTTGCGAAGTCTTAGCAAGTACGGCCCCAGGTGAGAATGCTGGTTGAGTCGGCGAGACTGGCCTGACTGGGAGCCAATAACGCCATGCAACGTGGCTGACACAGTGACGGCCGGACTGTCGAACTCTGCCGAGTGTGTGAACGGTGCAGGGAAGCGGTGCCACTGACGACTGGGTAGCGAGGACTCGAACGCACATAGCGCTTGTTAGCTACCTAAATTCAACAGTAGAATAGAAATTACCGTGTTTACATCTTAAAAGTTACTAATATACAAAAATTGTAAGAAAAATGAAACTATGTTAAAATAAATTTACTATACCCCCACGCGTAAATTATCACAGCAAATCTAGACTTTTTTAGGAATAAAAAAGGTAATAATTTAGTAACCGATTTCCTACTTACATCGTACTATTATTTCCGTAAATGCCTAAACTCTATCTGTATCACATTTAGATAAAGCCTAAAACCGCCACCCCGCTAAGCACCCGTATGTCTCCGTCGTGTAAGTGAATTCGACAATGTAGCAATAGTACGTAGATATAGCAGTATAAGTGGCGGCCGAGAGCTGCGGCTTTGTTCTCGAAACTTCGCCGGCGTATTGTGATGTATCTTATTGCATATACTCACGTCTTGCGAGGAAGCCGCCAGAATTTACTTCTCATCATCGGGAAATTGCAGTTAGAGGGAGTTGGGTTCGTGTGTAAAATGTTAGAAAATATGTGTAGGTAGGTACTTGTTGGTATCATAAACTAATATAATATATATGGTTTACAGCCATAAAAACATGGCAGGTGATTTTAATAAAAAAATTAGCAAAATAGGTATGTAATCGTTTTTGTAAGATATTGTTGAAAACCTAAATCGTTCATTTTCAATAACAATATTCGTCTGAAAGTCGTTCTCTCGCAGATGAATCAACTTTCTAATGAGAAATTCTCCGTAACGTCAATCAATGGTTACCCGAAGCCAAAACGTCGGAGCTTACGTAAGAAAACTTTGAATAAATAACCTTTAAAAATACAACGAACGATTCAGCTGAAAATTAATTATCATTCGCAAAACTCTCTACCGAGTCAGCCTACATGAAATCTTTACGCTTCAATTGAGCCGGTTTATGGCAAAATTAATTACTGGCTAGAGAGGATCGCCTATAATAGTTTCCCTGCGAAATTATTATTGTGAGGGTCCGACGACGGCGAAATTGTGTCCGAACAAGAAAATTAGTGAGCGTAAAACGGGGTGTGAATTTGGAAATCAAAGAGCTGCCAGTACTTGTTCTCGGTCTATTGTGACGACCCATCATTTACATGGGACTGGGACGCCACCTATCTGGAGGACTCATTCATATTAACATTTCGCCTTTTGGTAAGTGGGAGATGGGTAATTTCAAGCGCGAGTCTGGGCTGCATTGTTCGAAGTCGTGCGGTAATTTTGGTTACTTCCGCGCGTGAGAAACTTTGTCAGATAGTCGGATAGCAAATGGCGAGTTTCATTTGTCCTTTGTTTTGTTACATATAAATTTACAGTTCTCTATTTGTGTGTAGTTTCCAAGATGTTTGGTAAACCCGCGGCTAAGACGTGCGTTCTCAAAGGGCGATGCCACGATATTGCAATGTATGGCTGCCTGGGGAGCCCCGACGTCTAACAGCTGAGATTCGCAAAACAATAGATTTATGGCCGCACCTACACGAATATTAATCAATTTCGCCACGCGTTACTAAGCAGGAAATAAAATTGAAATTTCTCATTTTGGGTAAGGAGATTGATCAAAGTGAAACAGCAGTTTTTTGTTTATTTTAGACAGATCTTAACCCCATGTACTGTTATACTTTATAACACCTGATGGGTAACTACTTTATTAAATATCTTCATGATAGCTATCTAATCCCTATCTGTTAAATATTAAAGAGCTATTTTTGTAAAGGTTTTGTTTGTTATACGACTAAGTAAAGAATATTATTTTTACTAATTGTCCTTATGGAATACATATTAAGTTGTTTTTTTACACGTTTATATACCTGTAGCCTATTATTTTTACAGCTAAGGCTATACAAGTAACGACTATTTAAAAGACCATTACCTAAAAGGCAGTTCAGGTGCATGCAATCACACGGCAACACTGACGCCTAAAGCAAGGTACGGCATTTCACCCAATAGATGCCTTACTGTTGTAAAAAAATATCAACTCACAGATTCCTAAATATATGTGATAATGCTAGTTACGAATATTACGCAATACATATGCCTCCTGACTGGTTCGTCGCATGAACGCATGATTCATCATATTATACCTATCTGAATATGCACGACTTCTTTAGTACTAGGCTACTTTGGCAATTTCTTTATACATGCCGCCAGCAATAATGTATTGACTGAATACGATTGGAAGACTATAAATGTCATATATGATTTTTGTACTATTGGTGGAACAATTTCAGTTTAAGATAAATAGATAAATAGTATCCTAACTACTTATCTATCTTTGAGTTATATTTTCTATGAAACAAGATGTTCTCAAACGCGAAAGAATTAAGTATGAAATATGCCCACCTCGGGCCTACCTTGATTTATGTGACGGCTACCTCCTTTAAATAACGCTCGGAACTTGCCGGGAATGTGGGGGACACTGGTTTATAGATGCAGGATGAGAAAGTGGGCTTTATTAATGTATCTTTGATTGTCATTAGGTTCTTGGAAAATTTTAGGATATAAAAATGTACTCAAGAACTGTTTTTTTTTAATTTACATGCCAAACCGTATACTACTTGTATTTATTCTAATAGTTTGGAGTAATTGAGAAATGTTTAATAATTTTGTCAATTTTGTGAGTTTCGTTGACCTTACAAAAGCATGTCAATCATTCACACTTATGAAATTTGTAGCATATAACTATTTAATTTTACCTCGTTTTGGTTGCAAAGACATTTAATGCATTTATTTTTACCACGCGTTATTTCAACCACGGTATGCCGCTGATTAATAACTACATTTTAAAAGCTAAACGCAACACAATATAAGTACCTAGTAACGCAAAGTAGTAGTTAAGACCTTCTGCCGGTAGCTGCAGAAATACGCAGGTTTGAATCCTGCCAGCCGTGATTATTTTCGCTCATTTTCCAACAAAAAGCAGCTAATAAAAGCAGGCTGTAAATTGAAATTTTATCCTCTCAAAATAAAACTTGCCTCTCAAATTAACGCAAGTCTTAATACCGTTCCGCTTTATTATAAAAAGCCGCACATGTTATCGTGTGTCGGTGTCAACGTGACGAAGGTTGGCCACAAAACGCAGCCGCCGCAGCTGAGGCACTTGATGCTGTAATAATTGCATTATTTTATTAGAGTCTGATGTAAAATTTGTAAATTGTGCTAGTTGAGGAGGTTATTTTATCTTAATAAGAGACTTGTTATTTTTTATTTATCTTTCCTATTCTTTTATTATTATTGATAATCGTTAAACAGACTAGTACTTGTTGGATAAATCATATTAATAAATAATCAAAATCCTGTAATGTGGTTTGACAATTCTCAACACTGGAGTATGCCACTGTTATACAACTACAAAATTACTTTATGATCAAAACTCTAAAATACATATTTTGTATTGAACCTATTAGGTACTAAAATATTTCACATTTCACAATTCTATATCAATCCATTTCTCCTGGGTGCCTATTATAAATTGTGAAGAACGAGTCGTGACAGAGAGCACAGCGTCACGCGGATGTCACGCTCTGGCCGCAATACTAATGGCGTCCCAAGAAACACAAACACCTCTCCAGCTAATCGCTTAATCAAAATTTATTCCGCACTTTGATTTTAAATTTGGGACGCAACATTTATTACTGGGCCCCTCGAAGCAACCCTTCGGCGCTTCATTATCGCGGATTAAGGCTGCGGAATATTTTATCGATCCGAGTATTCATTTTCAATTAAGCGCCAAGTATTTTATTAAGTTCGGGCGCGGAATTGATGAGTTTCGCGAACTAATATTTACAATGGGAGGCGTGCGTGGCGCTACCCACCTGACAACTTGCGGTCTGTGTTATTCTGGCGGCGTTTATGCAATATCTGATATTAACGTTGTTCGAAATTAGTTTTCGAGAATCTTTGATTTTATTGGTGTGAACGGGAGGGTTTCCAGAGTTGAAAAATATTACTAGTTATACTATTATTATGAAGGTAATATGTACCTATGTACCTAATTGACGATTCCTGTACCTCTGCTTGACAACGATTTTGATGTTTACCATCACTGCATATTCAAAAAAAAAAAAAAACATTTTATGGTTCTTATAAAGCAAAACTGTTCGTGAGAATAATATTTGAACGTTTTCTTGCTAAAATAGCTAAATAAATAAAACCGAGATATAGATGCTGAAGATTGCATAATTTTAGGCATAAGCCACTCAGACACTTAGCAACAGAACTCACTACATTGCTATGTTTCTAAGCATCTACAGCTCTACATATTCTACTTGAAGTTCTACAGGTAACACTGCCTGCTACATCATTCTGCAACAGACTCGCAGGAAACAGAGAAACAAATCGAAACCGTTGCCACAACATTGTACTATTCTAATAGTTGCAACAAAGGCACAAACCAATTCAGAACACAAAGTGAAACACGGAATCAGACAACAAAGCATGATACAGGATGCTGGAATCGATATTCAATTTAAATCGTTCAAAACAACTCGCAGATAAATTAGACGTTCTTTCACAGAGCATTGTGGTAGAGGTGACTTCAATTTCCTGAGAGACGAGGCAAAGTTGTGAAGGCTGCAGTGTTCCGATGCACCTATGCAGTGTTGTGTGCAAATAGGCAAGCTAGAGGTGGTAGTACATGTAGGAGGATCCTAATACTGCGTGTAAAGTTGGCGTTGATGGATTTTTTTTATCGATGATGCTTATTGATTTAAAAAAAATATCTGATGTTTTTGTACGTGATTTTTTGTTTACAGTTGAAAATACCTGAAAAACCTAATCTTATACAAGTTTTTTTTAATACTAAATAAAAAACTACCTAATACAAATAACTTAGCTAAGTAGTTTGCCCCACACAAAAACAGTGTAACTATCTTCCTTTTTCAAAACAACCGCAACTGCTCTGTAGCACAGCTTCATCCACACCATATTCACATACGTACGTTTTACATAAAGCTGCGTTATTAGGCTCTCGCCGAGGCTTAGCTCATTGTCAGCAGTAGCCTCATTCGCCTTCGCGAAACGAAAACTTTCCGGCCTTTATTAAACCCGCGGCTCGCGGCATATTGCATAACTGACGGCTATAAGGCAATAAGTAAGGAGTCCTCGCCGCAGCGGATTCAATATTCGGAGTTGAAAAGTTTTATTATTGCGGCGTAAATATAATGAGTGCAGGTGAGGCGGGTTGTCTGTCGGGCATAGACTTAATTACTGACAGACTACTAAATACATATCTCTCTTCTATAAAACTGATTCTATCACCTATAACATCAATCAGAATTATGGCCTATACGTCAGTCTGGACAACCAGTCAGTGATAGTTACTATAAACGGTTGCATTTGATCACAATACGAGTACGTCGGTAAACAATAAAATCGATTGACAATCATGATCATATACAGAGCGTGCTGTTTGAGCGAAAAAGTAATATGTATATACATTTGCGTTTTAGGTTAATTGTGTGAGTATTGTCGAAAGCAATTGATTTGATTTGATTTAAATCTGATCAATCAAGTAGTTTATCATTAATAAGTTTACTCTGATTAGTCGTTTATTTGGTAAGACATCGTTGTCAGTTGGGATTTGGAGCTGGCATTATTTGGTGCAGGTCTGGTGCGGACCGGTTTTGTTCGAAATACTTCGAGGCAGATTTAACTGGCTGCGTCGGTGCTGTCTTTCAGATCCTCGCTGGAAAGCTTGGTTGGCACTATATTTCAGATGCTTGGTGAAAACTTTATATTTGGTAGATATTTAAAATCTTGTAATTTTGTCAAAAGAGTGTAAAAATGTAATACTTATTGGCAAAGAGTGTTTTTTCGTAAACAACAACCATAAGTCTGCCCAACTGCCCACTGCCAAGTCGACAAGTGGGCAATTTTCTTTATAACACATCAAAACAACTTAATTAATAACAAAATTAATTAACTATTCACTCAAACTATTTCTTGTTAAAGTCGTGATAATAACGATAAGTATCAACCCTTATCCCTAAAATTAGCAAATAACATCTACTACCAAATTGCAGCTCCTCAAGCGGCAGACAAAAAGCATAAAACACTCCATATTTCTCACAAGACCCCGCAGGTAACCCCCGAGTCATGAGGTTAATTACGCGATGTGTACGTGCAAATGTGGAGAGATTTATGGGCAAATGTTTGAAAACGTACCAATTGAACAGAATAAAACAATTTTGTTCACACCGTATTGCACTTCATTCCATAATGAAAAAATATAATTAAGTAATTAATAAAATTTTGTGCATAGAAATATCACCAAACTAAGCTTAAATCCTTTTAAAATATTATATTAATCGATAGGTAATTGATCGGTTATTTCTTCATGTTATTCTTACTTCATCAACTACGCATGGCCAGGGGTGCTAATCAATCGCTCCATAATATGCTTCGTTCGTTATTTCGTTTTATAAAATTTCTTACGAGAAACTCCTGCTGTTCATCCTGTTCACACGGTGTTATCTTCCCGGGTCCCTACCTCCATCTTTATTCACTAGCAATTTTATTACAGTACATTTTTTTTCCACCGCAAAGTAATACTGCTATTATGCTGATGTATGCAGCGGTAATAATACTTTGTGGCTACAAACTTGACGTTTTAAAAATTGAATTTTGAAATCTATATTATTACAGTTTTAACAGCTTGATAAGTTTATTTAGTTTAACAGCCCACCTAAAGTTATGCTCCACAGAAGTCATTAGTTAAGTTTTTCTCAGGATTTGAAATCCTCAAGATAGTAATGATTTCAATATAAGGTGCATAAGGCACCTGTAGTACGCTCCACTGATAAATAATAGTGTTACTTATACAAACAATTGGTAAAAAATGATATTACTTTAAAACCAAACCGGCCAGCAAACTTGACAGTGTTTTTTTAACGCAGCATTATTTTAATAATAGGTACTTAGCTACCTAGTGGTAACCCCTCCAGTTCCTCACTAGTGTTGACTTCAGGTAGCTCGTGTAATAAGCACCCGCACTCTCCTTAATGAGTTCGTTGCATCGCCAACTTTGTAAAAGTGGAAGAGTTCCGACGCCTTGACGACCTGTTGGCAATTAAACTTGCTCCTCGGATTGCCGTCGAGTTGATTATTTTCTTTATGTGTTACGGAAATTACTGAATTTTGTACCGGCTTTGGTGTTTGAGAAAAGTAAGGAAAAGTGTACTGCAAATAAGACTGGGTTGATTGGTTTGATTCCGGTTTTGAACATTGTATTTTTTCTCTCATACAATATGTTGATATAATAGTGTTATGTAATCGCATCAATGGTTCAGTCACACAAGAAATCTTGCATTTAGAAAAATTTGAAAAAAGAACTTTATTCCGTTCTTGGTAAAAATATTCCTCAAACAGACATTGTATTGTTTACTTACTCTGATATCAGAGCTGACCATTTCTTACAAAGTAAATTGAAATGAAAAATACGACACCAAATTGTATCACGGCTTACAAATCATCTCTCACCACTAGCCATAACAATAAATTCCCGAATGATCGACGTTCAAAAACAAAACATTTTTCTTCCTTACTCTTTAATCCAGTGGCTCCAGGGAGCTGTAACGATGTTAACCGGTCCATTTCTCAATTTTGCCGCTAGAACCCCTTCAGTTGGACGTACAATAGATACACTATCGGTTACCCTTCCGCCCAAGGCGTTTGGAACTCTCTTTTATTGCTGCAAGAAATTCACGGGGAATTCCGCATGGAAACGACGGCAGATAATGGAGGCAAAGTAAAAGGCTTGATTGGAAAGATTGAGATTGTATAGATATAGGTTGATAGGGCTTTGAAAGCAAGTCCTTTACTGTATACTTTATTTGTATAGTATGTATGATTATTTTATTGGGTAAGCAGTTAAGCACGCTCCATATTAGGCAAACCCGTCTTAGTAAACATGTAATATTAATTAATCTGAAGTATTTCCAAATCATGAACACATGGTGGACTATTCAGCAACACATTGCAGTATTTGTTTTTTCCGTTACATGACTTACATAGCAGTTGAAATATAAGTCATCACAAAGTCAGAAATACTATACAAGTATTTAACTATTGGCAAAAACGAATTCAAAGCAATTCAAGCAAGATCGAGTGATTTCAAATTACCATTAAATTTATCCAAAAATATGAAGCAGCAGTAATTGCGAAGTGTCTGCGTCACGGTGTTGCCCCATGCTGGTTTCTGGGCTCTGGCCGCTTCCGGCCCCGGTGGCGTTGTATTAAATTTTATTATCGCCTGGACTAAGTAATGGCAATACCGTGTAAGGAGGCTGGCCGTGGCCCCGGGGCGACTCCCGGGTAGGTGGGGACCAACTGGTCAATTGGATTACGAATGTCAATGACAGAGACGTTTTTTGTTAGTTACTTATTTTGAGTTTGGGGCTGAGTTCTATGAATGTTGACTTAAAAAAATGGTTTGGCAATTATAGTAGTTTTAGAACAATAATTAATGTAATTACTAGAAACTCTCCGCAGTGTAACATATTTACCTAAGTTCTGAATAAAAATGTTTTATGCTTAGTATAGGTTAATTCACACCCTATTATTATTTTATCAATGCAAATTTCATACAAAACAGTTCGGTATTATGGCTTTATTCAATATCTATATTATTCAATATCTGGTAAATAAAAAAATAGTGAAGCAAAAACTCACTACCGAAAACAAAATAGCTTTTACAAATACAATACAGTTTCCCAAACTTACATTCACACGAGCTCGTAATCAAATCTGCCATTACCTCCTATCCCAGCGAGGGTCTGAAAAGGGGGTGATTAAAATTTGGCCTCGCGAATGGCGCGTAGGACGCAAGCTACCGAGTGGCGAGATTAATGCATGCTTATGACTGGATTACGATGCTTCTAGTGTCGGTATGGCGCTTTGTATAGTTTGTGACATTGCTGTTTTGTCAGTAGATTACATATTGTCAAAAGTAATTTGACATGCATACTTACAACCATATTCGTATGAGAGTGGTCAACTGTAGCGTCAGAGTTTTGAAACTTTTTTGTTTTAGTATTGCTGTGAAACACTGGCATTTATAATTTATGGATATGACGGTCATATTAAAAAGCCCTAGAGCTAGAACCCTTTTAAGCTAGAGCTGAAGAGATTAAAAAAAAGATAACATCGTATATATCAAATAAAAAATAAATAACGCTATCTAGTAAAAGAGAGCTGCCTAGTGGCGAGATAAATAATAATAATAATCTCTTTATTTCAGATACAAGATCCATAATAGTACATTTACATAAAACATTAATAGGGTTCCAGTCAAGTGTCAAGTTCCAGTTCAAGGGGGTTGACGACATTAGAACAACCGCAGGGAGCACCTGGATTCAATTTGAGTGGCATACAAAAAGAGAGGCCTATGCTCAGCAGTGAGCGATAGCGGGCTAATGATGATGATGACACAAACATAATTGTAAAGTGGTAGAGTCTTTCTGAAAAAAAAAACAAACTAAATAGAAGTTTGAAAAGTTTATTTGAATGTATTAAATAAGGCACAAACTTGACGTCGTTAGAAAACAAACAAAAACATCATCAATACTGAATGAAACTGAAAACTGATATCGTATTCCCCGCATTAATGTGAGCTACTAAAAATAAATATCCCAATACAAAGAACATTAGCAGGCATTAGCAAACAAACAACTATTCCATATTTCGATATACGAGGATAAGACAAACTTTCGACTATAAAAACCGTTAAGAGGCTCTAAAGGAGAGATAAACCTACAGACAAACGTATTAGCCGTTAAAATAGATAAACTTTGCTCGTAACGCATAAAAAAAACGAAACGGATTGGTTTTGAATACTGATTTCACTAATATCTTGCTGCGTTTTCCAGATACCTATTTCAATTTCACATATAAAAAAAAATATCTACCAAAATGTATATGAACAAGTTAATCGTACAAACAGTGTTGAATTCATTATTTGCGTACTATTCCTTACTTCTTTTATAAAGCACAAGAATCGTAAAAATATGAACTTAGTATCATCATATTACAGTTAAACAAGATCGATAACGTATCCCTCCCCGTTTTTTAAGATCTCGCTTCAAACATTTCTTAATTCGCTCGCTTTAATTACTTTCCTCAAAGGTGTCGGCCCTTAATTATTTCTCAATAAATCTTATACGCGCGGGTTGCCACACTGATCTTTCAAGTGTGAACGTTTATTTAAGGGCGGCAATATTTTTTCCAGCCCCAAGTTCGAGATCACTTCGTTATATTTATTAAAACATCGCCCGAGATTACAAAGAACACGATATTTTTTACACTGGAAGATGTGAAAACCAATTAAGGAGATAAAAAGGGAATCCAGAGAGGTGCCTACATTAATTTCTTTTTTGCGGGGATTATTTTAAAATTGCATTATATTCTTGTTAAGACGCTGCCGGCCCCCGGTTAATGATACCACTACCCCTTCCTTTTTAATTGCCTTGGGCTATGGCAAAATGAGTAATCTGAAGGTACTCGCCTGCACCGAGAGATAAAAGTTTCGAGACTCTGAAATATCCCGAAGACGCTGAGCTCACAGATTATTTCGCTTGATCTAACCAAAACAAAGTTAGCCCTCACTAATCTTAATCAGTAATCGTGTTTCTAATACGTAAGCACTTTTGAAACTGAAATCATTCTACGATACAAAAAATACGATACAAAATATACCAGTATTGGGTTGTTGTGAGTATGCTGCGTGCTTCAAGGTAAAAAAATAATAAAATTGTAACTCTACCACCGTGGCACCGAAATGGAAATGAAGAAATAATAATTCCCACGCGAAAATAAATTGTGCGTCGATAGATACACGTATACACGCCTCTGACACGGACCGCTCAATTCGGGGGTTCAACTTCTAAAGTGTTCGCTAGAAGTGGTCACGATTATAAACTTGCCAACTTATCTTTACTAACAGAAAACTGCAATGTCAACCTTATGAATTCAAACATAGAGTAGTTTACGCCAGCATTTGAATACGTGTCGTGATTACCGAATCGCCAGATTACGTTCGTGTTTTGTTTACGGCATTTTCATCTCTACCCCTACACGTATAAGATCTCAAATCCCTTGTACATGTTGTGGTAGAGTTTATTAGTCATCGATGGTGGTGCGATACCCGGTACCAGGCGCAAGGCGCGCGCACGCATCCTGTCAACACCGGCCTAATCTACGGCAGTTAGACGACGCACGTGATACTAAATGTCGCTATACTTTCTCGTGTAATTTTATAGTAATTTGTGCGTATTTATCATGTGAAGTGAAATATAGCTCTATTATTGGCCAGAATTATGGGGTAGATAATTCGAGAAATTGAATCGAAAGAATAATGATTATAACTTCTGATTTTGTAGTGTAATATATATTCATCACGAAATTTTTACATTTGAGGAGCTCTAGTAAATAATTTATCTTGTTATTTTTTTCTCTAACAAACTGCAATTTAAAATAATGCATTGTCTTGTAACAATTCTAATTTCTGTCTGAGACATATTTCCTTTTACGCATGTAAAGAGACCAACATGTAGATAAATTTAAACCGTTATAGAACATAAAAGAACTTATAGTAAACTAGTGGGTGCTCGCGGCTTCGCTCGCATTAAGAAGTAAAACTTGTATCCTCTATTTTACCCCTTTAAAAGAGGCATTTCCAAAAATCCTTTCTTAGCGGATGCCTGCGTAACATAACATAACAGCTACCTGCATACCAAATTTCAACCTGATCCGTCCATTGGTTTAGGCTGTGCGTCAATAGATCACTATATCAGTCAGTCAATCAGTCAGTCAGCTTTGAGTTTTATATATATAATAGATAAATGAAAATTCCTAATGAATTTCACTAGATAAACATTACAGTGATCACGACAAGCGCACATTAAGGCAGTATGCTAGCAAAGAATGCTAATTGCAGGTAGTTTATGCAACCGCACTGCGACCTGCGACACAGCAACGGAACTAGTCTGGGTTATTTGTTGATGGTTACTACGTGCAAACTAAATACTAATTTAAGCAAGTTTAATTATTGCATTTGTTAATTGCTAATTTGCTTATTGCATTTTCACATTTACTTACCCTAGTTTGTAAGAATACTGTATGATTACCTTAGTTGGCCAAAACGATGTTATATCAGGGAGTTACTAAACGAATACCATAAAAATACCTTCCCTCTGTGTATCTTTTACTCTTTCATTACCTGAAACACAAAAAAGGAATCACACATCAAAGTCAAATGCAAATTATAATCGGTAATTAATTTTTAATTTTAATTTCAATAGTTGACACTGTGGAAGAACCCTGGATACTGCAACACAGGGAATCCTAGAGCAGTAGACAGGACCCCAATTTTAATTTGAACTTAATTAATTTAGATACTTTTATATAATGTACTAATGATAACCTGTTTTAGTGGAAATAAATAATTTTTATCTTTTTATCTTTATCTTTACATTTGCTATGATACAAAAATTAATAGGTATCGCATTTAGTTAGTGGTTACTATGGTTAGTAGATCTGTCATTTGTGTATTTTTTTCATGTAATCTTGATTTAAACACATAGTTACAATTTATGTTGGTAAAGTTATAATAGTTATACATAATATTAAAGTTAGTAATGTGTACGAACTTTCATATTTTTATTAGGAATATAATAATTAAACTACACCCTTTGTCAAAGATGTCCCGACGTTTGCCATCACAAAACCTCTGTAACGAGCACCGAACAGCACTCCATTACGAAGTTACGAGCGGCAACGGTAATTTTATAATCAAAGCTCGCGAAACCTACAACGTAAAGCTTTCAGCGATGCTAACGGCAAAGCAGCGAATAACTTTGCGTGTTTTAAATAGACTGTTACTCTGTTGTGATACACTTTACATTAAAAACGTTAAAAATGCTACAATGTAATGGAAAGGGCAAGAGTTGTATGTAAATTAGGAGTATGGATAGACACAGGCTAGCACTGTGGGGTGTGAATTATCCGTGCCGTTATGTGCTATAATAAAATGTTATCATTATCATTAAATTTCTGTGATAAGTCATCAATTGTCAAACTATTTTTGAATTAAGGAGCGATGAATTGATCAGGTTTTTTGTTTAATTTTGTCAGTGAAAATATAATGTTTGCAATGTGTTTGCCTGCTTGCCTCTGTGACTAGAGAAACGTAAATATTTGTTTATTTATTACTTTACCTCGTACTATAACAAATACATAATGAACAATCATTTAAAATTCAAAAAAAATATACTTCCTGAGTAAACAATATCTTCTTCTTATCAAATGAGAATAACCATTCTGGTGTCGAGAGTTAACAGCTTAGCTTAGCTAGCTTATTATAAAAAAAAAAAAACGGTAACACAGGTTAATATTTTTCAAGTAATGAAACCTCCAAATAGAATACTGAATCCTTAACATAAATTACAGATTAAAAATAAATAATATCACAATCCCCTGTAATCACAATACCCTAGCAAATTTGTGTACAAATACAATTTGTCTGCGCATAGAAGCACGAGAGTAACCGGAAGTAAAGCCTGACCGGAAGCTCTGGCGATAGCCACATCCGTGAAAACATACGGAGGAGCTGCTATTTTAACAGCCCGTTATATCTTGAACGTGTTATAACAGAAGGTTTAATATAAAATCATGATTGTGCTTAGATTTGTAAGAGTTAATTTAGTCATGATTATTTCCCCAAGAATAATCGATTCAAACGCAAAATATAATCAAAACTAATTGCAAATATCATGACCATAGAAAACGACCGTAGAAGAGGGTAAATCATAATAGTTTATTCGATTTAAAAAAAACTCAGTCTTATTCGAAACTTTTTAACTTCTTATTAAATAACACTTGAAAACAAAATACACATTATGAGACATAACATATTATACGATAAAATAAATAAATTATGATTATATTCAGTGTAACATTTTGTGTAAGATCACACGATTTTATTTGTTTCAAACCCCCAATCTTAGTAAATCTATCCAAAGATATCGTTTTAAAAAACTACCCTCCAACCCCATGCTACGAGTGTGCTACAAGGCGCTGCGCCTGCTACGAGCTACGCGTCTACGATCCAGTTACGTTCCTTATTTCAGCTGGTACGGCCTAGCCGCCATTAATTGATTCCGCAGATAAAACCGGAATGTCACCGTCGATCCCTGCAAACGTGACTTGTATATTTTCACTGTGAATTTTGTGATTTAACGCTTCAGTGGCTTTTATTATGTGGCGTGAGCAAGAAGCCTTTTGTTTGCCGAGGAATGCCGAGGCGGCAACTTTATAATCAGCAGTGTGATTAAATTTTACTTGAGTGATAGTTTGCAACTTGGCTATTGTTTAAGACTTCGCTGTGGAATAAAAGTGGCTTTCTGTTAATCGAGACTTTGAGCTTGTTGCTGGTTCCAGCTATTGAATGTCACTACCAGAATTTAATATATTTACTACACGAGAAAAAGATTTTCTGGTGAATTGAATTGAAATTATAGTGTCTTTTGCATATTGCAGAGTATAGAAAAAACAGGGCTCTGTAAATACTATGTGCAAAAAAAAACAAATGCATTATTGTTACTATTTAAACCTTCATTAAATAAATGTTACTAATTTTGTATCTGAGCAAATAAATATATCTTACCATAACAATATTAAAGTTACAGGTATAATACTAAGACATTTTATTCAAATAAAATAATCCGTAGCCAAGTAATATAATATTACTTCCAGAACAATCTATGTAATGAGAGCGCATAAAACAATGCCTTTGTAATTTACGACTGCCTCCAACTCGGACTTCTATTTACCGAGGATTTAAATTTAATGGTAGATAAGAAATTACTCATTTTTTTATAGCTATAATGTTTCTAATTCTACACAAGATCGATGCAGATAGTACATATGTACATCTATAGGGAAGCCTATATCTAGAAGTGGTTTCTCAAGGGCTGTGGATGATGAGGATAATGATGATGATACCGTTTCTAAAAAAATAATTACGTAATTCTTTTACATGTAATGTGTAAAGTCGAAGATTTATTATAGTAAGAAGAACTTTATTATAGTTAGATAACAAAACTTTTAAGTATTATAATCAACACAACTCGACAACGCGTAAATAATTGGTTATGGAACCAAAATCATATAAACATGATAAAAAAATCTACAAATCAATAAGACAAAAATTTAACATAATAATGGTGAAATATTAAATCGACGGCACATCTATGGTTTTACATCAAAGCCTGATTTCTGCATGATAATGGCCGAGCTTTTAAAACGTGCATTAAGATTAAGGGAATCGTTATTGGGGGGTTAAACATCGGGAGTGGATATTTGGTTTATTAGTTAGAGGGGTACAGATTTATTTGAATAAGAATTATTTTAAAATCTATTTGTATTATAATTTATTCAATGATTTTTTTATACCTATATATTGTGTGTGCATACAAACTCATAATATTCATAAACCTATGGTAAAACTATGAAATTAGTAAAAATATAAAGTTACTTTATTTACAAAATTTTATGCAATTGAACCGTCTGTCTATTGAGTTATATATGATAAAAAAGTCACTAACCATCGTAAAAAATAACTTAAAAACTGGTTTCGTATTATTTAAACAAAACAAATATATTTTCCGACCGCCATCTTGCGCCAAGAAACAATTAACAGTTGCAGCCAAAACATTCATTACCGAAAATTCAATTTCCGAGTATGACTGGCTCATATAAATTAAAATTTGAATGGGCGCCTGTAATTCGCCAATAAAACGCAGCTGAGCTCGCGATCGGACGATCGTGATAAACGAGCGAACCCTGAGACTGCACTCTTGTATTGAACGGCGTTAGTAGTGTTAGATAATGCTAGATTAAATAATATTAAATAGATTCGTGTTTTTTTACCCGTTATAAAAAATGTAGTAAATGAAATTTCCTAGTTTTACTGGCACAATAAAAAAATAACTAATATAATTAAGCAAAGATGAGCAGAAAATTGCTTATAATGTTTTTTTATTACTACAACACAACTTGTGAGGTATCAGCATACTAGCTTTAAAATGACCACTGATTTGAATGTGAGTGAGAATTGCTGTTGTTACTATGCTAAAATGAAGCAATGTATATGTATACGTATGCGTACGTAGTGAATAAAGAAGAGTTGTACTTTAAAATACCGTCAGCTAAAAAAATGTGTTTTAGAAATGGTTTTTGTGAATTTAAAAATGCTGGTTCAAAATATTACTTAATGTAACCATATTTTTAAAAATATACAACTAAATTACAACAACCAGGCATGCTGGAGAGCCTGTCGTAACCTACAAAATGACGACAGCACATAAAAAATACACGGCAATGACAGAATAGAAATAATTACTTCGTATCCCGGGCAAGGCAGCCGTATCGTAGCGCTGAGGAGCCGCTCACAAAAATATAACTGTCTCGCTTCACCGACCACACATTCCGCTTACGGAGAGAGGGATGGTTGGCCGTTGCCTAAATAAAACATAACGGTTGAGAACACAAGCCATATTGCCTCGGTGGAAAAGTTTTAAAAAGTTTTCTTTGCGGACCCATTACAAGTAGAGTTTGTGTGTGTGTGTGTGTGAGAGAGTTGGTTCGATACTGGCGGTCGATGGACCTGTCATGTGTCACGGGAATACGTGAAACAAAGCATTTGGTCAGATAAATCGGGTTAAGTGTGGGAAGAAGATGCCTGCCTAGATTACTATACTTCTATAGTAATCTAGGCAGGTACGAAACTTAAAAAACTTTTTATGTCTCGTAAGGTGTCGTGAATAGAATGAAAAAAAAAAGCATTGCTGTCATCAGCTTTTGAGGTTTGTAAATAATGTTAAAGTTATTTCTGAGTTTACTTACATTTCAATATAAAGACATAAAGAGTGAGAGCATAATTGTTGCTTCTCTTTATATTCTTTTATTAAAAAAAAACTACATCGTAGAAAAACATTCTCGAAAAAGTGTCTTGAAAGCATCCAGCATTTTTTTAAAAACAGCTGAAATTTCCACATGGCAACGTTGAATTCGGAAAACGTTAATCCACTGAATTTGTGTGACCTCCAACCTTTGAGGCTGTGTGTGTAGTCCACGCACACATAGCCACAAGGAAAGTAGGTTTATTTCCATGAAAAAGTTTTGAAAATCGATGGCTTCAGCTCCTACGCCGGAAAGTTTTGCGCCATATAACCATAAATACGAACGGCACGGGCCTCGTGTTCTGCTCGCTGTTGTACAAGCATACCTATATACCTATTGGATGGTGGAATTTACTTGTGTTTACAGGGTTTTTGTGTTTTGCTATTGTTTTTGAGAATCACTTGATAACGTTATATTTATGAATGGTGAAAAATACACTGGATGTTGAAAATATATTTATCAGGAGAATAAAAAGAAGCTTAGAAGATATTTTAACAAAATATAATTCCTGAACTACTTTAAGTGAAAATGATAACATGAGGATGATTTAATACTTACTAAGCAAGAATGATATCACTTACCTACACTTTTTTTGATACAACTTATAGAAATTTTCGTAAGTTTAGCAAGCAGTAAAATCTGTCGCTGAGTACTAAAAAGTACGATCCGTGCTTTTAGGCATGTTCAAATGCCAGTTTTATCCCAGTATGCACTCCACCAGCTACATGTGGCTATTGCTTGTTTCACTTCAGGCAACTTGTCAACCACTATAACAGTCTCAAGGAAACAGAACATACAGACATCGACACAAATCGACACAAAAAGTCGCATGCCTATTGCAATATCTACTAGAACATCACAACTCTCAAATTCAAATAAATAAAACGTCTGACACGACCAAGCTACTTAAGCATCTAAGCAACTTCCAAGAAAATAAAGCCAATAAATAAATTAAGACATCTATAAAGCATTCCTAACGCGTTTTATGACGCATCGCGCGGTCTGCGGCCAGCGCCATCTTGCAAGCATCGCTTTGATATATTATTGTTTATAAATAATTACCCTGAGACCCTCCCAATTTAATTGTGGAGTATCCTGGAACGGCTTATTAACTGCCCGGTTAATATTTTCTTGAAAGACGGGAGATGCTGGTTCATTTGATTACGACTTGAATTTATACCGATAAAACATATTCCAGCTACCAAAACTCAAAACTTTATTATTTGACAATAAATGATGTCACTAAAGTAACAATTAGCTGTGTTAATTATGGTTTTGTCTAAATAAGTTGTTTGTGCGGCAAAAATATAAAATACATCATTATTTCACCACAACTTTATCTGAGCATGATCTCAAAAAAAACACAATGAGTAATAGAATGTGTTAAAACTTCTAGATTAAATGAAAGGAAATTTAGTTACGAAGCTATTTAAATATATATGTACATTGTATACGTTACAACTAGCATCGAACGTGTGCTTAATTTTTTTTTCACACAATAAGTTAAGTAAAAATTTCACTAGTAATTAAAATATCCTTTATCTCCCTACCTATATCTGCCTGTAATTAATTTCGTTAGTCAGGTGCGACGCGGCCCGAGGCAAGTCCGTGTTATACAATAAATGGCTATTATCTACCGCCTTATGTACTCTCGTCCAATTTGGAGGCTTTGACGGAAGGTAATGAACTCGATGATAAGATTAATTATTTTGTTGTGGGCTGGGAATTGGATATTTGAATTAATCAGGCCAAATTTTATTTAAATTTGAAATATAAAGATTAAATTTTATTTCAAGTTACCAGTTATTAGCTTAAAATATTTTAATACAGAGATAAATTTATTTAGTAAATATGCTTCATATAAAAACAAATAAAAGAGTGGGAAAGTAGGAATTATTTTTTTACTAGCCATTTTTTATGACGACCCGTTATAAAATAATGCTATCGTCATTATATACACAACTTTGATACAAATGCACAACAACTCTTTAGCATATTTCGCCTGGTGAGTTTGTCACAAAATTAGTTTGTGTATCATTGTGCAAGGGCCTAAAACTACAAATGTTTAGACCTACAGAACCCATCAGTTCTTAACAACAAACTATTGTTCTACAACATTGGGCAAGTTGTAAGCAAGGTCAAATTAGATCCATGACCTTATGTTGCAGACCTCTGCTTTAACTGTCCAGTATGCACAGTATCTTATACTGTATCACTAGTTGCAGAAATGGTTGAAGGAAATATTTAGAACTAGTGGATGCATGTAGCATTGTCCGCGTTGCATAGAATTAACTATTTTGAAATCTCATACATACTATACTTATAATGAAATTCACAGTAATCTCTGAATTGGCATGAGATAAAGCTATCAGTCTCATTAAGTATTGGGTTCCAAATTATTCAACGATCCCATATCCCAATAAATAAACAATACACCGAAGGTACCGCATAGTAAATTTCGTATCAGCTTCCTTTGAAGATCCCGTACTGTATGTATCTGTGCTAGATCGAGCCAGTAGTCTCGAACAAGTGCCATAACTCGAGCGACGTACCCACTCCGAAACTGGGTGACGGTCTAAGCGAGACCGGCCGTTGACTCCGTGAAAAAGTTCCCTTTAAATATCCACAACTTTAGTTTAGCAACTCAAATTTAGTTTGGTAACAAACAGCAACAACAAGTCGCAACAAATCCCAGCGGAAAGTTGCGCGAGAGTCGTTTTCAAGTTCAGAGTTTCAGACAACGCTGTCTCGCCCGTGACGTCATCGGCGTACGGCATGACGTGTGTTATTGATGAAATTTATTTTACTCTTTGTTCATCGTAAATTGTATATAACGTGCTAACAGTCAGACAGTAAGTAATTAGAAACCTTTATTTTAAGCAGATATAAAAGTCTATTTAAAGTAATTTCTTCAAAATAGAACACAATATCTTAGCCTCACTTTTTCATCATAATATCTACCGAAGTTTTGAAACCTCACCTAAGATCATAAAACTGGATTGCGTGGAACCAAAAAGAGAACTATTTTTTTTAAAGCTTTTTTTAAACTTTAAATATGTTATTTTAACAAATCACAGTTCAATATGTGCAAACATTTTTCGTTTCAAAAGCTCGTGATACGTAGCAGAGCTACGAATTTTCGTAGCACTAAAAGCTACGCGGCTATATCTTGTAGGCGGTACCAGAGCTAGCCGCTACTCGAGAGTCGTGGTGTGAGGGACTATTGATTGCCTCCACCATGTCCTAGATCTGACCTCCATACATATAAAATATAAAGTTTTTGGTATTTATTTTGTGTTGTTTATACATACAGCAAAAAAAAAAGTGTAAAAAAAGCCTATAATATTCCTAAACATTTGTTATTCATTCAATTTTTCTTCTCTAAAAACATCTTGTGTTTGAGAGCTTTACATGATAGGAACACGAAATTTGAGTGACAAAGTACTCAATACCAAAACGAAGGAAAAAATATCTAGAAGCATCAGTTCGTGATTACGTAAGTAGCGCATTACATGTGTGTAGCGGCGAACCCCGGCGGCGGGGCCAGAGTCCCTGTCCGGAGTGTCACGTCAGCTCTGCGACTGAGAGAGCGCGCATGCGCCCCCCGCCCCCCACCCCCCGGCCCGCAACACGGAAAACTTTCTCCCAACACAGCTATACCTACCCCCCGGCGGCAACACTTTTTGCCCCCCTCGAGGGGAGGCAAAACTTTTCCCAGCCCGGCTCGCTGCTCCGTACACATCGCTCTTCCACTTTTTCCTGTATATTGAAATGGAGGTGCGGAGAAAAGAGTAGAATTTAGAAGCTGTCGTACAAATTTTAATGAGGAGTGAGAAGGTGAATATTTCGTGTAACGAGCACCGAAGCCTTTGTATGGACATTTTAATATTTCAACGCGCTAAAGTTGCTTTAATTTGCTTTAATGCGAAATATTGTGATAAGCGTACCTGGATAAAAATATGTTCAAGATCCATTTACAATGTTAATATTCAATACGTTTAGTTACTTATAAATATAAATATATTCTGTATAGCCTGCATTGTAGATGACCGCTGTCCAGCGGTCAGCACCTAGTTAGCAGTAATCACAATCAGGCTCACCGCCACTTCATCACGTCACCGCTTCATTCGATTACAAGACGCTCTGAATGATTAATAACGAGAATCGCGGTTTGTTTGCATTTGGACCGTCCGCTCCGGGCGTTACAAACTTATGAATAATGTGCTGCATAAGTTCGAGGCTGACTTAAGGATGGATCGATTCTCTCGGAGCCTTCGTCACACGGCCCACCATGCCCGCTTTAATTGCATGGGTTATTCAAACATCTCCGGGAGCTGACGGCCGGCATATTTGAGGTCTGTTAAGGGCACATTCATCACGGTAGTTAGTGCAGCCTGACCCGGCGTTATCTAGCGCGCCCAGTGACGCCGGTCTAGCGGTGACTGATGACTCGCCTTAATTAAATTTACGGAACTATTAAAAAGTTGGAGCGCATCATGGCTAATGGAGCGTCGGATTCGCAACTTTACAATTCAGCTAGTTGCGTATTCTGTCCACCTGAACCGCGGACCAACTCCGACGGTTTCATACAAAATTCAGGGTTTAAAGACACGCGCCGCGTCCACATGTCTGAAGCGTGGCAGAATCAAAGCCAGAGTCAGTGCGCTACGGAATTAGAGCCGAGCTGCGGTGGCCTTAAATAAACACACGTTACGTAAGGCGCTGCTTGCTCTGTGTTCTGTGTACAAAACGAAAATGTATAAAGTTTTGGACAATCTATTTTAAAGCAGTATTTGTGCTTTACAATATTCTTTCACGCTTTAGTTAAGTCAGATTAGGGTTTTTGCTGATGGAGTCCGTACTGCTCCGGAGCTTGTCGAATAAAATTTTAACATTCTAAATTGACGTTAATCGAAGCAGGTATAAAAAGGTATTATTAAAAACGCGAAACAGGTTTATGTACACAAATGTAGAAATGTTCCCAAAAACAAATAGAATATTTTTACTAAAACCATAACTTGTCCCTTACAGTAAAAAGCCGTTTCAAACTTTGCTTTCAATCGAACATAGTGAAACCCATTTGTAACAGAATTGGGAGTTTCAATAAAACGACTACGATCTATAGATTTTCGAATCAATTTATTTTAAGTTAATTTCGTTTCAACTTTATCGAAACGTCATTTTTAATGGACTGATATTTTACGTGCGTAGTTTGGAATGTTTGGTTACAGACGAAGTTTGTGACGGTCCATGTTTTTGTAGGTTTCCAAATGAATATTGAAAGGTAAAATGAATATTTGCTCAAACTTCTGACATATCAATATTGTTCTATCCTACTGAAAGCCAAATAAGAATTGGCTGATATTTTTGTACCTATATATTTTGCATAGATAGATTTATTTAAAAAAAACTATGTTATTTGTTACTAATCAAAATGTTAAAGGCATAATTTTGTTTATTTATTACAAGTTACATAAAAACCACAAACACATTTACAAAGCAAAAAAACAGCAGCGAACAATCCCAGCGCAAAAAAATTACAAAATACTAAATTGCCAGTCGTCAAAAGTAAATAAAACATAACAAAAGAAGATCAAACAATTCAGTGCAAGACGTGGCAATACATCAGTCGCCGCGTCCAGATTTATCGAAGCCATTGACAAAGTGGCAAAATAGCCCATTAGAAATTAGGAGTTCGCTGCGAACGCGCCAGGGAAAAATGTGCGGCGATATTTCCCCTGTGTAAGCAAAATTGTTTGCTATAAATAATGTCCAAGTGCTCTTGAGAAAGCGGGACTCTTAAACAAGTTGTCTTTTTGGCTTTTGAATTTTAAAGAGACATCAATGTTTATTTTGTCTCTCAATTTTCTACAACATAATTTAGTTCAAGATTTATTTTACCGACTATGGACAGTTGTAAAACATTGAAGATCTTTAGCATGATTTAAAAAAAAATTGCGTCTTACAAATAACACAAAGAAGTACTATTTATGGTTGTTTTTGATACACTGTTAAACAGTTACGACTCTTTAAATCCATAAACAATAACATAGGCCATTATGACAGCCAATAGACCAATAAAAGCTAAACAGAGCTCGATAATCGAATACAATAAACGTTATAATCGAATATTGGGGGAACTAATTCTAGGAATGTTTTCAGTAGATAATATCTTACGACATGTTTATTGTCGTAGCTCGACTAGTGGCGCAAATAACTACCAACTTTAGTTCACACTCCTAAGTATGAAATGTAGTGAATTGTCACAGAAATGATGAAGAGAAAAGTAAGACTAAAATAAACAGATAAAAAGAACAACACAACACAATACAAAATATAAATTACACTTTTTTGAAAATTTTAGTATCATTAAAGCGTAATCGAAAAAATAAAATGTCATCTTTTACGCGAAGATGTGATAGTACAGGCAAAATTGAGTAGAAATAACCCAAGTTGGTTCTATTCCGCGACACATGCTCAATAAAAACGTCTAATGATTCGAGACTTCCCCGTATTGGAAGCGGGATTGTCTCACTATTTCATATATGGGTCAATAAAATTTTATGTACTTACAGTTAAACTCTGTTAAACGGTTCGCATATAACCAGTGTATTAAGTGATGCAAAAGATGTTTAATAGTTATTTACTTTGTGTTTCTTTGAGCTTCTTTTAAAAATATTGTAGAAACTATTACTAAAACATATATTTTTTTAATTTAATTGTGTTAAATGTGTTTATTTTAAGTTTTTATATTGTGATAAAATATAATAAATGCTTACTTTTCCAAAAAAGTTGTAAAGTAAAATACTCATAATATAACAAAACTTATCTCACATAGGAAAAAATCAAGCCTTTTTAATTTGTATAGAAAACGTTTCACTAATCATAAACCACTAAATTACTTCTATGAAGTGACAGTATCAAAGTTTTGAAAATATTATGAAAATAAATATTTGAAAACACTTCTCAAGTTTACCATAAAAAGATTAACAGGTTAAAAAAGAGAAAGTAAACAGATTATAAAAGAGACATTCGAACCCCATCTTGTGCCCCCAGGCTAACTTGTGTTCAGTATCTTCCCTTGCTTGGAAAATGTCTTGTTACAATGTATGAGTATTTTTAGTTGCTACAAAATATTTTCCAAAAATAAATTTAGAGCAGAAACAGATTTCAATGTATAGGCAAAATGTATAATGCCTTGGCTCCTCCTCGATTCGCTCGTCGTCGCATGTGCGTGGTAGAAAGCAACCTAACGAACCTAATCTTACCTCCTGTCACAGACAAGTGCCTTCGCAGTCGTATTGAAAACATCACCAAGAATAAAGACAATTATACAACAAAAATAACATTTTTACAAGCAATAGCAATTTTATAAACTGACGACGCCGTATGTAAACGGCGGAATCATACAAAATGTCTGCCATATATATTATTATTATTAGAACATTTGTTACATCACTTTTGTAAGAACGAATAATATTGTTTTCTACAAATGCTATTGTATATGTTCGAGTAGGTCTGGTATTGAACGGGATCGGGAAAAGAAACATTGTGAGTAGAACGATATTTTTTTAATATTCCAAACTAGTGGACGCCCGCGACTTCGTTCGAATTATTTTTAGATAAAATATAGCCTACATACCAAAAATGATGATAACCCAAAAATGATGATAAGCCTTTCCAGCGTTTAAATAAACAGATAAAATGAAACAGACAAAAAAATATAAGAACTGCTGATTTTATTATGATTTAAAGTTTACCAAAATAATGTTTTTATCTTAATATCTTTTATGTTCAGATTCATGATTATAAATAACAGGTCAAACTTATTCAAACATCCAAAAATAAACAGAGGCCGGAATGATCCAACTACCTACCTCCATTTGGTACACAGTTTCCCTTTAAACCTTGTTTTTTGTTCACTATCTGTATTATATCCCACGGGTGCAATGCGTTGGTGTCGCCTAGTCCTGGCTTGTGACACGCTGTACGGAATATTGACAGTTATTTACATTGAAACAAATTAAATTGTTTAAGACGTCAATTATTTTAAGCAAGTATGAATGTATATTTATTGATTGTGATATTCTAACAACTTTTTTTTTGGGTAACAAAGTTATTATTTCATATTATGTTAATCAGCAAACATTCATTTATATGGCATGTAGGTATTTACGTTTCTAAGCGATATGACCGTGAAAATCTTTAAAAGAATAACTATATTATGAAGACTGAAGATCTTATTTTTCGTGAAAAATATACAATGGG
Organism: Macaria liturata; assembly: GCA_964023185.1. Lineage (NCBI taxonomy): Eukaryota > Metazoa > Arthropoda > Insecta > Lepidoptera > Geometridae > Macaria > Macaria liturata. The sequence continues at coordinate 9,920,165 of OZ026812.1, read as the reverse complement.
CAAATATTAGGCTGTAGTCGAGTTATAACTTTGCCGTAAATTGTTATTTTTAAATATATATCATGTCTTGTGTGTACTTCAGTCACTGGTTTACACAAGAGTCATACTTTACCTCCCCCTCTCCGCAGCTCCCCGCTCGTTCGTGCGTGTCGATAAAACATAATTGCTTCCGTCACCCGAATTACAATACTTTGTTCTAGGAAAAACATTAGGAACTTTCTTGAATATAAATATAAGGATAAAAAAATACCAGCAACCATATCCGAAAATTTTCTTCTCGTTTGGAAGAAAAAATAAAAAAATGCACTCAAAATGAATAATAACGAACTAACTTATAAAATGGATAAAGATTATCCTTCAAAAAATAGGTATTTACTTCACAGAAGTTTAAAAAATAACGAGTATAAGAGTTTCGTACCAGAAACAAAAAAAATGTGCTTTCTCTTATTTAAATTTTTACATAATCAGTTTCGTTTAGAACAGTTTAGAATCAGTTCATAATAACAATTAAATTAAGGTCTGAAAACTGCACTTATGCGAATATGCAATTAATCTAAGCACATAGACAATCTACAATACATATCTGTAAATACTAGATTTCTAATATTGTACATCGAACCCAGTTTGAACCACAGCTATTAATATCTTAGTCCAAGTTCTCAATAGTTAATCTACGTTCATTCTCGATTTGCTTCGAATGCTATCGGCTGCTCACAATAGATGCACTCGACTGTTGGACCCGTGCTAGATATAAACAGATGTATAGAGTGTATAATATTAAGCTCAAGGGAGTAAATATTGACCATTGTAGGTAGAAACTTTCATGTAAAAAACATCAATAAGTTATTCCAGTGGTTATAAGATGGGTACAACTTGATGCAGTAAATCTCATTATAAACTACATTATTTAAATTAATATTTTTGCTGGGTTTCACTTAACAGTGGCAGATTACAACGTTGCTTAACATCAGGGGAGTTGTAGTCAAGCGTAAGGCTATCTACTTAAAGAAAAAACACAATTCTATATTTAGAATTGTATTTTGTTCATTTTTATTTCGCCACCTCACAAAGTTTGCAACAAATGAGCCAAGCACACATGAAGTCATTCAACAAGTCAGGCCAGCCATATTGTGTGAAACTCGATCAATCATAATCACCGGCGCTTTCACCTCGACTAATGGGCCACAAAATGGTGGAATGCGTTTAAAATCCGCGAGCGTTCGAGAGCATTCGGAGGTAACCGCTCGGAAATGGCACAAAGCGGCCGCTGATCCATCATGTGTCAGCACCGTATATCAGCACGGCAGTTTGACAGTGAATGCCACAATACGGTTTTTGAACGCACTCGATTTGCTGCCGATAGTGCATGGAAAGAATTTTATTCAGTGGCTTTTCGATGCGGATAGTGTTTGATTGCGTGGAGGACCATTGAATTGGAGGGCTTAACGCTTGTTTTGTTGCTGATTGGTTTTTAGTACACAGATTATCTGTACCACGAATGTTGTGATGTCGTATTTTAACTTTCTTATAAAATTTCAGACAATTTAATAACTAGATTTTTGATCTACAGAGAAAATATTTCTTCACATGTTTGCATGTTAATGAAATACCTATTTAAAAGAAACCACCTTCAAAGAATTTCAATATCATCATCTCAGTTTGGCGCGCTGCAAATCAGGGCGTCCCACCCATCCATCGTACGCTTTGTTATTTTAATTTTTTCCCCGCGAAGGAATGTCTTTGAAACAGTTGAAATGACGCGTGTAATATCAAGGTTTGCTTTCGTTTGATGTGCGAGCGGAAAGATTACGGTATTTGCGGATGAGTACTCGTATTTTTCACTCAACTGAAAGGGAATGGAATACTGAAGCGTCGATACTTGGATCCCTTTTTGCGGTGCGCCCACAATGTTTGTTGGTTTTTTGATGTGGCCACTTTAATGTTTATAAATAATGCTCAGGACTGAAGTCGGTTCGAAGGTTTTGTTGCTTTTGTGCTGAAACTTTGTGGAAGGGCGATAAGTTGAGTTTGAGAGAGCTTAGTGGCTGTCTGGCGAGAGCTTGTAAAGAGAACAAAAAATATATATTCAAGGTACAGATAAGCAATAATAGCATAACAAGTAGTTCAGCTAACAGCTACTTTTTAATGAGTGGTCAAAACATATACATACATCGAGTTCTTTGTCACCTTCTGTATGAAAAACATTGCAATTGTGCTGTCACTCTACCTTAGGAGAGAAAACGTATTCATATAGAACATTCTAATCCTATGCATAATATGAACATAAGAAGCTATTGCATACACCAAACACAATGACTTGACAAGAAATTCACCGCCAACTAAAGTCCATATCACGATGACCACGTACTAAGCACTGGCGAAGGCGCCTTAAAATCAAATTACGCCAAGTTAGAAACACAATATTCGAAACATGTCATGTCCAAGACAGTTAGCCGTGCTCTGTCCACACCAATACACTGGACGCTGAGCAGAAAATTCCTCCCGAAGTTTTGATTGTCCGCACCAGATGGCATTCTTGCCTAACATTCCGCGATCTGTTGAGAATAGCCGTTTTATTGTGTTCATATCGCCCAAGTTTATACTGAACTCGCAAACTGTCATTTGTTAGATGCATGCGCGCTGATGAGATTTTATATTTATGTTTATAGATGTTTTTGAACTACATTGGTATATTTTAGCTAGCGTAGTTAATAATTGCATCCCTACATTGTGTGGTTTGTGTAAATTAATCCGTAAACAAAATATTTTAATCATGTTTTCATCACAATGCAAGAAACCCCCACAACTAATTCATTTACATAATTAAACCACCGTTTGCCCACACTAAAATTAAGCGACAAAACTACACACCATTTTCCATATCCTAAACGTAAACAAAAGCTGGTAATGCGACTTCCGACCCTCGGCCATTTTTATCCCTTCACTAATTGTAATTTCATTGATAACACAGTTTACAGTTTGACCGGTCCATTAGTGCGAAACAAGGTGGCGTCCGCCGGGGAGCCGTATTTATAGCCTTTACTATAGTTGCGGCAATAATTTCATTAGCGGGGCACAAGTAGAGGCCGGACAAGACAAATGGTGGCCATTAGAGGCCTAACGACGGGCCTCGTCAGCCCTCGCAAACTTTTAACGACGAGAATCAAAGTAAATACGCGGCTATCTTGCCGATTCGACGATCATAACTCTGGAAGGGTTGCTAACAGGGCCAGGTAGTGCTAATCAATGCGTGCGATGGATGAGTGACCATTAACGACCCCTGGCTACCTGTCTGCTTTGAGGATTTGGGATTTGATGTTATCTTGCCTAAATCGGACGCATGAGACGCCATTAAAATTTAGTAGCCGGTACAAAGTAGCTTTGCTAATGCATGTAAAATAATACATGTGTTAAATCAATTTAAAGTAGATTAAAATTTCATTCATACCTCAAAGTATACTATATATGTATGTACATACGATTGGTTTGATAACAAATGGCATAATCGAATTTATAATTAAGAATATTTTAACAAAAAACGATTTTATTCGTCTACGTCCTGGTTTCCATCCAACTCAACCACACCCGTTCCAAGCACCACATAATTTTCTCCATGTTTTTCCACAGAACAAGCGAAGCATCATAACTCCACATTCAGACGCCCCTGGGGACTGGCAAGGCGAGCAAATCAGGCGAGTATTCTCTGGTCATTTCAGCGCACTCGTACGTCGTGGCCGGTCATTAAGGACCATTTGTGGCTCCTAACTTTTTCTACACCCTAATGTTGAGATAAGGATACGAATATTTGTATCTAGATGTTTTTGGGATAAAATAATAATGTAGAATGAATGGAAATTGATTTATCTTTAAAAAAGCTTTGCAACAAATTTGTAGAAAACACACACATATGCGTACATATGTATATAGTATATTCATCGGTTGTATTTTTATTTAAGGCATAATTTATTACAGCCGTCACCTTTAAATTATGACGATATATGTAGTTACCAATTGCTAAAGAAGTAAGTTATTTCAACTAAGTATGTATGATATTTTTTTAAAGCACTCTTGCAATTTTTATTTATTTACTAACTTAAGATAGGCATAATACATAATATGTAATCTTAATTTAACATGAACCGAGATAAGTAATTTATCTGCTACATTTCACAAGCACATCGACCCCGGCGAACTTTTATGCCTTCCATCAAGAAATAATAGGAACCCTCCCTCGTTGACTCCTGACATAAGATCAGCTAATACACAAAATAAGGCTTATCGAACACACGTAATCCTTAACGTCGCGTCCGATGCGTCAAGATGGCTTGGTGGCATAGGCAGTTTTAAGTGAAGGCACCTATGTAACTACGTCTTTATTTTCCCATCATGCCATTATGTATAAACGGAAATATGTATGCTGGTCTGTGGACCGACAGGGCAGGTAATTGTGATTTTTACAAAATGATAATTATAAAAAAAAATGGTATATCCATTTTTGTTATCGGGTCTCTTTAAGGTCTCAAAAGTGAGATAGGCCACTATTATTCCCAAAACACAAATGGCATAAATTTACGGCGTATTTTAATATGCTGCACAATTAAATCACATGTTATTCTTTAGCTGTTACTGATCAATTACGAGTACATGGATTTAAATTACACATTTTTTTAAATTTATTTATTATTGGAAGACGTTCAATAGGTACCATGTCGTAGCTAGCTTGAAGGCGACTTGACGTCGACTGACGGCAGGCGGATTGTACTCTCATTACGCTTATTAACTCGCCAGCGTGCGGGCATCATGTGAACTGTGAGCTGAGTTGTGCTAGATTAGTTTATGACATGTATTGAGAGTTTTATGTACTTGGGGATGTAAATAATTAAAAAGGGACGATAAAATAAGTACTTATGCGATAAATAATCTTCAATATGAGGCGGATACGAATACAAAAACTGTAAAAATGTGTTAAACAATTGTTTACATTTTAAATTCTAACATATAATTATATAAGATTTTTTATGCCATTGTGTATTATTTAGTTATTTATTTACTTAATTAAAAGGTAAGAACCTATCACATTAATTAAAAAAAACAATTATCAACACACTAAAGTAGCAAATTAATTAGATATCTCTTAAATTAAAATTAGTAATAAGACATGATGGCTTTATGTCAAATGACCAATGTTTAACTAACAACTCTTGAAATAAAACCTTATGAAAGTACATTTGTTGTTGGATAGAACTTCTTCAAAGAAAACTTATTTTTCACAGTCGCTCGTGTATTTACAATTTTTATTCCAACTTGTAAACTTGCCCTTAAAAAAAGCATGTTATAATTTTTTGCAGGTAATTAGCATCACTAGCCACTATACTAGTATCAAAATACTTAGTAAGCAATACACATAACAAACCTGTGGTACAGTTAGAAGCTTGTAGGGTGGGTTCCAGGCGCGAAGACGTTCATGAAATTACCACAAGTGTCCGTCTTGACGCGAGTTGCGTAACTCGTTGCTACGGCAATATTGTTGACGAGCTGTGTATACAGGGTGGGATAAAATAAAAATAAAATGGTAAATAAAAAACAAAAAAATCTTATCCAGCAATGTGGTACGTAGAAAATTTCAAGTATTTCAAACCCTTTACTTTAAAAGCTTATTTTTTTCATATATTATCATATAGACTTTTAAGATTTAGATAAACAGATGTGATTTGTTACTGAACATTATGTAACATCTTAACTTAATATCGATAATATCTTAACTTAATAATGATATTGTGATTTAAAGTTTTTGTGATTCATGATCAGTAATAGGACATCCACCATGACTGTTCTGTTTTTACGACAATAGCTTATTAATAAGTGTTTATGTTTGATACTTTTTGATGCTTAAATTATCATTGTTACAGGTTAGACCCCTATTCGTTACAAGCAACACTTTAAGTTTTGCATCACCCTGTATAAAACTATTTCATATCACACATATTAGTACAAGCCGTAGCATATTAAGTTAATGAGTGACGTCACGATGCAGTTACAAAGGGACAGAAATATTGCACGGATGAGCCGACGAAGGCACAAGGAATACCAATTTATCGTTTCATTAACACGGGATTTGTTGCGTGTGACAAGATGCTGTTTGTTTTGATGTTATCGAATACCCAATAGGTATTCGATAAAGAAAATTGTAGAGAAAACTTTAAAAATACCGAATATACTGAGCCATTGTTTGTGGTGTAAGTACATACAAAATATTTCTGATTTGTTTATTTGAATACTGAGGTACAATATTTTAGCCTTATTATTTCTTAATTTTATTATGTAATTACATTTTCTTTAAAGTATGGTAGTATTAAATCAACTTTGCGCTAGATCGCGGCCTTTAATGTTGCTTAACATCAGGCGAGTTGCCGTCAAAAGTGAGACTATTTTGCATAAAAAAATCTGCTATAAGCACTCTTTTGTTTATATTTTTTTCTACTTAAACAAGAGCTTGATGAAACACCTTAAATCAAAATTCATTTCGCAAAAACGAGAAAAATAAACGGTTTTTATATCATTAACAATTCACAATATCACCGGCCCGGAAGAGGGGAGCTACACATGGAGCTACTTTTTATTAATTTACAAAATAAAGTTATAATCTTGTTAGCGAGCTTCCATTGTGACGCGTTACCTGCGGGGCTACTGAACAACTCAAAAACATCACGTAACAGACACTATTTACACCATTGTTTCCTTCATCTCCTGCTGATGGAACAATATGTATCGTGAAATAATGGTTAGGGAGTTTATTGTAGCCCCCTGGACATTGTAATAGGATCAACTTATTAAACACTAAGTAGGTATGTAACATCAAAAGCATTTCTATTTTGCTGAAAGAATGGCGTTTCGTTAATAGGATTTTGGCTTACAATTTTTCCTGGGTACAATTGAATTATGAAAACGGGAATATTCCTTCGATTTTAATTAATGTTTAGAGCATGAAACATGGCAGTGTAACGCACGCACTTAGGGATTTATTTTGACGAGCAAGTTTGTTCAAAATTTGTTTTTATTCTGTATGTTACTTAAGTCACATTGTATGCTAGAGCTGAGCTGGCGTTTTAATAAGATACTCATTTTATCATATTCATTTTAGTTATATATACGTATCAGAAGTACAAACATACTCCGTTATGTAATACCCACGACACAAGCGTTTGATCAGTGTGGGGCTAGATGACACTGTGTGCAATGTCCCGGAATATTTAATATTTATTATTATACTGAGTCCTTATATGCCTTCACAATATTAGTATGAAGACATAAGTTTGTCATATACCTATCAATATCTACAAATGATGCATGACAAACAGAAGCGCAACTAATATTTCCTACCGATATTCGCTTGCTTGAGGCAGCAATAAACATGATAACATCGTTTATCCGAAACGGCTACGAGCGAAATATTTGAGATCCATTTACCAAGGATATTAGCCGTTAAAGAGGTACTTGAAAGGCAATGGAGCCTTCGGACCCTAAGGGTGACTTTCTCAAGGTGTTGTCTCGGCCTAAACGCGATCTAATTACGGAATAGTTTCTCTTCTTGATTTATATACTAAGTTGGGTCGGGTACACGCGGTGGTTGGTTACGATAATGCTGTTCATATGGGAAAAACGGTTTTGTTAAATGATTGTGCATGAGTTTTATATGATCTTAAGATGATAAAATATGTAATTACACTTAGCAAAATAAAATTTTCGCTTAATTTTTTTTGTTTATAAATGGTGTAAAGCTCAAAAAAACTTTAGCTACACAAAAAAAAAAAATTTTTAAATGAATACCAATTAAAAAAAAAAAAATGTGTAGCAGAGTGGATTTTCATCAGACTAGGTAGTGAAATCGTTATCTCATTATTATTATTTTAGAACCAGTAAGACCATGGTGCGAGCTTAGAACTAAGCAAAATATACTCATAATATTTTTGTTAAGTACAAAATCTGATCAATTCAATCATATAAAATATATCATATCATCATTTAAATGTATCTTTTACAAAACCATTGTCACTAAATATTTCATATCCAAATACATAAATCAACCTCAAACAAAGCAATCTAAAATCAATACATTATCAATTCAAAGCTAAGTCTGTTCATACAAGGGGCGCGCGAGGTGTTAAGGGAAAGTAGGGACAATCTCTGAGGCATTATCGGATTCCAGTGTCGGTAGAATGGATGCCCTGACCGCCTGGCTTACAAGCCAGTGCTTTGTACCAAATCACTTCGGGAAGATTTATTGCGAAGCCAAGAGGAGCTTGCGTTAAATAGTGAATATTATTGTGAATTTGTAACTTAGGTGATATTTTTTTTTATTCGATATAATATGTAGTACAACAATGTACACAAGAGCAAAAAAACGTAAATACAAAGTAAACTACAGTAATATGCCATGAAGCGTAGGTATATAACAAAGTCACAAAGTTTTATACGAGCACATAATATAAACAAAGTAGACTGTATCTTTTTCAATCCAATTTTTTATATGAGTCAGTTTATTCTTTAGCTTACTGATTTTTCATAAAAAACATTTTAATCAAAAATCTGCTAAAAATAGATATTATGCAGTGAAGCACACATCAAGTAATCTTTCTACGTTGCTCCCTAGATAAATTATAACAAAGTGTTGCCATATTTACTAGTGACATTGCTAATCGCGGCCGCCTTCTGCGCTTGTCGTGAGTAGTAATTATGCATTAATCTACCTACAGATGACGAATTTGAATAATTTACGAGTATACTGGCAATTTATTGCAGCGAGGTCTTTGGGTTAGGCGAGGGATGGAGACAACATTTGTGACACAAGTAACAAACTGAGATTAAAATAGTTATCATGGCATATTCTATTGGGAAAATTGAAGATATGCAGGTTTCATATTCAGCTTAATTCTTTGAGAGCTTGTTTCTGTGATATTATCGGGTTGAAAAAAAAGTACTTTATTTACAATAATAATACATAAAAACAAGGGAAGAAAAACTAAACATACTATTTCTAACTACAACTACAACAAGGGGGGGGGGGGGGGCACTTAGAAAAGTCTAAAGATAGTCTTAGTGTTTCAGCCCACTGCCAGAGGGCAGCGTGCTCTGCATACTGGCCGCATTACAACGAAAAAGTTGTTTGGCTGTTAAAATTACAAAGAATTAATTTAAGAAAATGTTGTCTTTACAGAATTTGTTGCAAGCAGTAGCCTAGCCTCGTCACAACATTATCAAATCAGATAATTACGGCCGTCAGAGGTAAAGGCGCGGGTCTAAAAGCTTCATTTGCAAATCACATCTAATCAATTGACCGTTCGAATGACCGTCCGTGTGACCGGTCTGTCAGACCGCGGGTCACAGAGACCGGGTCTCTGAGACCACGAAAACCTAATTACCGATCAATCGGGGACTTTTAACACCTGTTTACTATCAAAACGTAATTAGGTAAGAGGTCACATTCACTAATGGCTCGGCTTATTTAGGACAGACCAAAGTGAATTTGTAATAAGGAGAATCTTAAGGGCTCCATAATTTATTAAGTTCGATGATACTCTGCGATGTAGGTGAGACTGAAGTTTGGAAGTTTAGTTCTGTTCGTTGAATTATAAGTGATTTATGTTTACCGAAACTTATGACTGGAAGGTTTGTATTTGGTAAGGAAATGTTTTGCGGTGGCTGTGTTTTCCTTTCATAGATTTCGGAAAAAAATAAACATTTTTGTATCAAATCATATTTTTTTGCTAAAAGTTCATTACTAAAAAACCAATTTCTTTGGTTATCTGCAGGCAAGATATTTGTTGAAATACCGACAATTTAAGATATAAACAATCAGTCTATTTTTCTTAGTTTTTGAATCTAACTATACTACTGTTAATTGCTTCAAACAACAAACTTCAACAGTCGCCGCGTAAAAACACTTTCATATTTATTTATTTTACTCCAAAATTTCATATACAATTGTTTGGATGGAAATAGCGACCAGGCGACTGCACTTAAATTACACTCCAGTTCAAGTGACTTACAGCCTCAATATTTTTGTATGATTGTCAATTCGGGCGACATGTATAAGCGATATTGTTAGTCTAAAAAGAAGCAGAATAATGAGATGTCTGTAATAATAAACTTGTTAAAAACACCGTTGCTGATGATGCAGCACTTGCTACAATAGATCTAACATAACTGTAGCTGTTTGTAGGTTGGGAATAAAAATGTTCTGTTTGTTTCACTTTATTATGAATATTAACAAATTGCTTTACAAAACAAAGCGTAAAATCAATCGGAACGTGTATGCGAATTTTGACTTGTAGCACAGAAAAAAGGAAATGAAAAGGAAACGCCGGTGGCGCCAGGTCAAATACAACTAACAGTGACTTAACAACGATACATTATTTAGGCATCGACTATTAAAATACTTATTAGAATTTACTTACAAATAACAATATAATTTATTAGATTAATCTATAAAAATAATACTTACGTTGCTAACAATAACTCAAGCTCGTGTTAACTTAAAACAACTTATCTAAACTTTATTTCCAACTGTGTCACATTCGTGTATATAAACATATATGTAAACTAAGTACCTACGTGTGCTCCTAACTCACTCCAGATAATTAGTTGATTGAAAGAGTACTCGAGCTCTGGTTCCAAATCTCTTGTTTACCTGCGAGCAGCAGTGTTTGTTCCGCTAACGAACTACTTTTAATCAGTGCGAATTTTCATTAGAACTGAATTTTATGTAATTAGACTAAGATTGAAGACGAAGATGTTGTAAATAAGGCGTAAAAATAAGAGATTCAAAATCAAATTTCAAAAAGTTACATAAATGAAAATGTATGTCTTAAAAGTTGCAATAGGTACATATTATGTTTTTAACCTACTTAAAAAAAAAAGCAGGTAATCAAGTGTTCCGACAGTCTTTTTATTTTTTTACGTCCCACGCATTAATAATTAGCTCTGTTTACCATACAAATGGTGAGCATATTTTAAATACTCTGAAATAGAAAACAACACTCTCTTTATATGTATAACCAATCAACGTAATGCACGCCTAATTCATGCTTTGTCCACCATTAATCATGTTCGAAAATTCAATTTAAATAATAAAATTTGCACAAGACCCGAAATTCATTCGATTATCTAATTAAAACGGGCCGGGTATATCCGGCGGGTATTCGTCGGATAAGAAAATTGCGTTAAAAATCCTTATTAACCGGTTTAATGTGTAGGTGTTAAGTAAATTTGGATGTAATCGCTGCTTTTTTTAGGGGTTGAGAGAGAAAAATGCAAGGGATTTATTGGCTTGTTACCGGGATTTAGGAAAGGATGCGTTACGGCGCGGGGACGAGGTGGAATGTTGTCTGTATCATGGCTTGCAAGGGGCAGTCGGATATTTATTTATACAATTGTTTTGATCGTTTTGAATACTGATTTCTCTTTAGGCCAGTTAAAAATCAAGTAAGAATGGACATCAAAAACAACTACATTTGATTTTACAACTTTCAAATACGCTGTTTTAGAGGTTTGATTATAAATTATAATTTATATTCAACCTTTTTGTCAGTTACTAATTACTGACGGCCTAAAACCTACCATGCTTTGGAAAATCTGTAGAAATTTTTATATATATTTTTTTGAGAAAACTGCCACAATGTTAACTTAATCACAAGCTGTGCTGCATAAATACTTACTCTTGTGTTAGGTACTGTTTCCATTCATAATAACATGCAAAAACGTATCTGTCACTCAATAATTTTCTAATTGCAGTCCTTTAATTAAGTGGAAACTGAAAACGTTAAAGCGTTCAATTTTCCTAATAAGAGGGCGCTGTCAGTTGAGAAAAGTTTCGCAAGTACCTTCCAGTCGCGATTGGAAATCAAGAGGTCGGAATATTTACGAAGCGCCTTTGAGTAAGTCTCGAGAACCACTTTAGACCGTCGATGGGCAATCGAGTTATGAGTAATTGTTACAGGTGGATATAGTTTAGGTGTCTTGCTTAAACTAAAAAAAAATGAATAAAGAATATCATATAAAATAAATATAAAATCAATTTTACCTGTATGCAATCGTTAAATGTTATAAATCCATATTTTCAAAACTACTTATTTTTATTTAAATAAATAAGGCCATGTTGCTTTGCATAAACTCGAAAAATATTCAAAATCGTTGCCAAAATTAATTTATTTTTTCTCAATCAAGCCAAACCTTACTAATCGAATCGTTCTTCGTATTTCGCTAACGCACAGAAAACAGCCAAAATTCAAATAAACAATCACGTATTCCGAGTTGGCGGTGGTATGAATATTTTATACTAAAATCGTCGGATTTTTACTCTTTCCACGATCAAACGTGACGTCAGGGGACCGACGATGGATGAGGTAAATTAATAAAAGAAAGGGGACGGTTAGTTACAATTACGTTTTTAAATGTAAGCAAGAAGGTTTCCTTGTTACGCTGATTTTTTTTTCGCGACACGCCATTTGTCGGTTTCGGTTGGGTGAGATGGATAAGACTGTATGTGAAAAATAGCGAAATTTCGCGATAAGGTGTTTGTTACACAAATTAGTCGTTTTCTCTTCTACTTTTATTCTTTCTTTCTATTCTAGTTATGTTTCACTTTAAAATAGGCCACCGATACATCAATATTTCAGGAATTAAGAATTAGAACGTAAATATTGATTTTCATATGATCTTCATAAATGTAGGTACTTGATTTTGTATTTCGCATTTTACTTGTAAGTACTTGTTTTCACTAACCAGTTACTAACGTTAAATCACCAAAGGAAGTCGTATATCCAAATTAAACACAATTATGACAACGAATTAAAAAACAAAACTTTCAATGTGGTTAATTTTTTTTTAATAATTTATTACCAAATCGCAGATACGATCTCATCCACCTCCAACGTTAAGCTTTGATTTTTAAAACCAAAGGGTTAAAAATAAAATTCGCGACCCTCCCGAGAAAAATCGTGCCGCGGAGGGGATGGAAAAAAGGAATGCCGTAGTCGTTGTTTTCTTGTACAGAGAAGGGTAACCAGGTAGCCAAATGAATTGCAAACAGCATTATTATTTCCTCAAGGAAGTCGTATATATTCCGGGCCGCCTTTATTTTAACGTTTCTTGCTTTATTCATTTTTTTTCTTACCCCTTTTTTACTGCCGCGATTGTAATATATTGTAAACGCGCTGCAGTGCCGGTTGTAAACAACTATTTTACAAGTTAATGGGCGAATGGGGTGAAAGAATTTTATTTTACAGAAGATTTTAATAAATTGTCCGGAAACAACTTGTAATTTTACCATTAAACCTCGTTTAACTATTATCTATGTTTAATTTAAACGTGATTGAATCGTAAAAAGTAAATGCATGTGTTTTAATTTTGTTGCAGCCACTTTATAAGATCAGAGACAGAAAATTTATGAATTGCTTTTGTAAGATAAGTAATAAAATATGAACGTATATATTAATATGTGGCGAACCCTGGTGTTGAGAATTTTTGCAACGCGCGAAGGGCTTCCGTCATGGTTTATGACGGAAATCCAATACCATACTCTTTTACGCACTAAATTAATAATCATTAACGTTAACAAAACCTTGATCAATTCTCATGTGGCTACCTAATTAGGCGAACAAAGCGTCGATAAGATAAGAAAGTACATTTCTTGGGTGAATAGTTCGGCCCATAAAATCCGCTATAAAAGGGCGATTATAGCGATTATGGCCTGTGTAACGGCTCTCTAATAATGAATTGTCTTTATTATAATGCCGCGTCGTGATTATAATGGTTACAACGCTTTTGTTCACGCTTTATTGACGGAAAATTGGAATTGGTGTCGTGGCATTTGTTTAATTTGAAGTTGTCGTAATGTTTCTGTTATGCATCAAACCGTTTTGGAAAATTATACGTAGTTATAGTTTATATGTACATATATGTATGTATGCCTGGAAGAGATCACTCAAGGTGATAAGGCCGCCCACTTGTACATTATTTTTAGTTTAAGTCCTTGTATTGTAATTCATTTATTTTGGTGTGCAATAAAGATATATTGTATTGTATTGTATTGTATATGTCAACAATGTATATATTTAGATTTTATTATAATTATAATATCATTAATTAAATTTTATGTAATGAAGACAGCTCGTGGCTGATACACTGATACTACAGAGTACTTGTGAATTTTAATCAAAATTTATGACTTCTAAAAGTTCAGTACCATTTAATTGTTGCATAACAAATTTGTAGTTAAGACAACATATTTTTTAAAATAACGGCTTACAACCGCAATTATACCAATTTAAATTGAACTGTAAATTTAAAATGACGCATGCTTACCTTTTCTAAAAGAGCTACTTTCAATAAGGCCATTATTACCAAATTCCTTTACCAATATGTATCCAAGGGTACATGCCTTGAAGAGTGCAATAAACCAGGAGCCAATAAACGTAGATTATCGGGAGTTATGATGCGATTCCCGTTAATGCCACATGACAATAGACCCCCGGGGCGGAACGATGTAGGGAAATATTATTCTTATTTTGTGATTGAAGATATTGAGTAGGAGTATTAATTTTTATAGTATATTTGCTAAATAATAACTTTATTTACAATAATAAAATATAAAAACAAGGGAAGAAGAACTAAACATACTACTTCTAACTACTACAAAAAGGGGCACTTAGAAAATCTTTAGAAAAGCCTAAAGATAAGCTCCAGCCCGACATCGTGTCAAAGACAGATGAGACGGCGCCAATGTGTCGACGCAAGTTGCGTCCCACACAAGGGGCCGACCCAACTTCCAGGGCACAAGAGTCATACCGTCAGGTCTTTTTCCATCGTCACGTGCTAGGCCGCTCGGTTCGAGCATAGCTGCAACATTTGTTAAATTAAGATTAGTGTTATATTAAATACCTAAACAATCATTTTCTTAGAATTACAGACTATTTTCTACGCCGTAGCAAATTGCGTCGCAATTATAAAAGTTTTCGTATCAGTATGAACGGATTTTTAATTTTCGTATGTTGTAAGGATCGTAAAATATGGATTTCAGATAGTAAAGTTAATGTGCTAAAATTACCAACATTTTATTTCTGATATTCATTTACTAGCGCATCATTTACTTATACGCTCAGAGATTATATTATGTAAATGTATTATCAGAAATTCCCTAGAATCCAAACTAACACAAGCTTGTTTTTACCAGTTTCTTCTCGTAAAAAAGTCTCCCATACACTGAGCAAACATTTCAACACCGAGTCAATGTTGATCTTCCCTCCCCGAATATCGACAGAAATCGTATAAATAAATTACCTCTGTCAATCTCGTATGATCTCGTTTGTTAGTTATGGGTAATAGAATTAGTTTACGAACATAGATTTGGTATGGTATGTTTTTGGAGGTCTCGTTGGATATTGGTTTGTATATTTTTTAACTATTTTACTAAGATTTTTTCATTAAATCAAGCTATAAAAGAAGGAATGTAAGAAACAAGCTTGATGTATCACACTATAACACACATACTTCTATGCACTATAATATTTTATTTGTTTTGAAACCCCAATAAGGTTCGTTTAGTTTACGGTGATCATCACAGACATGGATGATTTGTAAATCTCTGTGTAAAAAATGATTTCAATAAAACAAATTAATGCGTTACGATTGATACAAAAAAGCATAAAAAATAAGATGTACAGTAACTCTAATGCAGCAAATAGAGAAGCAAACAAGCTCATACAAAAAGATAACCCGCGGAAATTGAAGGGGAGATCACTGGAAATAAAGATATCGACGCGGTGGCAAACAAAACGATATGTTGACCGTGGCATCGTAAAAAACACGTTAACATCCATTCGGTTTTTATGTCCCTCTATTTGCGAGAGAACCACTGGGCAGCTATGGGCAGGGTACAAAGTAACTGATTGCTTCTAACCCACACGAGTGTTTGTTCGCCCCTTTTTTGCTAGAATGTGGTCTTATCTGCTGTGATTGTCTTTTATTTGTAGGAATTTCTATGTTTGTTAATTTTTTTTTGGTTATTAAATTAGTGGTGGATTATGTAATGTAACAGTCTTATTTATTCTTCTGCACTTATGTTATACATATACATACTGGCTAGTAAAATACTTTGATTAATTAATTATATATTTTTTTACGTGGGATAGGTTTGCGTTTGACTACAGCCTGCCTGATTTTAAGCATTGCTGCAGCCTAGAGTGTAACACGCTTACCTAGAAGATATTAACTCTAGATTTGAAGACCCCTGGATTGTAGATCGGTCGGAAACACATCACATTTTTCTCGTAATTCGATATTTTTTAGTTACGTTAGACAATTAACCACGAGCAAAGTTATTTCTTTAAAATATCTGCATGTAATAAATATCTTTTCATATTTTGTCAAATAATAATGCTTGTCTTCAAATTTTATATATTTTTTTTGTTTACCTTCATTTTCTTAGTATTTTCGTCCAAAAATAACATACTCTTTGTTACATTGTGCTGCTAAGGTGCTCAAAACAAAAGTTGTACAAAGTTTTATCACAGTTTCCCCGAAGGGAGGGGCCCTTTGACCTATTTCCACGAGGTGGTGTTCCGGAGTTAGCTGGAGGACATTTTAAGGTTTGGATGAAAACGTTAGGTATATACTTATACCCAACGTTTTCATCCAAGGCTTTTAGTAAAAAGCCTTTTGAGATTTTTTTAAATTTACTTAACCAAAAGCAAATATCAAATCTAAGTATATCTAGAATAAAAATGTGTTTAAATATCAAGTCTAAGATATGGAACAAACCTAATATTGACCATTAATATGCAGTATAAAATACAGGTTATTTCAACGCAATTTGAATATATATATTTTAATATTCTTACTTTGTGTTAACCTTACCATCAGAAAAATTATGAAGTCAAGTGAAGAAAAAAGAAGCTCTATTCGTAGACAAACATTGTTTTTTTTTCTATTCAATAAAATAACATAACATTCTCAACAGCACCATAATAATATTTCATATCTCAACGGACGCACATAAATCCAAGATGGCCGCTGGCCATAAATACACGTCTTCGAATGCATTCAGTCACACAGCGCTTACTTATCGAGTTAAGAACTTCCTTGGAGAAATGCATAGATGTATTTACTGGTAGGTTTATAGGGTAGCGCCAGACTGATATATGCATAGTTCTATAAACGAATAAACATCCTAACATATTTGTGTATATGCGTATTACGTAATATTTTATAATCTAGCTATTTAGTATAGGTACTTGAAGTAGCAAATATTAAGAACATATCTTTAATTTTACAGATTTTTTCTTGCTGCATTCACAAACAAAATTTTTTCGACCTTATTTACTTTCCCATCCATACTCCGGTATAAAGTTGATTCCATTAGGCAGAGCTCAACTTCAGATGGATGTAACTCGTTATATCTATTAAGTAATTAGTCAGTATAAAGCGATGCTTAAGTAATGAGCCGTAATTATAAGACAGGACGTCTAAGAGGAATAATTAAATCAATCATTCTTGCCTCCTACCCCGCGGTGTATAATCTTTTCGCTGTAATTAAGTTTGAATTAAATACTCCTAAACGAATCGCTTTGAACCTGATAGCCTTTGGAATAGAATTTTGAAATGTTTGCAAAGTTGATGTCTTCAGAACTTATATTGGATTTCGGAGGATGTCTTCAAGTAAATTGTGTTTTGTCGTCGATGTCTTGATCTTGGCTTGTAATTGTAATTTATGATACTGGGCTCAGAAATTCTAACTAGATTTGAGATGGAAAAGACTGTGGATTTCAAGGACCACAGATTTCTCAACCAATCTATCTACTAAAAATATAAATGAGTATTTACTATACTTTATGTTTTTATGTTTTCTTACTATACTTTATGTTTTATTAAATATCACAAGACAGGAGGGTACAAAAATATCTACCCCTCAAACACAGCGTCTTTCGTAGTTTAACGGCTTAAACTACGAAAGACGCTGTGTTTGAGGGAACATTTGTGAGTATTAAATTGGTGTAATCTATAAATTTTACTTTTATACGTTTGTATTTAACTGCATGATTTTACCCATTTCATTAATAACACGTAGTTTCAATACATTCTCTCAAGACTCAGGCATAAACTTTATTTTCGCGTAATAACGTTTGATTGGTAGAATAATTTAAAGAGATCGCTGCGCCCCAGGGGGGCGAGGGCAGCGGCAAACTTTTAAAGATATTACCCGAGAAGGGTTGAGGCTCATGCGTAGTACGTGATCTGGAGCGCCATCTGTCTTCAACCAACTGAAATTTGTTTATTCTACGCTCTGTGGACCGTTCAAATGTAACTACAAGCAAGGATTAATGTAGTTTACATTTATAGTTTTCCTAGGGTCCACCTGACAAACCTCGGCTGTTTCTGTTATGAGCTCGCACGTGGCTTGCAAAATTAAATTTAGTTTAAACGTCTTAATATATTTTTGGACACAGACGCTACGCGCGCGCTATTTTCAAAAATATGTAAAGAATGCTCATACACATATAGTTTTAGTACGATACCCACTTTAAAAATGCTTTCACTTGCGTCCAAATACTTTGACAGGAAAATGGACTCCAATAAATTTATCATTTTCCACTGCATAAAGCTTAATCCGAATCATTGGTGCTTCCTTCAAGGGGCTGTGATTTAGACATACTCTCACTAGGCGGTATGAATAGTATTTGGTAGATATAAAAGCAACAGTGCAAAACAATTATATTATTGACATGATAATATGAAAAAATATCGTCGTGTATGATACATAAAATATTTCGTCCAAACATACCCTACACAGAACGTTTGCCTACTGTTAAATTTTACTAAAATATACAACGTACATACATTCCCAAGACGTGAAAATTAAATACAAAGAATTCAATTTTAACATACCTACTGTTCGAATGTGAAATTGAAAAGGCCCACACTACACATTGTATTTATACAATAGCCACGCCTTTAGCCAGAAAGTACTTCCGAACTCCTTGTCACCCTACGTCCAAGGGTAGAAGAATCTACATGAAAATATCCATATTTTTAAATTTGATTTCAGGCTCGGCCAAATGTTTGCTATTGAAAATTGGACGGGATAGTGACGTGAGAGAAATTTTGCTACAGAATTTGTCAGTGCATACAAGGAATGTTACGAAATTTCCTATGAAGCATATACCTTTTTTATTTGAACAACGTGTTGTTTAGCCCACTGAAACAGTAGGATTTTTCGTATCATTATGATTTCTTAAAATTATGTTGAAAATACGTTATATGAGTACAAAGAACGTGCTTGCACCAAACACGACATAGTGAATTTTAGATTGTCGTATAATAATGTTCCATACAAAACACGTAACTGAAATTTCAAAAGTAGGTATTAATATAATCCACCCAAACAACCCATCCGCGCCCGAAACGCCACTGGGCAATACTCGTACCTTACACGTACCGTTCCAGACCTCTGTAAGTAAATAGTCATGTCTCAATACCCGCTAATAACTCGGCGTAGGCTCGCCCGAGGCGATTCCCTTGAAACCATTGACGTAGCACTGCAAGAGACTAGCCTTGACAATGCATTCGTATGTATGTTACTACACTATTGCGAGATTTTTCAAGAACTCAGACTAAGCGCTTTGGTTTTACCTTCATAGTAAGGACAAAAAAGCTTGGATGGAACACTCTACCAGATACATATGTTTCTTAACAATAACATTTCAGAGATTTTCAAACAAATTTTCAAAGTGTTAATAAATATACCCTAAGCAACCAAACTACATACTGGCCCGATGCGATGCAACATTAGGCAGGCGGTAGTAAAATACAAGCCTATAAAAAAACGGATAATGATTAGCAATTATAAGAAATATTAGTATGTGATTGACGCACCGTAATTTGGTTATTGTACTTTCAAATTCTCTGAGTGCACTGCGCATGCTATGTGCTACGCGCTTACAATTGACACGCTTCACCCAGTCCATGACTATTCTATGTCAACATTTGAAACTGGAAAACTTTAGGTAGTACTGTACACACATCTGGCCTGGCCGCAGACCAAGTTTAGCCCCTTGCTGCTGGCAGTGTTGCGGCGGTGACGGCTCCCAGATATGTCATATTTACCCCCTCCCGCCCGCAAGCCGCCGGTACAATTGGACATCTTGTGTTGCTGATTGTACTTGGCAGAGAAAGAGGTCTTGATTCTTGAATTGTAGCAGTAGACAAAAAATGGGAAAAATGTCAAGGCTACGTTTAATTCTCCATTACCTGAAAATTCTATGACCGTCTTGGGAGGTTTCAGAAATTATACCTATATGTACCTATATATCTTCCAAATTAGCTAAATACCATTAAAACAAAAATACTGGTAGGGCAAAAAAACAAATAGCGCTAAGAAAAGCTTCACTTATCTTTTTAATTTAAGAATCAAACTGAAATAATATTAATTTAATTATATATTTTTAAACAAGTATCAAACCAGTTCAGTCGACATCTAGCTTCGTTCTTCGATATTGGAAGTAACGCAATATTGTAAGCGCTGCTTGGAATATGGACAATGTGCAAAGTTTTAAATGAACCGCCTGATTGCATCCGGAGAGTATGCGTTTCCGATTATTTTAAAGCTTTGACGTTTTAAACAAAGGATTGGAGGAAACAATTGGTTGAACAAAGTGTATCTACATATATTCAAGTACAAGTTGATTTTAATAGAATATAACGTTAGTGGTATTAGAATTCGATATTTTAACGTATTTGTGTTAAATGTAATTATTATTATACCTCCTTTACACATATACGTAGTTATCACCAAAAATTATCTTATGTAAGTACAGATTAAAGTTATTGAAATAGATTTTCATTGCAGAGAACAGGAAAGATTGCGTAAATCTACACAGTATTGAACTACAAACAAAATTTTTATTTGATATTCTCCTACCAAAAAATCTGCTATCTGCTAATTTATATTTCAATAGACAAATTTTATTACCATCAAAGAAGGCAGTAAAACTTGGCACTCTGATAATATTGACCCAGTAGTCTACGAGAGCTAGATGAGTGTGGTTTGCACATCGTACCTACTCAAAGGACATGTTTGATTTACCCCGCTTCGCCGCCGGCTGCAAATTGTGTTCCAAACTTCATCTACAGTAAAAACCGTTTGTTTTGTACTCTTTTCATTGTGTCTAGTAGAGAAATTAGCTTCCGTGGGTCAGATGACACGTTAAATTTTGGGCCCTGGCTGCTAGTATGGTGCAGCAGTCGTAAGCCATGTCAGGGCGGAAGGGCAGGCCTTAGTAGAGAAATGTAATAAGTCGTCTAGTTTCAAATAAATTGTAGAAGATGATCAACTTGATAGGTTTGATACGAGTATTAGGATCTAATATGTGTACTGGGTGCTCGTATCTACTCAAAGGAGGACACGTTTGATTTACCCCGCTGCCGCCTTCTGCAGATTGTGTTCCGAATTTCATCGGGACAGTAAAAACCGTTTGTTTTGTACTCTTTGCATTGTGTTTAGCAGAGAAATCATATGAAGATGATGTTCTAGTAGGAAATTAATTTTATGAGTTGACCAAATTAATAGTCGGAATATAGGTTTCGCGCTTGCCATTTAAATCATTTTCAAATTAAAGCAAAAAAGATAACACATTTATTTTTATGTTCGTTTTAATATGTATCCACCATCGCAAGTAAAGATTAAGCTATACGGATTTCAATACAACTAGTGAACTACCTATTATTTTTTAAAGATAAAAAGTATACTCATAAACCGTTATAGCGTCTTAATAAAATCTAGTCTATTAAATGGTGGCTTTTTAACTACATAGGTTCACGCTTGACTACAACTCGCCTGATGTTATAGCATTGGCTATTTCTGTCTCCATGAAGCCGAATCAATAAGCATATCTAGCTAGCTGTCTCCACACGATCCTACTTTACTCGCTCGAATACCAGGAAATCCTTTAAAATCAGCGGAGCGATCTAGTGCACCGAGCGGTCCCGGGCTGACCGCGTCCTGATTCCATTAATACCCCTCCCCTCCCAACCCTCACCCCCCTTTCTCGAGCAAAAGCATCCAAACGAAAGTATCTCTTAATCTAAGCTGGACATCGCGATAATGATATTATAAACCATTGCCGCTGACAACAATTCGCTTTTAGAAGGGCATTACTAACTTCAGCGCATTTAATCGGAACCCCATTATAGTGTAGGACCTCGGGGTGACCCTGGCGCAGGGCTGTTACCAAGCCATGTTTGCGAAATGACAGAGGACAAATCCAATCGCGTGACGTGGAGTGAACAAACAAGTGAGTCAATGCTTTCTTTATTTCGATGGCTGGCCATTTGGAACCTCGGGGGATTTAAATGTCTTTGTCGAGACTTTTTAAATGCAGATTTTATCCCGTCTATTTATTGATAAGGTAAGGGCTACTATTGCACTATGTAAATAGAAATGTAATTTAAGAGGTTTTTGTAAATGAAATAATTTATCAAATTTCACTTTTCAATTTAACATTACGAAAATCACAAGAAACTTCGTATTCGGTAAGTATTTAGCAAACACGTGTAACACCCGACACTCGAGTGAGTTCCAAACTTTTGTCTATAAAGTCTTGGCAACCCTACCGCAAGACAAGGGTTGGCAGGCGAAAACACGCTTCGGCCAGTGTCCACACTGCCGAGCACCGCAAGGCATTTGTGTAAAGCAATTATCGCGTCTAATGTGGCCGGGCCTTAAGACGCTACAGGCCTTAAAGCCTTAAAACGCCTCGGATCGCCTTTATGGAAGCAAGCTACCGAGGAATTCTTGAGATACGAACCGTAGTGCATTCCGCTACAAGAATCTCTCGTGTTTTAATGTAAGATTTTATAGTCGAGATGCAATGCTGCGGATAGGATGAGATGCTCAAGAGCCACAGAATGTGGTAGTGTATTAAAATGTTTCTAGTTTGAGTGTGCTGCTTGAGGGCTTGTTTTTACATCATGATTAAAGTAGCACATAAGTTCGCTCTAAAAGAAAGCGTCCAATGTGTTTACTATCATTTTTAAATCTATACTAATATTATAAAGCTGAAGAGTTTGTTTGTTTGTTTGAACGCGCTAATCTCAGGAACTATTGGTGCGAATTGAAAAATTATTTTTGTGTTCATTAGACCATTTATCGAGGAAGGCTTTAGGCTATATACTATCACGCTGCAACCAATAGGAGCGAAGAAACAATGGAAAATCTGGAAAAAACGGGGAAAAATATTCATCTTCTTCGGGCTTCCGATGCGTGCGCTGCGAAAACGGTTCAAGTCGTGGGTAACAGTTATAATTTATAAAGTTGAAGAGTATATTTGCAAAAATAAATAGGTAAATAAATAGGTAGGTAAGGTAGGTATAACTATTCCAAGCGGACGAAGTCGCAGGCACAGCTAGTAAAATATAAAAGCTAATATTTTATTTTTTTCTTGCTAAACGTACACCTAAATACTGCGTCCAGCTTGCTAGGCACCTACCCTCTCATAGCAAGTTTTACCTAAAGATTATCTTTTTTTTTAATTTGGTTGTAGTTATGAATAGATAATGTTATTGTGTGTTAAGTTTTACTTCTTAATATTTTACACTTTACATAAATGAAAACAAATGATAGATAAGGTTATATTATGACTAACTACTTCCGTAAACGTATGTTCACAACGTTAACTACGAGTACTTAAGCGTACAGAGTTGAGTGCCTCCAAACCATAACTATACTCATCTAATCTTCCTCTTAAGAGCCAATAATCCCTGCAACGCATTATTTATTATATCAATATTGGTAGGTCTACCCTTCCCTTAATGGTTATCGTTTAATTACCCACCATAGAGACAAAGGCAGGACAATGGCTAATAAGAAATGTCTCGGTACAACTTGATTTATTAGATATTTGCAAGTTTCTTAGAGATTAGTTGAATAAATGGGTTATTGTGTGAGGTAATTTATGTGGAGGTAGATTTTGTAGGGATGTTCTAGCTCACGGTAATTTGTAGCGACTGCGGCTTAGTTAGTAAGCTGCTGGATTATATCACAAGCAACAATTATTACAGGCATAAACTGTTATACATATATGTAGATAGAAAATAAATAAATAATATAATTTATTCATTGGTAAAGAGCTTGTTTAAAAAAAAAATGATTATTTTTGATTCAATGTACATATTTGGTTGCTTGTATTAAAGAATAAATGTTTACAAAACGTACAAAAAAATTAAATGGGCTAATAATCTCGATACAAAATTAGACTTACGTTTATGTGTAAATTTACACAATCTTTATTGCATTCAGGCATAACAGTAAATAATCCTTTCTAGAATTTTCAAGTGACAATCACACTCACATACTAACAAGCTTGCAAACATAAGCATTACGAGTTTCATTTGAAATTAGCCCATAGTACATAATACAATATTAAGATCATGTTAAATAGGCTAAGTTTTCAATAATACAAGAAGTTAGTAGTTCAGAAGCCAGAGGTACTCGTAAGTATAACGTTTACGCAACTGCCGCCAAATGAGAAGTAACTAGGAATTATTTACAATGCAGATGAGAGGTTTCTCAATACGGATGTGAACTGAACATTTTGGCCGGATGTTTTACTGTAAAAGTGGAAAAGTTATTCGGTCGAATCTCTGCAAGAAATTACGTTTAGCAGAAAACTGCCATTTGCGGCGCAAAAATAAGTTTTTCTACTTTGTGATTTTGTGATTTATTTGTTGCATTTTAAAACAGATAACTTTCTACAAAAAAAATAAGGAATTGTTTGTAAAGTAGTTGGAGAAAAGATACCCCAAGTTAAGTAAATTACGATGTATATAAATTATTAACAATCATAAGAAAAAGTTTGTTTATCTGCATCATATGTTTTTATTATTTACAAGGCATGTAAGACGAACCTTAAACTTGCAAAAGTCACAGATAGATACAGTCGCGTAATAGATACAGTGAAACAATTTGAAGAATTTTACGTATCGTATTTTCCGGATAATATCCAAAAATTGCTATTAAATACATCACTAGTTCTAAATAATTGATTAGCTATTCGAAGACGGTGCAAGGTCCGCCTCGAACATTCTCGATCTTTGTGCTATTCAAATTGGACAGACCCTTACATTTGTACTACAAGAAAGGGTTTGCGAATTAGGAACATGATCATTTGAGTAATGGGCATTCCAACTCATGGCTATATTACTAAAAACTAACGTCAATTATAATAGTTTAGTTGAAACCTGTTGAAACTGTTTTTAATTTGAATTGAAATTTGGTAAAATTGCCTTAAAAACTATGACTTTTAATTTTATATCATACTAAGCACAGTCTCGAATACAAAAATGTATTTAAATAATATGTTTTTGATCTAAAATATTAAAAAAAAGATATCTTCTTGTCAAATAAGAGTAGGCAACTCTAGTGTCGAGAGTTTTGAAACTACTTTTAGGCGTTCTAACATGGCTTGGGCGTTTGACAAACATACGGTACCGTATAGAAATAGTTAATTAAAGCTTTATGTCAAAGATAAAACTGGTAAAAAAACGTGTTCGTTATTGAAAGAAAATGTGTAGCCTACAAAATGATTTTCAGTATTCTTTGAGTTAGTCAAAGTCAAGTCGTTATAGCTATAGCAAGTATACTATAATATATCTAGCAGCAGTCTGGTATCGTAATCTCTCGATCTAATGGAAGCACAAACATCTGCCGCCGACGAACAAGTTTTCTTATCTACGAAACACTTTTCATAAGTGCCGCTGGTGGGGCGAGGTCGCTGCTGTCGAACTATACTCGTATTGTACCTAATGTCGTTTATCTTGTACGTCCATATAGGTATCAAGATAGTAAGAAAACTGCTTATCTTTTGAGGTTAACATATTGAATAAACTACTCCGTTAAGTATTAGTCACCTGTCTGTTATGGAAATCTAGCTTTTGTCTACCTAAAACGTATGGAATATGTTGATAAGGCTTTGTTTGGGTCGAACTCGAACAGCTAAGTAAGTCAGGGCAGACAGAGTGCAACAGCCTCCCCTCGCGTATTAAATTCGGTTATTAATCCGCAAACTTTGATCAAGTTGACCCCCGGCGGGGTTCATCGATCCGCCGCGACTTTCACCCGGATCATAAACTGAGCCACCCACTTTCAAAACTGAAAAAAACAGTTCCCGACTCACTTCAAAACTAAGTCTTCCTAATCACGCGGCGCGAACAAACTTCCACCGAGTTTTTTCCAAGTTCAGTTGAAGTTCATCGATGTGGGGATCATTCACCCTGGACTAGGAAGGGACACTTGCATACGCCCATTGAAACAAAATGTGGACCAAGGTTGGACGAGATTACTTCGCAGCGGAACTTTTTGCGATCGATATGGAAGTCAAAAGTTGATCATCGCGCGACAGTCGTAAAGTGTCGCGCGGCCTCATCCCGGCCTTTAATTACCAGCGCAGAGACGATCGAACCAGCGCCGCTCCATCCTCGCGCGCTCAAAGGAACCTTTATTTACTTTACATATCAGAGCCCGTAGCTAACGAGCGTAATACCTGCTCAGCATTCGTATTCACAAAAGGTTTTTCTACCTACGCCGGCGGCGGGCGTAAAATAGGAGGCGAGCCGGGAAGGAGGCATAAAGGAGAAAATAAAATAAAGACGGCGCCAGCGAACGGATGCGAGGTCCGTGAAAAAAGTACGAGGAAAGCGGGCTTAATGGTGTGACGCAGGTGAGGTGGGCGGGGCCGCGGGAGGCGCGCGGGGATTGGTCGGCGCCGCCCAGCCGGGGGCACGCCCCTCCCGCCGGACTACACCCCCCCGCAGCTATGCCTGTGTCGGGAATTAGTTTGCCAACTCTCTGTCTATGGCGGAGCGAGCCTGTAAGTATGGACGCCGGACTGAATAATCGATAAAGGTGTTTATTGAAAACGGGTAAGGACGAGGCTCTTTATTGCTTCTTTATTATTAAACCCGAGCCTGGAATAGCTCGGGCCGGTCAAGAGAATTACACGGTTCAAAGGCCAAGCCCACGCCCTAACGTTGTCTTCTGACAATCATTACCTGGCTTGCTATCTTATTGATGACTAAACATCAGTTTATGAATATACACCAGCTGTTTAGTATTACCCGCAAAGCCTACTATTGCCTCCATCCATCAAGCCATAGTTTGCGAGTATTCCGTAGCTATGAATTCGGAGTTGAACATTGTTTCAAGGTCGGCCTCTGTGCCTCGTGCCTCAAATTTGTAAGCTACTTTTGCATAGTTATGATGACGTTCCTTCGTACACCTAAGTAAGATATATTGCGGTTATAACTACATACATACATACGTATATGTAGATTCTCATTAGGCTTGCGACTTTTTATGTTATATTGGTATCTAGTCAGTAATAAAAAAGATCAACGAGTACGTAAAGTCTATTTAGCTAAACATTTTAGAAATCTAACAAAATGATAAGACGGTGGAGAATGCAAGAGTTAATAGCAATAATTTTTTTTTTCGTTTTCTTTTTATTTCTTACAATAATAATCTTTTCTTTTAATCAGCGGGCGATAACCGGCTTATGATGATGATGATGATTACAATAATAATCTTAAAATTAGAAATCAAACAATGTAAAATTATCGGCCAATAACTAAATTTCAGAAAACCCATGCGAACAATGTCAGATGGGGTTGGTAGTCTGAACAAAACTTTCGGCAGTAAAGAGTGTCTTTCAAGGGCACTGAAGTTGTCGGAAAATCGATGAAAACTACAGTTTCTTATGACCCATTGTAGAGGTTGCTAATGTGTAATTATGATTTGTGAAAATATAACACTTACATAGATGTAAGTATATCATTAGGTTTAGGTTGTAGGTGTGTTGTCTTTCTATTGATACTATGTAGCGTGCTAATGTTATAATCAAGGTATTTTAAATGTCTTTAAATTTTTTTGTAGTTTGATATAAATAAACAAATATTGTTACATCAGGTGACTTTAGTAATGTAACACTAGTGGCACCATAAGTTTTTAATCGTGGAATACCAGAGCAAGAAACGTCCTATGTATTTTCATCACAAATTTAAAGCGGTTAAACCTTCTGAACATGGAGAAGCGTAAAATATACACACTTACATAGTTTTTTCCTCTTCGCGTCGTATTACTCATACCTAAGGGTCGTAACTTCTCCTTAAAATTATATTAATTTGGAAACTTTCTTGGACAAGTCCAAACATCGTAGTGGACGCCCAAATCCTTCCTCGGAAATCAAAATAATCTCCGATTGTATCTTTATACAAGCGTAGTTTATATATCACCAAAACAATATTTCTATGTAGATATATATCTTCGATAGTACATATATTACATCTTATGGCAATTTATTATCTTGTTATTCTTACAGAGATAAAATTTATCTAAGTCTCATTTATAAAGAAACACGTTACATATATTGTTATTGTAAACCATTTTTTTTTATGGCTTTTGCGTAGATATAACTTCGCAATTCTGCCAATGTCAAGTGGGAAGATAGGCCATCAAACTGAGAAATTTTAATTGAAATATCGATATGTACGGGTGTAAACATTACAATTAGGACGGCCATCTTAATTCGACTGTCACTGTCAATATCTCAAACTCAAACTCAATTTTTTTTATTGGTTTCATACAATACTTAAAAACTAAGAAAAGATATATTTATATCTAATTACAAAGTTGCACGCGGCGTGTTGGCATCCGGACGAGAAATATCTGTATCCCGGATACCAACGTATATCTTATAATCGTATACATGTAACCAGTCTACATGTGACGTACAAATTTACATAAACACGTTAGACGTTGTGGTTAGCACCCTCGTCTAAGATTATATTATAGCTAGATAAGTCTAGCTTCCTAGATGTTTGCCTGCGGTTGTGGTAAGAATAGTGATTGTTATCTGGTTTTGTTTACATATTATGTATTATGCTTGGGATAAAGTAATTTCTGATGTTTATAGTTTAGTCACATTAATATGAGAAAAGTTTAGTTCACTGCAACATACATACATTATTTAAATCGTGTAAGTATATTAGTGTTTGTTTGTTCAATCATGGTTATTACTTTGTGACTTACTAGTGATTAGTTGATCAGTATCTTTTTTTTCTATTTTTTCTACGTTTTTAAAACTATCATTGCGTTGTAAGTTCTCGTGGCATTTTTTCTCTTATGCAAGTAACTCCACGTCACACCACTAGTGTAACATTAGATTACAAAACCAACAACATCCTATAAGAATATACAGGGTGCTTGTCTAATAACATTATAATAGTTTCCGCGTCAGGTGGGTAGGGTTGTTTGCATAATTTACGCCCTGTATGTGACGGGACAGGTAATAAAAGTTTAAATTAACTTTCTCTTATGTGTTGATGCTTTAATCCACACTTTAATCCCGGTAAGATCATCTCTTATAGCGCGAAACTATTTAATTAGTTGTCTCACCTTAATTACTTAGTAGAGAGAGCAAATAAATTAGAATAAGCTTTAAATATTAGATCAAAACAATATCATCAAAATATTAGGATTTTGTTAGCTGTAATAAACAATAGCTCAGTTGCACTGACCACAAAACGATAATAAAATATTTAATAACCAAATTAAGCATTTCACATTCACATTCGTTCTCGTTTAAAAATCAAACATAAAATCTCCATTTCGACTTGACATCCATATCATCCGAAATCAAACGTTTCACGGGAGTTGGAAAGCGACGGTGCGCGTAAAAAAACCTCCGCATTCGCTACCATTGTCGAACGACACAATGCCTTCGCGACACCGGCAAATATCGCTCAGAAAAAAAATATAAAAAGGTAAAAAAAACACACACAGTTTGCGGGTTCCGGGTAAACACGTCCAGCTACCCTTATTGAGTTGATCTGGCCATTTGTACCGGCCCTCGCCCTTTGCATACGGAAAAAAAGAAATTCGGCTTGCGAATTCAATTTCCAATATCCATTTTTGACGTGCCATGATTAGAACGCAGTTTGGTCGTTAGCGGCGTGTTTTGGCAGTCGAAAGGTTTCCTTTACTTCCATTTTTCGAGAGGTATTGATTGCAACGCGCCTCCCGTGCCTTTCGTGCTGACGGGTTTGTTGCTCTTTTTGTTCTGAAAGTTATACTCTAACACAATCGGACAGGTAGACGCATACACCTATACAACAATATACACGCATTTGTTTTTGTTTTACAGAGAAGCGCATTAAAGTGATATTGTCAGTCGTCGTAGTAAATCCCATGTCCATAACAAGAACCAATAAAAACGCCAGTAAAATGTATTAGCCAACAATAAAAACGGAAACACCTCTTATACATCTCGCGAGTGTCTTCAAATAGTCATGTTGTAATAATAAATATATCATAGTTATCCCTCAGGGACAAATAACAGGGAAAATAAAGCAAATCGGTCCGTTTCAGGAAGGGTCGCGAAGAAAAACGATTAATATTAACTGAAATTGTTATTGGGGCCCTTTATTGCTCGGATTTAATATTTTTATGAGCGTTATCGAAAGAGTTGGACGTCCGAATTGAATTCTCGTAAAATTTGAAGGTGGCAGTTAAAATTAAATTATTGACGAGCTATTAAGTTTTATTGCATTTCTTTTGTAGTAGGTAGACACGTCAAAAAGGTAGGTATATTATATAGGTAGGTACCCAGACTTAGTTCAAAAATTATTATCGTAGTTCCTAAGCCATAGAACCTATAAGTTGTGTTGGGTGGCATCTTGGCATTTATAAAGTAGCTAAATAGTCAATTTTAATTCTATTATCGCTTATGTTTTTAGTACCTACTATTTGAGAACTTGTTATTTTTGCAAAAGTTGGTAGACATTAGTTAATTTTATAGACTAAATTATATTAAACACATATTGAATATAAAACTACTAGTCTCATCTCTGGTAAGGCGCTAACGAATTTACACATAAAACCTCACAAAACACCTTTTGTAGGTGTTATTACCTACTCTTAATATTAATACCAGAGTTAATTAAGGGCCAAGGTAAAAAGCGACATTTGATTAGCGGCAGTACGTGACATTACCCTTTAACGAGCGCCGCATTCTTACATTAAAGTGTAAACACCGACCTTACCCTCAAGCCGGCGCTGTGGGACTGGATCGTCATTTATCTGCGAAATTATTGCGGGAACAGACGAGCGTTTTTAATGATGAACGTTATTTTGCTGGTTATGATATTTAGGTATAGGTTTGGTTTGTGAACGTTGTTTAGTTTAGATTCTGTTTAGTGCAATGTAAGATTCAAGTGTTTTTTTTTTAATTATGTGAAAAGATAGTTTTTTTAGGTACAATATAATACGTATGTACAATTGTACATATACAGGTAGGTACACACACTCACTTATATATTACCGTGCCACCTCAATATAAATCTTATCTTAATTTGTATATAACTCAAATTCAAAACTCTGGGTAATCACGCCTTTTAATATTACCGGCTTATTATGTTGTTGCAATACACATTAGTAGTAAATATTTTATAGAGTGTTAATTAGTTAGTTAGAGAAACTTAACTTTTTCAACAGGCAATAATTATCATTTAAACAAACATAAAAATGTGATGCAATAATTTTTTTAAAAGTGCTTGATAATATAAAAAAGTCCCTTTGCCACAAAACGCCGCATCACCCCCGCCCGTCAGCACCCACCACAATATAAGAGCGTCTAATCCAAGTGTCGAGTACCTTTAGAGCGGTCATCTCAGCAGCGATGACTCCCCCGGGGGTCCTAGACCCGGGTACAAGGGATTTATTCCGTATACCCGGGTACCTAGTGTACTGGGCGTAGATAATATAAATAAGAACTGCCAATTTTAAGCAAAGTTTGTAGTAGCACAACCAAAGATATGAAAATATCTATCAAATAAATGTTTTTTTTTTATGGTGATTGATGATCTCTCTCGATGCGTTAAGGTCGTTCAATTTATTAAGGTTAAATGACTGTTAATTGATTTGTATAAGATATTCTAGTGTGTAAAATTTTTAAGCTAAATATGGTCGCAATTGACTACAACTCATCTGATATACGCAGTGTACATAAAATTATATGTGTTTTTTTTACTAAAGCGACGATGTTGATTACAAAGCTTGTATTTTTGTCAGTAAAATATTGATTGATTAATTAATTGATAGAGCTAAGAGACACTTCCCAGAGCATTTTCCTCAGTAGCAAATCAATTATCATCTACATCCATACTCGACTATAGCGACAGATCATTATCATCAGACTTTCAATATTTTAATTGACGCATCACTTTTTGGCATATGTATGAGAAATATTATAATCCGTCTACAAAGTATTACGTCATTGGTCCAAGTACCTTTGTATACCAGTACTCCGAGTACAAACGACACTACAGAGGCCCTGAATGTTTTATGGTACGCGGTATTAGAAGATTGGATTAAACAATGAAGGTGTTAAAAAGGTCGCCGTGATGAAATTAAAGATGTTTCTTAGTGTGTGTGAGTGTGTGTTGTACAAGGGTTGGTTGAAGGTGTGAATAAATTAATGTATAGTTATAATTAGAGAAATATTTTTACTTAATATCACACTTATTATTTAAATTTATGTGTTTAAAGTATGATATATCGGCCAAGATTAATTCTGCGGGGTAGTTACTAGAAATGACGAACTAGGAAACACGACTTATCGAGGAAAACCTACGTAAGTATACATAAGATCTCCAAATAAATTATTCACATACGCGGTTTGACAAACTTTATAATAGAGATCTCTTTGTGGAAGCCGCAAGCTGTTGTATACAATGTAATATAGCCAATTCCTACTCAAACACACACACACAGACACATACACACACACACACACAAAAGCATTTTTACATCTGTAATAGACATACATAGAGAAATAACATATTATTTATCTCATCATTCGAGCTTTAAATCCAATTTGATACATACACACACATACATACACATACCTATCACGTACAAATTTATTCTATCCACTTATCATCCCAAAGTTCGCATCTTCAATTTATCAAGGGCATGCACTTTGCCGCTAGTTTTACAGTAGCTAACGAATCCTGTTTGCATGTAAACGTGCTCGCTTCCCGAGTCTAGACTAAATTGAAATTTATATTCACGAACTTGGTTTGCTACCTATGTGTTATAGGTGGGAGATAGTTTATTGTTCTAAGGCGATTGCAAGAGTTTTCTCGATAATTTTACACGATTGGAACATGTGCTTTTAAACATATGCATATTATAAGACAATAACAAGATTTTCTCTGTCGTATTACATCACTACACAGTATAAAGCAAAGTCGCTTCCCGCATCTATCCTTATGTCTGTATGTATACTCAGATCTTTAAAACTATCCAAAGGATTTTGATACACTCTTATTTTTAATTTTTTTATGATTTTAGGATTTTGATGAAGATTTACGTGTATAATAACGAGTGCAAAACTGCGGGCAAAAGCTTGTTACTGGAATAAATGTTTAAATTATTAGGTTTAATTTTGTAGAAACATATGAAAGCGCCATATCTTGGTAACATACCTATACGATGATAAACGATCTTTAAGTGTGTTGTAACGATATTAGGTATATTATAATAGTTTTTTCTATTCATTTTTCTGGCAATAGGTTTTACTTTAACCAGAGTATGCATGCATATGCATAAAACCGAAAGATTTGTATAACAAGTCCACTAGTCTAGTACTCTTCTAAGATACAGAGTTATTCTGTCTGGATTTTTAAAATGTTAGTAATTTAAAATTAAGCAGAACCACCTCACGCTCGAAACGTCACGTTCACTCGACGATATTAAAAGAAGTTTAAGGTTCGACAGGGCGTACCTAAATCAGAATTACGAAGTTAAGTAAAGCGGTCTCTTAATACCTCTAACGACTGAGAAGACGCCGAATTCTTTAATTATTTAGCTCTAATGACAGCCGAGCTTGTCCTTTGACGGCGCCCGGTTTAATTTGGGATTCCTCCCCCAAATTAAAAATATAATGAGAGCGAAGTGAGTCAATGTTAATTGGAAACCGATCTGGGAGGGCGCTTAGTTAAAAGTGTTACATCGACGGCCGGTGACAGTTTGTTTAATGGTGTACAGGCGCAGTGCTGAATGACCGGACGGCGCTTTTAATTAACGAATGGCGTAAAGATATTGAGCTTAAAATGGTTGCCCGTAGTTATAGAAAATTAATCAGGTTCAATGAAGTAGAATTTTACTGTAAAGAAGTTCTCGCATTTTTGACTATAAGTAATTATCACTACATAGTATAAAGCAAAGTCGCTTCGATTTAGATGCAGTTTTTTTTATGATATTTTGATTCGAACGGTAAGTTTATATGAATAACAACGAGTGCAAAGCCCCGGGCAAAAGCTAGTAAAAATATAGAAAAACACTGAAGCTATATTAGTTAGTAATTTTTCCACATAATAACTTTTCTAGCCCGTTAAGGGGTAAGCTCCCAGTTCCCACCCATCGACACATCCCAGCCTTAAGACCCAGTAAGTAATGGCGTTCATTTGTCAACCACCAGATGGCGTGCACAAGACGTGAGATTATCGGCGCTTTTAAATTTTTTATCTCTCTTCAGAAGAAAATGAGCCCGATTTGTCACGAGGTGGAAAGTCATGAATAAGATTATTGAAATTAGACGCGGTCGTTTTCATTTCAATTTTCTTACATTCACGTGAGAAGGACCTGTTTTTGATAGCTGGACTACTAGACTTAGACTAGACATAGACCTACTACACTGTATTGTGAACACCATCTTATTTGCCAACGCGATTTATGATCAATTAAATTAATAATAATGTAACTTTGTTTAAATACTACCACTTTTACACAATCAGTAATTTTACTAACAGGTAACACCTGACCAAAGGCGGATTATATTTGTTAAACGTTTATGCCTTATTGTTAACACTATATAATAAATGTAAGTACTTATATCATTTGTATATTGTTATACCAAATTTGTAGATGTAGGAACTACGTAACTTAGTTTTTTTTTACTCAGAGGCATCTACAATCAAATTAACCAATTTATTTGCGACAAACAGTAACTTTGTTTGTCCAATATCTTTCTTCTCCCTCTAATCCATATTCATAGATCGTCAATATTTCCCGGCTCAGTGGAGTCCAAGAATAAAAAGACAGTAATAGAATCAGGGAACAAAATCCATCAGACCACGTATTGTGACGTAGACACATGCGAATGACGTCATAGAGTTTATACAGAATGTTTGTAAAATGTATTATTTTATACATGTGAGTTTTCTGTACGTAGGTATTGTTTTTTTTTATTGCATATCATTAAAATAAATACTTTGACATCACGGAGCTATACGCGCAAAGGTTTACTTATTATAAGAGACTTTTTTTATTTAGACAGAGTTTTCGTGATAAAGTTTAAGATAATTATTTTAAAATATCTATAACGGGCATACTCGTACTCAAAATTAAGAGCGATGCTCTTGTCTCAGAATACAGAAAGAACCAGAAGCCGCGTTCAACTGTAATTGCGAGCTACACGCTGTGTCCAAAAACCAAAACAACGCCCCCCGCCCGCGTCACTTCCCACCCGCGTAATGTTGCTAGCTCAGGCATTATTTGCCCATTTTTAGGGTAAATTTTGGGAGTCTAGGAGGTGAGATAATAATAGAATAAAAATTGTCCTATTCTATATAATTATGTACCTACCTAATTGTCTCAAGAAATCGATAGGTTTATTGAATAAAAGACGCTTTAGAAAAAAAAACATTTAATTTTCTTTTTGCTGAGTAAGCTTTTTAAAATATTGTCCAATATAATAATATAACAATAATGGTTTCGATAACTCTTCCAGCCGTGCTCTTTGTATTATTTTTGTCCACACCGCTTTCCTTTCTTCATCAACTGGGAAGCTAAAATTTGAGATAACTAATATAGAAACATAGTTACATACCCGCTCCACCACACCCCTTCTCCCTCACACACACACATAAAAAAATGTTTTGTAATCCGATATTACCATACTATTTAATAGGATTATTTGGTTAGGTACACACGGGCTGCACTGACGCTTTATACTTTTCTTTTTCAAGTCGGTTAATTTTTATTAAATTACTTATTAATATTCTACAATGAATCCCTCAAAAGGTAATAAAAAGAAGGGTAAATCAAAACTCTTATATTGGCAACACTAACAAGATGGATGCATCATTATCTATGACAATTGAAAACTGAGAAATTTATTCATTAATTAAATAAGTTGATACCTAAATACGATACTTACACGTGAAATGTGATCCCATCGTGTTTCTTTTTTAGACCCGCTGCATTTTTACAGGTAGGAACGACACAAGACGGCATAATTTAGTTAAATTGGTCACCGTTATAACACGTCATTCGCTCCGACGGTCACAGAGTGACTGATCGGTCGCGCGTCAAACTACTCTGTTTCAGAGTAGTTTTAGTAGCTTCAATATTAGGCGCGCTCACGGTTTCTGGTTCTTTCTTTATTCTGAGGCTCTTGTCTGTGGAGTATGCGCCATTCTCCTCGATTTTCGGCCAATTCCTCCTTATACGACAGCACGCTTGCCTTGTCTTTGTTAAAAAAACATATTTTCATTTTATAAACTACGTAACTATATAACTGTACCTTTTCTCATAAAATAGCATCGATAACCTCTTTAACACTTTTACAAATGAATTTAACAAATACTAAAATATTATTAGTTATAAAAAAATATTAACTATAAAGATAAAAAGATAAAGATAAAGAATCTTTATTGATAATGTAAAGTTGTAACATACATAGGTATAGGTATAAGTACTAATATCACAGAATATGCTACACAAATTACAATATCTCGTCAAATTGAATTTATAACATTTAGTTTTATAAAATTTTAGTAGTTACATATGTCTAGTTTTATTAATAAAATAATGAAAATTTTTGTTATTAAAATCATGTCAAACATAATAATAGGTATGTAATCTTACAATATGTCAACTTAAATAAATCTTGGTATTGTCACTATAGCTGTATAGGGGTTAAAATGACAATTTGGCATCACACTCCTTACCTAGTAGTTAATTACTTAATTTCTAAGCAAGATTAGAATCAATTGCTAGTTGACTGTAGTCATTTTCAAAGTATTCTTTAAAACTGTATAGTGTCTGATCTAACAATAATTGTTTGACGCTATTGCAAAATTGGTGATCATTATTCAAAGACTGAATGTGTGTATAACCCTGTACAGAGTGTATTCTCATCCGTGCTGCAATATTTTGCCCACCTTTGGGGTCTCCACATTATGCATAACTGATAAGGTAGATTTCGTATGCATGCGAACCTTAGTCGAGTGTAATGACGACGGTTCCCTGGAGGATAGTGACGCAGTTTTTTGGCGTGTGTGTTAGTAAGACTTGCCGAAATAGCTTTAATAAGTAAGCGTAAAGTACTAGAAATACAGTAGGCATAAGAAAAATAACTCCATATAATATATGTACATAATATGTAAACTAGTTTTAGTAGGTACATATTTTTTATTTATTAACAGCAATCTAAAAATCTGGCCTAATCTAATCACAATACCAAATTTTATTGAACTTATACTAATACAATACCCAATTGGTTTTGGCCACTTAAGCGAGAGGAAAGTACCTACAAACGTATACACAACACATTTAAAAATTTATGCTTTTGAAATTTTATAATAATAATATAATGAAGAACAGGCTTTCGAATGAGGCTTTCGCTAGAAGGTTGGATTAAGGCCCAGATACAGAAGGCAGTGATCCTTGACACTTTTTATTTTACGTGGGATAGGTTTACGCAAGCTTAAAGTTATATTTAAAATTAAGTATTATTATTTAATTGAGTGCTTGTTTTATTCTTCCTCTCGTATTCGTACGTGTCACACTATCCGAAACCAAAACAGAACAGACACGAAAACGTTTATCAAAGTCAAGACTGAGCCAGAAAAACAAATACATCACAAAACTACAAACGAATTTAGCATTCCGTACCCATGCCAATCACAAGCCGGCTCCGGATATTCAATTCTTGTATATGTCCGAACAGCGAAACAAATATTTATCAAAACCTGTGAGGAATACGTAAAATGACATAAAACGTAGCAGGACGGTCCACTGCGGGCGCTGGACGCTCGTGATGGATTATTGCCACTGACCGCCTCTATTTCCTATTTGAATAAGGAATTACCATATGCGACTCGGAGACTGCGAGGCTTGGGGCTGGGGGAATATGGATATGGACTCTTTTTTTAAATCTGTAATAAATGCCAAACTGGCAGACGGGTTGTGTGAGGGTAAGCAATCGCAGCAGCGCTTTACATGCTGCTTTTAGCATAAGTCATTTTATACGATATTCACATTAATACTTACTTGAGCTATGGTAGTAGTAGTAATAGTCTTTGCGTAAAATTTTGCTTTCAATGTGTTACGATACCAAATGTATCAGCTAAGTACTTACACAGGCAAACTTCTTCATATTATGTCTGTGTCACTTGTACAGCTAATTTTTTTTAATTCAAATATGAATCGAACACTTTAATCAGTTTTTTTCAGTTTAGCATTTAAAAAAACTGATATTGTAAAACAAACTTCTGAAAATCTGAGCGTAAAATATCTATCATTTTCTTTTACCAATTTGTTTAAAAGCGACTGAGTATATTATAAGTTTTATTTAATAAAGTTTTTGAAAAGCCAATTCCACACCTCCGACCTCCCATCCGGGCGCAGTCGGGTCGGCGCGCGGCGTCTCCCGGCCGGCGGGACCCTTCAAAAAGTTTCATAATAACAGCAGCGAGCGGTAATGTGACAGCCGATACGTCGCCGCAGCCTAACGAGCCCGGACACAACACAACAATATCGAGGGAAACTATGCTTTACTATAGATAGAGCATGGGTAGATATTTTACACGCCACAAAATTTTAT
This sequence comes from Macaria liturata, assembly GCA_964023185.1. Lineage (NCBI taxonomy): Eukaryota > Metazoa > Arthropoda > Insecta > Lepidoptera > Geometridae > Macaria > Macaria liturata. Next base: position 9,881,172 of record OZ026812.1, on the reverse strand, counting down.
TTTTGAGATAAGTTGAGGACGATCTAAAACAGAGCCGGTCACGTTTTCTTTATAAAAAACATCAGTCATATCTAAACAAACCTAACAAACACTACTATAGCGAGGGAACTGTGACGCAGACTATGGATGTAGATTCAAATGTATAAATGTAGATTTAGATAATAAAGCAAATGGTACAGATTGTTTTCGGATCTAGGAGGAGCATATCAGAGTTTTATCGAAACTGAATTTCCGCTGTGCAGATGTAATTATGCGATCAAACAAATGCAACAACAGTTTGATTTATTAAACATTCAATATTTTGTAACTAATCTAGCATGACATTGAATACATCAATAGAAATAGTACACTGTAGTCACTCAAATGAAGTTTAGAGTAAAACTCTGATAAGGTTAGCAGGATTTTTTGTTTTGCATTTTCTATTCAAAGACTCTAAAAACGAACAAAATTCCCAAGTATAGCCCACATTTTTAGGTCTGTTTTTTTATCCTATAACTATCTTCCGTAGACAGGTAAAGAAGCTCATTCAAACCACCCTACAACAACTCGAAGCAATGACTTTCAACTTTTCCTTCTAGTGGAATAAACTACCTATAAACAATGTTCAACGTAATAAAATCCAAAAGAAAAACGATGACAATGCTCATAAGGTGCTGGAGATGATAAATGACGAATTCATGAGGCGTTTGCAAGGAGACGTTGAGACGTTAACGCGGTAGCAGTATACTTGCGGGACAGTATCTAAGGTCCAATTTGGTTCTTTGTAAAATTAAGTAAAAAGAACAGTTCAGAGAATAATTTAAGAGGTTTAATAAATAAATTGTCTTCTATAATTTGTTTGTTTTGTACTTAATTAGTTTTAAGTGAGCTTAAAAAGTAAAGTGTGTTTGATGAGCAGTTTTTAGGGTTCCGTACCCAAAGGGTAAAACGGGAAAATAAATAAATCCGCGCCGCTGTGTGGTGGTGGCGCGAGCGCGAGGCGGTTGCTCGTTGATTTCTCGTTATTTTATAAACAGAAATTAACTTTGTAGTAGGTATCTTGAAACGTGATTTTCTATTATAGATGATAGTACGGAACCCTTCGTGTTCGATTCCGACTCGCACTTGGCCGGTTTTTTCGCTTTCACGCCTCGATTATGTGACGGAGTGCGTGCTTTTGGTATGGTGATAGTATAATAAGATTCTGGATCTGACATAAGGTACTAATTATCCCGTAGAAACGAGAGAAATGCTCTAATAATAACCTAAATGGTTTAAAAAATAGTTAAAATTACTCGTATATATTTTAAATGAAACTAGAGAAACTCTGCGACTGCTTTTTAACCGGCTTCAAACAACAAATTTGGTGGTTTTTAGGTGTGTTGTTGTTTGGAGCCGGTTAAGGAGCAGGCGCAGCGGAAAAACACTATATATATTACTCCTGAGTTTCATTTACAATGGATTTCCGCAAAGTAACGCCTGATTCAATATCTTATCGTATATGTTTTGAAAAATAAATATCCTTTTATCAACTTTTTTGGTCATTTTTTAAACATTGCATTTTAGCGTCACTTTATGTACTGTCATAATATCTATAACCAAGTTTTTTCCACACACCGTGTAGGATTACACATGTAGCGAGCGAGGTAATGCCCCGGAAACCAGGGCCCGGCGTGATGGCTCGGAAAACGAAGGTCAAGCATGCGACAAAGGAGCGCCTTGAGGTGTTGGGGCTAATGGATTTATTATAGGGCCTATTTTTTATATTGGTCGTGAAAATTATTTCTTGTGAGATTATTTCAATTTTTCACGTGGGGTTTTCACATTACAAATTATTTCCTCGTTCATTTTATATTTCTCATTAAAAAATCAATAAAACATATCGAGTGGTTTTGTACTCATGGCATGTACGACGTACGTCCTGTTTTTACTTTATCAAACTGGACTTACGTCATCGATTAACTAAACTATTATCTGTCAGCGCATTTTATTCGCCGCGCCTATAAGAATATGCAAGAAACTCCAATTCAAATAGGCCATCGTAAACTTCGCGATATCACTGACCTAATCATTCAATTTCACATCCGAACAAGCACAAACAGAACTAATAGACAACCCGACGCCACTCACTCGTCAACGACAAAGGTCGTCGCGTTGTGACAAGTCAGATGCTAATCAACCCTTTAAGGCCGACAAATCGGAAATTAGGGACGCATGAGTGCTCGCGGGTTACCCAGGCCCCAGGAACCCCCCGACTTTGGGGTCTTTTCGACCCCAGAGAGTCGACCCGTCTTGTTCTTTGAATATTTAACGCGGGACAAATGCCGTTTCGCAAGGCTGACGGTGACTGACGCACGATGTGGAAAGTCACAACTTTAAGGGTTAACCCATTTATAGATAAATGTACCTACCTGATGCCTGTCTTCTGTACGAGGCTATTTTCATTACAATAGGTTAAACGAGTGAATAATAATATGAAAATAAAAACATAAATACATCTGCAATTTAAACTTAGGTTTGTATCCATGTCAGCAAAAAACCTAAATGTAACACAAAAAAAACCTCTTTGTGGACAATATCATCACAGTTTCACGACACTTCGAGACTTACGAAAGAAAAATTACATTTGAAAGTGTCGCTTGTAAAGCATATACAAATAACGATGATTAAAGTTCACTGCCGACATCAACTTATACAATATGAAACGTCTATAAAATAATGTTCAGTACATTTCCCGTGGAGTTTCCGCAGTTAAAGTTGGGCTGTCGATTACAGGCTCCTGCTTTGATCATGTTACCGTCCGTACCTACTCGTCTATCTCATGTACTTTGAGTATCGTCTTCCGAAGGCTTACTTCAACCCTATCGTAATCTGAACGGCGAGCGTCTTGTTTTGTGAAGATCGTAATTTTAGTAAATATGGCACAAGTATGATCACATAACTATCAGGTATCGATTCAATGTAACTATGTATTTTCATATTGACAACGTCAATTGTATTTTTCTCAAAATAGTCTTTCTATTTTGCTTGTATAAATCTTGTGGAATACACACTAGCTAATATTGAAGTCATTACACACATTTAAGACTACAAAAGGAGCCAAAAAGATATCATAAATCACAATAATTATTCTGGATTCGCACGTTTACTTATGTTTTTGTAGACCCTTTATCAACACCTTATTTATCCGTTTACATAATTATTAGTCCAAAATCTACCTAATAATACATATGTATTCATCACTTGTTTTTTCAGCAAATCTTAAGGATTTACGGAACAAAATTTCACATTTCACTCCGTACGCATAACAACAAACCTACATTAACAGATTGCCGTAAACTTAGTCCCATATGTTACACACATTATTTTGCGCTATAAATTATTTAGCCGCCTACATTCCTTGGTGGCCAGATGACGGCGACATCTTAAAATATGGCTACCCTTTCTTCAGGAAGGTTCCTTACCCAGTGTGGGGTTATAATTAATAAATGACCCCCGGGACCCCTGAGGCTAGAGGGCTAGTCAGATGTTAGTGCGAAATTAGTTCAACAGTAATATGTGTTTCTAGATCTTTCTTAACAAGAACAAATAATAACTGTTACATTATATGTATTTAGTGAGTTAGAACAAGAGCTACAATTTATTTTTACTGTCATATGATTTTTTATGTGAGTATGTATGTATGTGCGTCACGTTCATTATATTTTGTTTATATTGTTCTATAAATACAAGCTTTTGACCAATGCTAAAGATGTTTAATGAGAGATTTCCAACATTAAACGACACACATCTTACGCTTAGACCTCAAAGCATCTAATAATCGCAATTAAACTAAACAGCCGATGCCATCTAAATCGCAAAGGGAGTCCGCCGTCTTAGACCATTAATTACTTAAATTTAATTCATACGAGACCCTACGCACCACTATTTACATTCAAAAACGTACCCTTTACCCCCTTGCCCGCATCTCGTATCCCTCCAAGAAACTTGTCCCTAAGACGCTAACTCGGTAAGAAGACTTTCTTTGATAGTGCGCTCGGCTGACTTTGAATAAAGGCCACGGGGTCGATAGAGTTTTGATCTGTAATTTTATAGCTTTGAGTACGCCCCCAGCTTCGCTCACGCTTGGCGGATTGTGGCCTATTGATCTCTTCTCATCTGTTTTTGTTCGAGTTGAGAACTAGAACAAAGAGATGGTCTGATCCGGCTACGGCTGTTATGCTCTTCAGTCTCACTATCTTCATATACTGATATGGTGAATTCAAATAGTAATTCATAAACACTAATTGATATTTATATAAAATTTTATATAACCAGGTTATGATTTTCTATTAACATGATTATACATAAGCATGATGCGAATGAACCTGTAGTTAACGTTTCCCGCCGCAAAATCTAAGAAAATACCATCTTGAATACAGCTAAATGACGGGAAAATCTAATAAATAAAGATCAGTGCACACACGAGCAGACGGATTAGCTCTATCACGGTGCAAGTAAAGCGGTGATACTTATATGAGTGCCCCTTTATTGCATTAAAAGGGGAAAGGGTTCGTCCCAGGAGCGTCTTCGCCAAGAATTCATAAATAAGTTAAACCAAGGGCGTCTTATTCTTCGAGTCAGCGTCTTACTTTGTTTTATCATATTTAAATTATTAGTCAGATGTGGAACGTGTACCTAATTGCTGTACTTTGTTAAGATAATGTACCTTTGGCGCGACTCCACTTTTGTTTTCTTGTTTTGGAGCGATATAAATTCACGGCAGGACGGCGCTGGCACGCCCAAGTTTTGTGTTCCGTTTTTGTTCGGACAAACATTTTGTAAGGAACAAAATTTGTTATGCAGCCTGCGAGGCCGTAGGTGCTTTATTGTACGAGATTTTGCTAATTACAATTCTTACTAAACTTGGTTATTTGTGGACGCGGAGAGTTTTGTAGGATATTCGCCTAATTAAGTCGCACAGTTGGGACAGGAATTATTTGATATAAAACAGTACTTAGTAAATAAATAAATCATTTCAAAAAACTGTCATCGTCTTGTGATGCCTATATGAGTTGACCGTCTCTAAAGTCAAAGCAATTGGCGCAATGTTTATTTTTGCTAACACATATTCATATTATTTACCTAAAAGCCCCATACATCACCAAAAATAATAATAATAATATCTCGCGGAAAACTCATAAATTAATTTAAATTCCGATTCCGCCGCTGCAATAGATCAAGACGCAAACACGTGCATACGAACTCCTTAATTCAAGCCAAGAAAACAATGTCTCATTCATATTATAATACATTTTCTATCGTAAATCACTTTAAAGTGTTGTTTCATTTCCTACGGAACCCCAGAGTGGGGCACGCATCGAACGAATAAGTAATTGAAATTTGAAACGAACTTTTGATTTTAGAAAATGATTTCTCCCTCGTGAAATTATTATGAATTTCCTCACAGAAGGCACGTCTTCGTATAAATGGGCCTTTTCACATGCACGCCGGCAAATTTTCCTCAAGAAATGTTTACGTTTTGACTACCGACGTGTATCTAAAGGGTTAAGTAATGCAATTCCTAAATGGAATCTGAAGTTAATTGATTTTATTTAAATTGAAATGATGGAGATTGTTTAACGTATGTAGCTAATAAGTTTGTGTTTTATAAATTTCATTAGGTATTAATGTATTAATTAATGAACAGTCATTTTTTTTTCTATCGAATAAACCTAATCTACTGAAAATGTAATTACACGCTTTAAGAATATATTTGTAAGTGAAAAATCATCATTCACTATTATTTTATTAGCATGAGTTTATTATTGCATGACATCTAAATTCACAAATCAAAAGTCAACAAATATGCAAACAGCACAATAAAACTGTATATTTCACTACAAGCGGTTAGAGTTGTCATTGCGTGGTATTATGCGTGTTATTCCCAACTATGATAGCCTCGGGCTCGGGGTGACAAGACGATGTTAGCGGATCTACCCTTGTTGACAAGATACTGTTGTCTTCGAATTGTAGTAAGAATTGAGATTATGGTTAATAGTATTAAAGTGTAGTAATATTTTTATATTTTATTTTCTCTTTTCAATGGATTGTTAGTAACGCAAGACACTTAAAAAATAAATCAAAATGATTGTCCATGATTTTTGTTTACTTATCCAATTGCTTACATTATTCTCTATTCATATTTTTTTTATAATACTACAATCGACAAACACAGTTTTTCGATGTCTAAAACAATTCATTTCAAATGTAAACAAACCGAGTTTCTTTCATCTCGTTAGCGACAAAGCAAAACGAACAAACCGCAACCTTACCATTCCCACCTCCACCACAAGCTTAGAACATTCTTAATTCGCCTATTAAAACCCGGCGCAAGCAGACTGGCAACACCGATAAACAAGGCACAACGCTCGCGAGAACGTCCAAAGTTTAGAACACGCGGTGAGTGCAGAGGACCAGTAATGAGGGTTAGAAATTTCGGCACATTGCGGCCCAAACCGCACCGCCTTGGCTTATTATTAATTCCGTAAGACGTGTCCCCGATGTCCAAGACGTGAGCTGAGATTCGAGACAAAAGTCACGGGGGCGGAAGGGACTCTACGTGTGGAGCGTAGACAAGTCTTGGAGAGCGGGATTTACAGGTGGTTTTAATAACGCCCGCACTAATGTCGCGAGATGAATACTTAATGGAAGGATCATCGAGGCTTCTGGAGACGGTTGACTTGACTAATAATGCATGTATTGTTTCAGGGGGTGAGAGGTGGCGGATAACGCTGACGTCGGGATTAGCTAGAATGATGGATCTTATGTTACATAATCTTATGAGTCGATGATTTTAGAGGTTCTCCTTCACGTAGTGTGTTTGTTAATCATAGAAAAGAAAATATTTGTTTAATTTTGTGTAGTTAGTTGATATAATATATACATATTATGTATATCTGTATAATTACAATATATATACATACTTATTAATTTAATTTGATTCGTTTACATATAGATTGCCGAAAGTGTTTTATTACAGTTGAATACTCCAAAACCACACGTAAGTAATGCTTATGACGTGCTCTGTTAGGATTTCTTAGATGTACACTAGCATAGTTACCCAATTGTAAATATTTTATAGTGAAATAATGATGTTTGAAAACGGAACCTGAATACATCTACATACGTATTGAGAGCAATATAGAAAGCAAACATAATAATTACGTAATAAGCACTTACAGCAACTCTGTGGTTCTAGCTTCGGATCGACTTTGATTACGTATTTTATTACAATTAGGTACTTGCAGTTTTTTGTTTCATAAAAAGATTTTAAATTTCCTTTGTACCTATAAAAGAAATACTCTGTGACGCACTGGTCAAATTAAGAAACTCTTTCCTTTTCAATCACTTAAAAGCAGCCCAAACAATACCCATTCTTCGCAAACTCAACATCTTTATAGCCAGTCGACAAATCTTTCCAAACAATCAATTGGAAGGCGATGCTTCAAGGTATCGCCATGAACGTAACATCTAGGCTGGGTATGGCTCCCACGTGACCACTTTTCTTCGCTAAACGCTACTAAAGCGCTCCAAGCACGATACTTGCCGGCCCATTGCCAATTTGTACAACCTTTTCGATTGAACGATATAGCGGGAGTGGATTTGTGCTTTTTGGTACTTTAGTGTTATGTATCATGAGGTCTGTTTGTGTTTGAAACAGTTCCATTTCTCTCGTGAAATAATTAGGTGAAAGAAATATTATTGAATATATCACAACAAGAAATTACTGTATACTATTTTTCAACTGTGATTTTGTATTTGGCTTAGGTACATTATTAGATGACTAACACTTGTACTTTCTACATGTATTCTGTACTAGGGCTTACGTCGAAATGTATGTCGAAAATGAGATTTACTCGTAATAAGTCCTTACGAGAATTTCAGTATCGTGAACATTATAAAATACTATAAAAATAGAATAATGTTTTTTTTTGGAAAATGTAATTGTTCAACCTTAGAGTATGAGACTCGGGTCGCAATTTATTATAGCGTGATAAGTAAACCTGTATTTGAATATTTTGGTTACAACTCAGTTCTGACCAAACTTCTTAGTCACTGTTGTGATCATATCTATTTCTGGCAGACAATTTAGTTACAAAGTGAGAATCCCTTTAAGATGTCATCCGGGCTCCTTTCAAAAACTCGTTAGAGCTGTGTGGTGCCGGGTCACGCGCTGCGAGACAAAATGTCGCACCAAACTTTGTTGTGGCGTAGGGTGGAAGAGGTATAAGGCGATTTCGAGGAAGAACAAATATCCTATACATACATAAATAGAAAATAATGGGATATGTTACAACTACATAATAATAATCTATAGAATTCAATGAGAAATTCATACGCAATCTCAAAAGACACATAAACACGTAGCACACACACACCCATACGCATACGCGAACGCACACATATGCACATACAAACACACACACACACAAACATCCAGAACTAATCGCCAATACTCCACGCATAACATCATTGTAAATATGTATATAAATAGCTGTTCATATTATATTATATAAAATTCAATTTAGGATACAAATAGATTCAGTAATATCATATTATGTATAAACAATAACTAGACATAGACTATTTTGTAATCACTTAACATACTACATTATTTTAAGTAGTTAATATAAAACTAAGTTGTAAACTAGAACCCCCGGAAGAACCTGCCTCTCTACGACACAGTTTTTTACTAATGTAAGAGGCAGAGCTATTTGTAAAGTGTAACATATTGTTTTGTTTACAATAAATTTATCTTTATCTTTATACATACGAATAAAATGAAAATGTAAATATAAGAAATTCATAGAGTCCTCTTAAATATGGATATATTTAATAAACTATAGCTTATTTTTTTAAACTAGATAGGCTCACGCTTGGCTACAACTCGCTTTATGTTAAGCGACGTTATAATCTACGATCTAGCTCACGTTTTAATTCAAGTTTTTTTTTATTTTTAAGTTAAATACATATTAATTTGTGTCAAACAGACTTTAGAAAATCATTAGCATTATAAAACTTGAAATAAATATATTAGTACTTAAACTGTTATCCGTAAAATCACTTAGCACACATGGACAAAATATGCACAAAAGGTAAAGTATCAGAACAAAATCCTGTACAACAATGGGTGGGGATGGTGATGATTATAAGAACTACAATGTTTTTTTTATAATATTTTTTATCCATATCAAATTACTTTATTATTATTCAATAAGTTAAATAAATCCTCCTGCTCAATCTGACCGTGTGTTCGCACCTAAGCAGTAAATTACAGGAAAGCACACGGTGAAAGCTGCCATGGACTGAGCGCAGAAAGAAATACCGCCAACGGCTTTATGTAAGCTTTGTAGGGTTGCGAAAAAATAGTTGAGTATCGATAAAATAGACTTACGCCAAAACCAAACTAGAAAGTTAGAATTTGATGGTAATGAGTGATTATGGTAAGTAAATAAATAAAAATAATTATATGGAATATAAAAATGTCATGATAGCGTAGCTTATAGTCGTAGCCAATGCCATTTAATTCCTCGTAGCGCGTAGACATTCTTAGGTTTCGTAGATGTCTACGAAAACTTTCAACTGCTACAAATTTATCGATGTATATTACTTTCGATGTCTAGCTTTGTCGATATTCATAGTGTTGGAATAATCAGATAGTATCAACCATTTATTACCTAAATTGGTTTGCAATGTACATCGTTTTGACCACAGTGAGTGAGCTGATAGTAAGCGAGCTATGAATGAATAAATTGATAAGATTATTCTGAACCTGCTTAAAATTCGGTGCTGTCTTCAAATTAGAAGTTGCTACTTCATCGATGTGTATGAACGAATACTATCGAAAATGAAATTAGAAAAACCTGTAGAGGAGTCACGATCCCCAGTATTGAGAAACACCACTCAAGGAGGAGGATGACAAATACAAATAAATTTATTTATAAAACGGATTACAAAGTAGATTTTTACTTAATTGTTAACATTTGACTATCGATATCTTCCACACAACCTGCATTATGCTGAGTTGAGGCTGTGTTGTAGCAGATTTAACGTTTCTTTGTGTAATCATTGTAATTGTTGACATATGTCTTTTTTATACTTTTGACCGACCTCAAAAAAGGAGGTTATGAAGTCTTCTGAAAGTTTTTTGTGGGTATGTTACGCGATTACTCCAATATATTATGTACCGATTTCAAAACAATTTTTTTTCGAATTCAGTCACAACAAATATTTTTCATTCTTTCTTTTTTTCATATTTAACCTCATCGATACTCATAGTGTTGTCGAAAAATCCGAAGTGCTTACAGTCATTAAACAAATCGCCGCGTAAGAGAGCGGCGGACCGCCCGCCGAGTGCTTAATCACTTAACACTCGCCAGATTAACGGGAAATTTACTGCACAAAAATAACCCCTGTGCTTAGGATTTATAATACTTGCTTAGATATATATTTAGGTTATATTGTTTCGGGTACAATCCCGGCGGAGAAAAGTATTGGCGGATTTGTTGGTGTTGATTTATTAAGGGTCGATAAAAATTTAGGGAAATCAGTCTGTAGCTTTTAATTTTCGTGAAAAATATCAATGTACTTATTAAAAAAAATATTTAATATCAATAATAGTCTATGTCAAAAAAAAATTACGTTTAAAAATTGTTTGTGTTACTAATAGAGTAAATAACATTGTTTTTGTTGGTAAAATAAAATTTGTAGACGTAACGAAAGTAAAACAGACAGAAGACACATCTTCAAAGCAAATCAAAAACTTTGTCAGACTCGCACAACCCAGATATAATTGCGAGCCTTTTAAGTTCATCGTGTGGTCCACATTAAGATTTTTTCAAACATTTAATCTAATTTCATAAAATAAATAAATATTCCGGGACATTGCACACAGCGCCATCTAAAATAAGCCGGTTTAATACAACAGAAGCTAATCTTCCGAAAAAAAAATACGTAAAAATCCTTGACCCTATCCAACAAAGCAAAGCAAAAATCCCGAGCAAACAAACGAAGGCCATCAATCTCGCCCACAAGCGACTGCCCTCAGAAGGACATTAATTCTTACAAGGAATGGACAAACGAGGGCTGGACACGGGGCTACCTTTACTGCTACCGGCCCATGGAAGCAACCCTTTTAGGCATAGGAAGGTACTAGTGTGGATATGTATAGAGATATTTATATTGTCTGTAAATATTGGTGAGCAAATTGGTTAAAAATAATTGTGAATTTCTGTGAGTTATATTAAAATGGAAATCAAAGTATGATCTTCACATTCCTGAAAATTTATTTATGATAGCAATCAAGTATTTTTTTTTCTCTTAAAATGATGCATAAATCATTCTATCTGCATCTTTTTCGTAAAATAGATTACCAAAGTATAGATAGCCTGATAATGTTACCATTCATTCGTATCCTATACAAAACGAAATAACTGTTCAAAACATGTATGTACAACTCATGCTTCATTGATTGGTGATTGCGTAATGGTTAAGAAAACTTAAGTATATAACTGTAATCATAACTTTGAAAAAAATATAGTTTTAGTAATATCCATACTATTCTTACTACACCCTTTAACAAAAACGACAATCGTATGTGGGGTCGTTCTTCGATCAAAGCGATCGTCCAATAAATAAATAGTTTATTTGCTTTGTAAATAAATACTGAGACTACTCAATGGTCAGTGACATGTTTCGTCTCTGTCACTCTTCTAGACTTTCAGGTGGGAATGAAAGAGATGCACACTCAAGGGTTTTCTCGAATAGTTTTGTTGGAATGCGACAAAGGGAGCTAAGCAACGAAAACTAAATAGATTTGTTTTGGAAAAGGAATGCTGTTTGCTTATTAATTGATTTGGGATTGTGATATTTTAGGATTGAGTGTATGTACGTGCAAAAGCACTTTTTAAACGACTTCAAAAAAGGAGGTTATCAAGTCTTCTGAAAGTTTTTTTTATTAACACTTAATTTATACCTACCTTCATTTAAAGATAAATTTATTAAATAAGACAGTATTCCTGTATCTATTTTATTGAGTAGTACAAATAAAGGCTATTTTTATTTTATTACGTGCAAACGCTTGTTGTTATTCTAACCTTGAGTAGTCAAAATAATAAATAGGCAATTAAAAAAACGTTTACAACCTAACTACTACACACTTCAGATGACTATAAACAGTGTCAGTTTATTAAAAACCAGCGAAATGTTATTATATGTAAGTATGCAAAATATATGCTAGATACTATAATCTATACCTATAAAGTAAGTTACGTTTTTTTTCTGTTTTCTACAAATAGTAGACTGATAATATTCAAGATTTAGTGAATTTGTATTTCATAACTATGCACTCGTTCATTCACATTTTTTATTATATCGATACCAAAATTTTCAACAGCGCCATCTCTGTAGAATTGAATGAACTACGTGCTGCTACGGCGAACAAGCTACGAATTTCCCCGCCTCGTAGCGACACTCTACGGAGGGTTGCGACAACTCTTACATATTGTACGCAGGAAAATAATTTCAAGGTGAAAATTGGTTCAACAAATTTACAACCATTATTTGCAAACCCTTTACCGTTGGGTTGCTGCTTTACAAGAAAGGTTTTATTTTAAATATGTTAAAAATGTGTCTTATTTTATAAAAACAGCCGAACGATTTGTTAAAAATTAAATATGAATTAGAAACATTGTTCATTCGTTTCAATTGATTAATCTGAAAAGTTAATTTTACTTTGCATCATGTGGCGCCACCTGTGTTCAATAGAGTATTATCATATTATTTATATGCTATAAGATTTTAGCATCGGAACGCTGATTTTGGAACATAGATTGTGAATAAAAATATTTTTTCTAGGACTGTTTTGCCATTGTGATATCATTTTTAAAACCACCAGAAAGTTTTATTAAGTTTATTATATACAATTTTATGTATAAAAAACCGATTATCTTTACGCCATTCATAAGGTGTAAATTGAAAAAAAGCATTTAAAAATATAATATAATTGAAAAACATCATATTGAACTTTTGATTTCAGTTTGATTCGCATAATTTAGTTGTCAAAGATATGCATAATGTAGATCCAGATCTACTGGTAAGCACTAAGCAGTGCTTATTTTATTTTAATGTATAATAGATAGAATATTATTTAATAAACAAAATAAAATAGGTACATAGAAAGAGATTAATGTTAACATATACTAGTGCCACAACTGGCGCCTTTCCCGCTAAAAGCGATCTCTTCCAGCGTTAAATTTAAATAATTGCGTTTGTCAAACTACTATGAGTACCGTTAATACAATCCTTATGAAAATGTGTTAGCATGTGAAAGTTACTTCAAAATTAGAAAAAAAAAAACACAATTTCTTGTACCTAAAAAAAGGAAGAAAGTAAGGAAGTGGAAAGGTGTCATCAAGGAGAAGATGCTGGGCGGTGGTGGTCACGATCCTCAGACATGAGGGATACGATTTAAGGAGGAGGACCACCTAACATACCTACTGGGTGGGCGCACACCCATGCTATGTAGCAAATCAAAAACGGTCCATAATTTATTTACGTTTCGACACTTAAGAGACGGTGAACATGTCGTATTAAAGTAACTCACTTTTAAAATATAGTAAGGTTTACTTCAAGGCGAACTTATAAAATCCGCCAACAGATGGCACTAACCTTAATCCCGGGAGCAGGGGGGTGAGGTGCGGCGGGCGGGCTGCGGGGGGCGGTGGGCAGCTGGAGCAGGTGTCTGATGCTGTACCCCTGCCGGGACTTGCGGGACATCCTGGAACGAGGGTGTGAGTGTGATTGGTATGTCATCAGAGTTATATCATCCTAGGAAATACTTTTATGAGTATGTCACCAGACATACGACACTGGGGAAATAGTTATTAATTAAGTTTCGTAGACAAGAGATAGATATGGAGAGAATTAATCAATAAACATTTAGACCCAATTCGTCTTATTACAAAACGCGGTTTAAATATTACTTTGAAAATAAAAAGTGGGTTCTTGTTATTCAGACATCCCAAACAAGCAATCAAAATGTCAACAAAAAAATTGAACTTTGATTTAACATTGGTACATTTTGACAGTTTGATAATTATGACAGCAGACAGACAACTTTCGAACAACTAATAATAATAATAATAACGTTTATTTGACCTCAATAAAAAGAAACAGGTATAGCAATAGAGAACATTTGAAATTGTACTAACTATGAAATAGGGCTTAGGGCTATACACTAGTTGGTGAACCCTGGACATCAAACTGTGTGTGGACCCTGTGTGATGATGTCCAGTTATTTCTATCTTTAACTAAAACGGACTTAAGTCTAGACCAAGTCCGTTCTATTCTACAACCAAGATTAGAATAGAATAGAACGGACTTGGTCTGGACCTACATATATTTAAACCACGTTTTGTAATAAGTCCCAATATGCTTTGGTTTTACAATAGACGTTTTCAAATAAATACAATATATTCGTGCAAATTACTATAATTCATTTTGCAATGGACTAAAAATTCGATTAACTTTATGAACTCGATTTAATTTTCATCCCATTCCAAAAAAAACACATTTGTATCAAATCTTCTAAAAATTCCGTATTACCGAAGTGTAAAATGTACAGTACCCTATGAGTTTGTTAAAATTATGCGATAAAGGAGGAAACGCCTCGGGTTCGCATTGTACTAAATACGCGTACAAAATGTGTATGAACATTTTACAAGTTTAACATAAGACTTTAGTGTCGCTTGGTTTGTAATAAACTGAAAAAAAAATCTCATAAATTAGAAATAGATATCATATCATTTTCATGCTAACAAAAAAAAATCCATTCAAATTTCTAAAAAAAACATCAAATCTCTTTATCAGTACACAAATTCTTTATGAATAACTTAATCTTTTACTAGCTAGCCCAGTCAAAAAGTAAACAAACAGAGAAATATAAAACTTAGAGAGACTAACAGACTATACCCACAGTCTATAATAACAGATATAATTATAACCCAGGGGTCTTCAAATCTAGAGTAAATAGGTTTCTTCTAGGCAAGCGTGCTACATCTTAGACTATAGTGGTGCTTAACATCAGGCAGGCTATAGTCAAACGTAAGCCTATTTAATGTAAAAATAAATAAAAAAGTTTATTCATATAAAATTCGATATACATACATATTTCGTTTAAAATTTTCAGCTACATGATAATAAATGCTATAAGTAACTGTAATTTTTTCAGTCAGTTATTATTCTTATTTGATTTGAGCATATTTGTTGTAACACTTATAAAAAAACAGTCTGTTGCAAACATCATCAAAAAATAAGTTTCACACTTCAATATTCCAATAAATATGTATTTTGTTTCCACTTTTGCAATAATTGAGCTGTAAAAGCTCACAGCTTTTACAAAGAATCAGTGAAATTCTATCAGCTATATTCAATTCACAACGGGCTGTCTGGAATTCAACTTTTATACACAGAAACTTCAACCGTTTGAAGTTGAAAATAAAGTTGAAAGTTAAACAAATTTTACACAATAGCTCAGATGTATTAAAAATACATAGGCTTATTGAATTGTTGAAACTGATTTCTATTGAGTAAAAATATAAAAGCTATAAAGAAATGAAAATAATTTACTATATATATATATAATATAATATAGGTATATTGAAAAATTGTTGATATTATGTCATATTACAAATATTTTTCTTTTGTATCGTTAGGTATGTTGACTTGGTTGATTATATCTCAAACACAACGTTTACTATTACCGTAAACATTTAATTAATTAACAAGAGCCTTATTTCAAAGAATAAATTCAGAGTAGTAACTCATTAGTGAGTACTTTTATGTAAAAAATAATGACTAAGAATTGGTTCATATTGTATTCATAGTAGAGCCTATTTGCAAGCCTCAGTTCAGTTTCAGTAGCCCCAATATTTCTCTCGTTACTCATGGATTTTTCTAAGAAAATCCTGTGTATCAGTTTGATCATAAATAATTGAATTTGTACGGGTAAAGGTAAGAGTAATATTTACCTTCATTTATATTCATTAAACACACTAATAGACTTCGGTCTATGTTGAAGAGCTTTTCATATTAAAGCAAAGTAAACTTTATTTTCAAGAGCACAAAACAAGTTTTCCAACAAACTCACGGCGTCTACCTAAAGACTTGACTAAGTTTTCACGCGATACAGAAAATTGAATTTAAAGTTGCAGATGATAGAGTTGAAAATTTAATCATTTATTATTTAGCAAATAAGAAAACCACTATTCAGTGGTTGGAGTTTGAAAGTATCAACTATCGAACTACTCAACTATCTTAACTCTTATGAAATTTAACTTGCCCTTGTTGTACTAATTAACTAATTTAACTAACCATTGATTTGTATGTAAAGTTATTTTTGCCATCGCTCAACAACGTTATCGAGTGGATCTTACGATTTCGACTTGAGTTTTATTGCTTTATCTTCAGGTTTCAAGTGCTCCTTCGACCTTTACTTCCATTAGGTATTCAAAATCGCAATTTTACGACAAACTCATGAATTATCCAATAAAAATCGACGTCGCCCTGTTTACATTCGCATGACATGGCACATTCACGTATATAAGACAGTTGTTTAGCTGAAACCCATTTATTGTTCAGAGCAAATAAAAAGAAACGAAGCAAAATGTACGAATTTATACTGGAAAGTTTTAAGTTCGGGTAACGACGCACGAAATCTTACTTAAAGTTTTGAGTCATAAGATAGCTTTTGCTGTGATTTGAGAGGGGAAATTTGCGACGTTATTTATAGAGTGGGTTATTAGGGTTTAATTCAGGAGCTAGTAGTAAATTCTGTATGTGCTTGAATGTATTACGTACTATACAATTAAATCGCTGTGTTGTTTCTCTGGGCTTTCAGTTTTCGTGAATTGTGTTCTCTTTACACTTGCATAATGAATTTGGCACACGTTCGCAGTAAATAAAAGTAGGTACAAATGTAGGTCTTTCGCGTGATAGGTTACTTTATAAGCTTTGTGTTCTTGAATATGAAATTAGAAGCAAATTCTGGTTTGTGTGTAAAAATGTAAGTAATTACGTAACAATTACAGCTTGCTATATAACAATATGGAGAAATATTTTAATGTATCTTTTAAAAAAATACTTCGATAGTATTTGTTTCTTTTAAAAAGTATATAAAATAAAAAATAAGTACTACAGATTTTATTTATACAAATTAAAAACAGTTTGAATGATAAGCACTAAAGTCAAAACCCAAAAATCAATCCTCAGTAAAGAACAAAAGAATAATAATTATACTCGTAATGTCGTTCATCTGAACAAAGGTTGCACTAATATCCGCTATCCACATCAAATACGTGACCGACATTACATAACAAATCAATCCTTATTACAGGAAAGGCCTTACTGAAACGTTTCCCGAAAATTAATCGACCCCAACAAAAATAAGAGGAATCTCATTAATCCGTTTGTCATAATGTTTTTATATACATTCGTCAAACTCCGGAAATCGATACAAACACACCTATAACTAAGAGCTGCAGACGCCATTTTGAAGTGCTTATTTCCATTATAACATTGTACTAACTACACTGAAATGTTCTACAAAAGTTCGCGTTTTGCTTCGTGAAGTCCAGAACTTTCAACTCGGCTGGCTAAAACTAACTCCGCAATTGGCATTACGCGAAAACAACGTTTATTACAAGCGGGTACAGATTGAATTAGCCCGCGGTGGAATTCCGCTTACAACTTTGCGCAAATACGCCAAGTTCAAGTTATCTGAAAAGTTATTTAACAAAGTTTCATAGCTTTCTTGAGTGCCGAGGGAGATTGTGCTTTAGCGCTCTGAGTTTTAGGTCAGATATTGTTGGAGCGGGAGTGACAAGTTGAGTCGTTTCGAGTTTGCGGGAAGTTTGCGTTATCCCATCGAGAGCCGTGACTGTAGAAAGATTTTCCTTCTACAATGGACTGAGACTGGGACCGGTCGCTGAAATGACTTTGTAATAGCGTCCTCAATAAAACGACCCAATATCGTGGGCTTTTTACTTTATTGATGAGATAGTTTGAAAGAACTTCGCTGTATAAAATAAATCTTTAACATGATCCGAAGAGATATAAAAGATTGCGGAAATGTACGTATTTTTCACGAAGGCGTATTTACGAGCCATATCTTAAAGAGAATAAAATAGGTCGTGTTACTCTGTTTGATGGAACGCTCACTTGATATGAAACAAAGGAGATCGTTTCGGGACTATTATGGCGCGGCTGAACTCCATCCTCGTGATTTAACAGTAACTTTAAGTTTTAACGAGCTAAACTTCGTATAATTAACGAAGTTGGAACTTACATAGAGATGGTTATTCATAATCAATAATTGTAACAATGACTTACATAAGCTGAGACATTGTTGTGGGTGAATGATATAATTAGTTGACATACATATGTTACTGGTATTAAAATAATCTTTTGTTGATTTATAAGATAAAATAAATCATATGTTTTTAGATTGTCATTTTTCACTCGATAATTATATTGAATGTTTATACTAAACACGTAGCCGCTTAATAGATGTACGTAATAACTGATATAATAACAAAAGTAACAGTAATTCACATATTTAATAGCTATTTGCATATACAAATGCTTCACTGCAAGGCAAAGATCTCAACAAAATGCCCGTGCAAATACTGAAAGGGACGTTCATTCGTTGCCTTGATTCAACTTGCGACCGCAAAATCGCGAATGTGTCACCTACATCTTTTTCAAGTTAGTGATAGTTGAGTAACCTTGGCAAGTAACACTTTTGGTCGAAACTTTTTACCACCACAACTTTTTACACTTCTAAAAAAGTATTTTAAGTAAGTTTATAGCTATTTACCTGCTAGATTAATGCAGTCTTCCGTCCAAACAAGGCCGCCAAAGTACACGGAGCGTCCTCTCCACTGTTCCAAGAAGTAAACACAAATCAGAAGAGCATCCCAGCCACTGTACTCGAGTATCACTTCAAAACAACATTTGAATCCATCATAAACACTCGTTTAGACCACTTCCACAGTCACATTTAGTCACTGAATCCACTTTCCAGCCACAAAAACGTATTTCGTCTCTTAGCATAACCTCAAAACATCTTACTGACACTCCGCGGCCCACAGGAATTAATAAAAAGTTTCTTTATAAAACAAGTGGGTTGTGAGCATGTTCCAAAATGGCGGAACTTTGCGTTAACTTCGGAACGTAGAGCGACGTGAAGTTGTAGGGTGCGCGACTCGCGCCGCGAGCCTCACGGTCGCGCAGCCATCCCTAACTTTTCACATCACAACTTATTGCTAAAACTTAATCCATTCAATATTTCAGGTTCAAACTAAACCAAATGTCATAAAAAGTGAATTTCAGACTTATTTTGTAATAAAAAATAGTTTCATCGATATCTAAAAAGTAGAGACGAGAGTTGAGTCGGCGTAGCGCTGCGGAACCACACGGCGAGCCGCGTAGCCGACAGGGGTTCGGCGCGGAAAATCAATAACTTACGGCCGACTCTCTCCGCCGCTCTCCGCGTTTAATCATACACTTTGTGAGCAAAACATTAAAACTTGTCCGTTTGTTTGTCGGAGGCGGATCGTTGTCGATCGAGGCGCGGGAGGGGCTGCGGAGCGAGCGAGGAGCGGGCGGCGGCCGCGGCGACCGGCGGCAGACTTGCCACTTGCCAGAGTTTACTTGCTACAAAGTTTTGCGAGGTGTTCTTACAAAGAAGTACGGGTTCGTACTGCATGGCGAGAAAGATTGGCGCCGCCGCTCGCTCGGACACTCGTCTGCACTGGCATCGGCCACAAGGGTCGCATACAAACTTTGTTCTAACTTTTCGTAGTTTACAACGTTGTTTAACTTTTTAATCGCGTTGCTCTATTTAAGTACCTAATTTGATTTTGAAACTTTAATAGTTTAAGATTTTAGATATTAACCGTATAGAATTTTTCAAATGTGTAGTTTAGTATATATTATGTAATGTTGTATTATATATAATAGAAATCAGGTCATCGCGTAATAAAAATCGATATTCAAAGTATGCATTTAGAGTTGCAAGTCTTTATCAGTAAATATCTACTTACCAGACTACGAACTAATCTATTAATAGTTAATAAGCAACTGGAAGAGCCAATTACACTACCTGGCCGTTGTGTAAGTAAATAGCCAGTAGCTGATCTTTTGTACTATATAGATAGATAGATAAAACTTTTTATTGTAACACACATCGAAAAAAAAAGAAGAAACACATAAGACTTAAAAAATAGTGCCACAACTGGCGGCCTTATCGCTAATAGCGATTTCTTCCAGGCAACCGTATTTAGTATTTTATGTGCCTTATCTGAACGATATATTCTATGAAATTCAATAGTATTAAATTTTTTTGTTATTAAATTGTATGAATTGTATTAAGTTATATGTAATTTTTATAACGTAAGAGTTTATGTATAATAAACGTTTTTTTTATATTGATTTCGATCTTTTTATAACTGTTTTAATAAGTACTTTACAACATTTATTAACGATTTGAAATATTTTTAGTATGTTGCTTTCAGTATTAGAAACAAGAGTGAGAGAAAAAAAGGATGAACCAAATTAATTGAGACTTCTTTTAATATATAATTCTTGTTTCGGCAAAGCTTAGACCACAGAGCTTTGAAGTCCATGCTTGTCGCCCTGTGACTAGAGGCGAATTCTTTCTTTATTCGATACAAAACAGGTGTCACCATTTACTAAAACTAACACACTTTCGGCACGCACACTACGACGCACGAGATGTTCATGTACACAGTACGCTTCAACTTCATCGGCTGTGCAATGTCGATATTTTTTTATCGATTATTTACACATTTACTTCGAAGATGGAAATATATGTCTTTAGTATAACTATATTATTTAAGTACAAATTATAGTTAACTAGCTATGGCCCGCGGTGTTATCCGTTGTAAAAACTTTTTTATCCCGTGGGATAAAAACTATCCTATGTCCTTACCGGGGACTGAAACTATCACTATAGCAAATTTATTTTTATCTATTTTATTTAATTATCAAATCATCTTCAAAATGACTGGAGCATATTCTGGCCTTTTTATGAGGAAACCAGTTGTATCTACCGGTCGCCAATATCCATTTATTTTTTAACACTGGATTTTTTGGAAAATTTAAATTAAGTATGTTTTAAATAAAAACCGTAATCCAGAAACATTTCCATACAAATCCAGAAACATCATATACATTATATCGATTATCGATAATTTGCTAGGTTCCATTTACACATCACTTAGCTATCGAGAAGTAGCGTCGTCATGACAACGAATGTGTTAATGCCATTCAAAATGTCAAAAGTTTTATTTATTAAAATTACGAAATTTTACTACTTACCGATGGTATTTCACGCCGGTAACACTGGAACTTGTTCTTACAATTTTTAACTTGACACCAGGACATATTTAATATTTATCATGCTGTAAAACCGAGTAAAACGACCGAAAACTTCTCGCTCGGACTATGTTTGACAACAGACTGACAAGCGCTGTCGTAGGTTAGGTTGGCCTGTTTACTGGTCCAAACGAGAACCACGTATTATTAGTCATTTCGCTTCTATGGGGGGGGGGGGGGCGCGCGAGGGCGATGTGGCCCGATCGTTGTTCTGTGGCTTAGACACTGTCTTTTACAAACACTGTAGTGAAGTCAAAGGAAGCCGCAAATAGATTGAATGCGATTGTTAATAAAGCATTCAAGAATACCGCGTACTGCCGTGAACTCTTTGTAATGGTCGTGTTCTTTCCATGCTGAATATTTATATGAGAAATGCGGTATTGGCTGGCTAAATAGTTTTTATTTTTATAAAAAAACATGTGATCTGATTAAAGAATAGTGACTAACTCATGCTTCATTAATTACGTTTTTTTTTACAAATAATACAAATACTAATAAATTTATTTATAAAACAGATTACAAACTTGACTTTTACTTGTAACAGTGTTTTGTATTACATTGTATTGAAGTATGATAATATAATGATTGCTTACCATCAAGCGAATTACGGTCAAATGCAAACCCATTTCTTGTAAAAAAAAAAAAAAAAGTACCGGTAGGTCTTGCACTAGGAATACCTGTATCGCAGGCTGTAGGTACATCTACATCTGTAAGTTTCGTAAGTTCAATTTCCTACAAATTATTTGTGATTGTTTTCAAGCGTAATCTATAGGAAATTATCAACAATATACAGTACCTAAGCAATTTATGATATACCAGCGCGGTACATTGAATAGTATTTAGTTAATTATTAATTCAGTGTTAGGTTCAATACTGTACCTATTAATAAACCACACTCTATTTATCTGTAAATCAGTTAACGACCTACTTAGGGGCTTCAAAATCAATTACCCATAGCAATGGTGGCTAACCTGAAAAATCAATTTTTGTCACATCGAAAAAAGTAAGATATTTTAGGTGATTAACTTCGAACAACCTTCACCAATCCATAACCAACCTTATATTCTAAGTAATAAAGACACAATTCCCTTAACGGATTAAATATAGTCTAACAATATTGCATAAAAATATTATCTCCCTCTACTTACCCTTAATAAAGTGGAAACTAACAAAGAAACTACGAACTACGTCACAAGTGGCTCTCAGGAAAATAGCTACTTGCGAAAGAAAAACATATTTATTCCCACGTAATACGATACAGATTCCAAGTAACAGTTTTAAAGCGAACTCTTTATACCATTCCAATAAATCAAGAACATTTGTGATCATAAGAAATACTTAGGCCTTGACCATACTTCACGGAGCGATGGGATCCGACAATGTGCTAATTTAAACTCTACGCCGTCAAGTTAAAGATCACTTTACAATGTTCGTGCTTCTTCAAATTAACTCAGTTAAAAACTTTGAAACAAGACGGAACTTTTATTAAAGTTCGAATCACTTTAAGAATTCGGGCTTGCCGAGGAATCTGAAATGGAATGGGATAATTATTTGAAAGAGGACTTATCAAAAACAATCCGAAGCAATTCGTGAAAAAGTTTACGAAGAATCGAAGTGAAAATGAAGTTTCACTTTGGTGAATAGAAACATTAATGTAACCTGAAAAGGTATAGGTATAGTAGGACTTCGAATACTGATATGTATGTATGTATATGACAAGTTTTTTATCCACGGTCAATGTGTAACACATTTTTAGGGTTCCGTACCCAAAAGGTAAAACGAGACCCTATTACTAAGCCTCCGCTGTCTGTCTGTCTGTCTATTTAGTATTATATTAAAAATATTTGTAAAGAATCACTATATTTTTCAGGCATTATTTTTATTCTTAGACTTCTTACCTTTCTAATGTATGTATTAACTAACCGACACCAAAAACCAACAACATAATCTCTGAATCAATATTAAATAAGATTAAGTCAAACCTTAAGATACTTCTTTTAGTACTTACATATTTATCAACATAAAATCCATCTCCAAAGCATGTGGAAAGTCCCAAAGTAACATAGCTGGCAGTAAAGTATAACAAACAAATGGAACAAGCTGAAAAGCAACGAGACTCAGTGCAAACATTATGTTGCGCGCCGATTTAATACCGTAAGTAGTGTAAACAAGCAACGTTCTTTCATATTGAGCAGGAAATGTACGGAGAAATTATGTCTACATATAAAAAAGAATATGACAAGATAAAATTACGCTTTGTAGTGTGCAAAAATGGACTGATAACGATTTCAAAAAGAAGACAGACAAGCTAGAAGACAGACAACCGGACGAAAAATGCTTATTGCTGGAGTAAACAGAGCAAACACATTTTTTTAAACAACAAATTATAAACAAATTAGTGTAAAAACTGATAATTACACTAATCATTTCTACATTTTATTATAGCATCTTTTAAAAGTCAGAAAAAAACTGCATTCGTTTACATAACAAACCTGTTTTATTTAATACAAGAAACATAATTCAAAGTTAAAATGTGTACCCGTTAATTTTCATACCTTAAAAACGTAACTGAAACCACTTACATTTTCTAATATATTAATAAATAGGTATAACATAGCATAGGTAGGTTCTCAATGTAGAACTGAATAAACATAACAATTACTCTGTGTATATTCTACTCACCACAACGGGTAGCTGATTCCCACCCTCCCTCTACGTAGCACAAACAAATCGTATAACCAGTTTATTACGACCTCTCTATTCAACCAACTTAAAGAGAACAGATATAAATATTCAGAGCTCTAAACCAACTGGTCATGGTCGCTACGTTCATTTGGTCGAGCAATCAGTCCAGTTAAGTTAAACTAAGTTTTGTATTTAGTTGCGTTTCCGAGCGAGTAGTTAAGCTTATCTAAAAGGTGAATTCGAGTATTATAATCCAGGGGTCTTCAAATCTAGAGGAAATAGGTATCTTCTAGGTACACCCTAGGCTGCAGCAATGCTTAATATCAAGTAGGCTGTACCTATTCAACCGTAAACATATCCCACGTAAAATAAAGCATCTGCGTTGTTTTTTTTTACTTATGTTTTGTTTTGATGATTGTTAAAAAATAAACAAAAAATTATATGATTTTAAATTATGTCTGAAAATGACAGAATGCAATCTCTAAATTGGTCTACAGTTATTTTCAAGTCATTACAATGCGTATTAACATACTAACAGCGACAGAATCCAGAATAAAACGTAATCAAAAGTTAATCTTTCCCCATACAAAATGTCATCCGAATTGGTTTAGACATTTTGAGCGAAAATAAAGGACAAACATACATAATACTTAATATCAGGCAGGCTGTAGTCAAAAGTAAAACTATCCCACCTCAATCGTAAAATGTACCGCCAAAGCGGCTTGTGGGTTAAATAATTGTCGGTTAAAATAAGTAGGTACGTAAGATTATAATGCCTTAGAAAAAGTCCGAGATAAAGAATATAAACCTATCCCACGTAAAAAAATACTCTACTCACAAACTTTCATATTACTAGCATTAGTCCGACATATGTCACGTTCAATTTTAGCAAATAGTAGCTCATAATATTTATCCACATTGTACATTGAATTGTGGTTACGTCACAAATTTGCGAAGGCTTAATTCCTCTGACTCGAATTCCAAGGGTCGAGTATTCAAGTATTTCTCGAGATAAATAAGTTATTAATAGCTTGTCAAATTGTAGCTTTTATGTACACAGACAGATCTTGCTTAATTAAGTAACAACTTCACTTTATTTGAGCCTAGTAGACACCTACAGCTTCGCTCGTAATGTTTAAAATACCTAACTTATGTCATATTAGGGAGTCAATGTTATTTTGAAATCAAACATCTTTCTTTAGATAAAAAATGGCAATGCGATAACAACATAAACACACCTTTACAGAAATAGTAAATAAATACAGGTTTATTTTTTTAGATTATAAAGTACCTAATCAATTTGTTTAATTTAATTTACAAGCAAGTCTTACAAATAATATTAATCAATATACTTAACATCAGGCAGGCTGTAGTCAAACGTAAGGCTATTTCGTGTTAAATAAACTTAGATTTAAACAGGTTTGTCCGTTCACCAACATGACAATATTGTAGGGCTCTTTAACTACCTACCTAAGTATTTAATACATAAGTATTAGATAAGTCCTTTTCAACACTTCTAAAAGATTAGAGATATATCTACTTTTGCAAGATGTGGTTTTTACAAGTATATTTTTGATTCTACCTTCATAGTAAGGACAGCGAGACTATGGAACTCTCTACCTGGAGCCCTGTTCCCAGAAAATTATAACCCAGGGGTCTTCAAATCTAGAGTAAATAGGTTTCTTCTAGGCAAGCGTGCTACATCTTAGACTATAGTGGTGCTTAACATCAGGCAGGCTATAGTCAAACGTAAGCCTATATAATGTAAAAAAAAAAAAAAAAAAAATAAGTAGCACAACTTTCTACCAATTGTGCATCAAGTATTTTGACAAGTTTGTAAGGATTTATTTGATCACTTTACAATCAATCACTTCTAAGAAAATCAATTTTCTTGGTTGTTAGGTAAGGCATTTGCATAAGTAAGGCGAAATAAGTTTATTTGCCTTCAAAACAGTTTATGAAGTAAATAAGTTCGTATAAAGGTATTCGTAAGAGAGAGAGAGAGAGTAAGAGAAGAGATTTTTTTTAGATTGTTTATAGCAATTCTCCACATTTTCATATTGTAATACATTTATATAACTCGTATTAATATCTAAATAATGCTCAACATTTTCCAGCAACCTTTAAGTCTTTCTTGCAGATATTTAAGTCAGACGCAAAGACTAAGTATGCAAATATGAGTGTCACTACTACACAGCTGTATTAAGGAGCCTACGAATAACTGGTATAATAGAAACATAACTGAGCCACACAATATCTAAACAACAAAATAAAACCACAAGATGGTCAAAAGCAGCCGCTGCGGTTGAGTTGGTGGGCGGAGTTTAATGCTGTAGTGACCTGAAATAAGCATTCAGTAGCCTTCCTCACAAAAATATCTCCACGATATGGTCAATGGCAGCTGCCGCGGTTGTGTTGGTGGGCGGAACTAAACCCTTTATAATAAACTGCGACCAAGTATTCGGCAAGATGCTTGCATCGTACCCAATCACGATCAAGCTTTGTGTGCGCGTGGTGTGTGGGAGAGAGATTAAAAGTTGAAGCATTTTTGACGTGACATTAGTAAGCAGTTACGATTCTTCAATATCATATATTCGTAGTAAAGAGTTCATTTATCGGTGTATGCGTCGGGCGAGTCTGTCGGAATCTATTTAGAGGATTAGTGTAGATGCAGTCAGGAGACGAGGGTCGTCTCCATGTCTCGTGCGAATTTTGGATGTCTGTTACACTGTTGTAGTGGATTGTTTAAGATAATAAATATATAATAATAAATAAATATTCCGGCACAGTGCATACAGCGCCATCTAGCTCCACACTAAGCAAACGATTGGGTCATGGCGTGGGTAATAGATAATGTTTATATCATAACCAATCAATTACAAGCGAACTCTATTTTGAAAAATAAAATATCAGGCTGATCTATTCCAATTTAGCGTACATAACTATTAGAGAATAAAATGTAAGTGCATTCTGTGGGTATGTTTGTGTTATACATGTATAATCAATCTAAAAAAAAAACATTATATTATGTATATTGTTACATTACATTTACATTACATTCAACTTTTTTGATGAAATAAAGAAAATTATTTTGTTATTATCTGATATAACACCCATGCAAGCGACTTTGTGGTTGAAGGTTGAACATTTAAAATTGCTACTTTGATACAATACTTTGGACTTGGCTTGTATTTGAACTTGTCTAGCTGAGCCAGAAATTCTTCCCTATTAATAGCTGCACTTTGATGTGATGTAGTTCTATCTTCTTTCTTATGTTGAACTTCATAAGTTACCAATATGGTAACTAAACGGTTTTCACTCACCCACAACAATAACAAACAACAACAAATTTTTAGTGTATTTTCATAAGAGTTACATTACTATATAAACGCAGCCGGCTCTAATCTGCCGTCCGCTAAATTATGAATGCATTTAAAAGGATTTGCTGTTAATATGAGGTGTAGTGGCTGGAGCACGACTTTCTGCTAGCGACGCCGCGAACTTAATAAGCTCTAATGTTTATATACACTGATTTATGTATATAGGTACCTATGTATTATATTTTTTTTATGTATATGAAGTGTTGAATAGCCTAAAGAGGAAGAGGAAGGCCGAGTAGGTCATTCATGGACCAAGTAAAAGAAAAGACGGGTGTCATGTCGTATAAGGAGGATAAAGAATTGGCAGAAGATAGGGAAGGATGGCGTATGCTCCACAGACAAGGGCCTTGCCCTTAAATTTGTGATGATGATGATGATGAAGTGTTGAATATCTATTCACATACTAAAGCTGAAGAGGGTCAAAAATTTGAAATCAGATCTTATGAGATATTAGAAAAAAAAATTGGGTATACTTTAAATCCATAACAGAACAAGTTTCAGCAGTCTTTAGAATTTTTGTTTGTTTATGTTTATTTAAACGCTCATAACGCAAAAACGGCTGAACGGATCATCATGATTTTTGGTATTTAGGTAGTATGAGGTATTAGAAGTGTCATAATTTATTTTTTATCCCAAAATGATGCGAGCGAGGTCGCGGGCGTCCACTAGTATTATGTTTTGTTTAGTAATTTGTTTTTTTACGCCTTTAGATTTATCATAATCTTTTACGCTGATTGATCGCTTTTCTCCATCAGGCGGGCTCTAGTCAAAGGAAAACTATGTCACGTAAAATAATAGTTAATTCCGCAAATTATAGACAGTTATGGAAAAAATAGTATATTTTTTGTGAAGCATACCAAAATCTGATAAAACCTGATATAGAATGGTATTACATTACATAGGTAACAAAGAATTGGATTAAAAACAGAAAGTTAAATAAAAAGGCCAAGGAATTTATTTTTGAGAACAAAATTGGATATTAATTATATCCCATTGACAAAAAACTTTTCGTCGTGGAAGTATTAAGCATGAAGTTCATTAATAATGAAAGTTAATTTGTTTCCTTTTCAAGTTGTAATTAAGAGTTTTTTCCGACAGTGTTTCTATTTTTAACTTTACTTATATTATTACTCATTCAAATTGTTTAATCTTTTAAAACGTTGACGGGAAAGTAGCTCCGTCAAACAGCTTTTGTGATAAGTTCAATTATATATAAGTATTCAGATGTATACTATTTAGCTATAGGTAATTACCAATAAGTATAGGTAGATATACATCCCTTCATACTATTATATAAGCGAAAGTTTGTATGTGAGTGTGTAGGTTTGTTACTTCTTCGCGTTCAAACGGCTGAACCGATTTGGATGAATTTGGTATGGAGGTAGACTAGACGCAGCATTAACACATAGGTTACTTTTAATCCTATATTAACGCGGGTAACATCATGGGCGCTGCTAATAGCCAACAAGCGTTGAAATAACACTTTATGTAATTAAGTAAGTTTTTTTTTAAACTACCAATCCTTAACAAAAAACTAATCTACTCCCTAACTCAATAAATAAAACAGTCCATCCTTTAGCATCCCTAAGTTTACTTTACTAAAGAGTGACGCTATTTTTGATGCGGTGTGTCGACCGCGACTAAACCGACTTTCAAAGCCGAGAGGCCCACCTCTGACGAATAACTTAAAAGTTGCTCCTTCTTAAGAAGAGGGAGGAATGCCCCTCCTCTCCTCTTCCATTCCCCTCCCACTCCCCTCCCACTCCTCTTTCCTTTTCCTCACGTTCTAAGTACGTGGCCAACTTTATTTTTGTTCCGAGGACTTATTTAGTGGTTTACCTGAGACCCAGAAGGGTTTTGATTTGTGTGTTTATTTTGCTGATGAGGTTGCCGTTTGTTTTGTTTGTCAGCTTGATTTTATCTCTGAGACTTTTATGACAAAGTGAGATAATTTAGGAAATTTCTAATTGATTAATGACGCTATTTGTTAATTTAGTCTAGATTTTATCAAAAGCGTACGTACTTATTAGTAGTGATATATGATAATTATAATTTGAACTCAGATTTTGTCACCTTCAATTTCCAACCTACTGACTTACCTACTGACTTAAAAAAATATTTCTTTTAAGTTATAAATCTTGAAAGATATTTTATACTTTAAAGATTTTATTTATAAATTAATAAACAAAGAGATTAAAAATGAACTACCCATCCAAAAAGTGTAAAAACTTAATTTTCACACTAAGATTACAGAATACACTTACGTGTAATAGTAGTTTATGCAACTGTCATATAATGAAGGGTATTAAAACACGAGTGTGAGTTTATGAAACGAGCGCAGCGAGTTTCATAATAGTAACGAGTGTTTTAATACCCGTGTTATATGCAGTTGCATACACTACTTTATCTTCACTAATTCGCTATCCATTTTTAACTTTTAATTTATTAAATTAATTTCACGCGTACGTGTATTGCGAAGGTGTATTGTCACAGTGATTTTGCCGCCATTAAAATCTAACCAATGAGAGCGCATTGCGCGCATCAATAAAACGCGACCAACCTGATTGCAATCAGGTTGGTCGCGTTTTATTGATGTTATAATGAGATATTACGATATCGATGTGGATATAATACCATCATGTGAAATTGCTTAAATTGAGTGTTTTGTTGTCTGCGCTATAACAGTAGTAATTATAAGTCAAGTATTGGAAACATAAGTAGAATGTTACATTAGTGTAGATAAATACTATTAAGTTAAAACATATAACTAACGTTCATCGTCACAACTTCATAACAAAATACAATGTCCAAAAACTAGTCCCCACTTAAAAGTCAAATCACGAGAGCGTCAATAAACCGATAACATTTTTAACCCGTGATCGACCCCAATCGGCTTGAATTTCCCAACAGAGCCATTGTCTCGGTATTTCCCTGTACAATATCGGGGCCTCTTTGAGCACATTTCCGTTGGACTTGTGTTACGCCTATCTTACTTATTTAGTCTTAACTAGATTTATTTTGTCTTGCTCAATGATATAATTAGTAATATAATATATAAATATAATGTTATGAACGTAATGAAAGCCAAAACTTCCCCGCAGAATATTTATATATATATATATATATATATATATATATTTAAGCCGATTCAACGGGTTGGGCACAAAGGTTAGCCTCATAGCTCATAATTAAATTGTAGCCAATGCAGGCTGTCGTTTGTCATTTGACATTTCATACCTTACGCTACACTATAGCGATTCTAGCGGCAGATTGGAGAAAAACCTCTCCATTATTATTATTTATTGTACGGACGGCAAAGCTTTGGAACACTTTACCAGAAGCTGTGTTTCCTGCGAACTACAATCCAGGGGTTTTCAAATCTAGAGTTAATAGGTACCTTCTAGGTAAACGTGTTACACCCTAGGCTGCAGCAATGCTTAACTTCAGGCAGGCTGTAGCCAAACGTAAACCTCTCCCAAGTAAAAAAAAAATTGCCTAAACATAAAAAAAAACTTTAGACATCTCTCCAGAGTATCATTAGACATCTCGCAAACCTCAAGCTACACAAACGCAGTATTCATGCCGACAGCATCACATCTTTTTTTAACCGATAAAAAGGAACACATATCTTATGAAGAAGCACCCTTACACCATTTCCGTATCCCGGGTCTCAGACCGGTCACTCAGATCATACATGCAATAGGCTACCGTCAGATTTATTAGCGTTGTCTCCTTCTATTTACTTGGGAAAGCGTTTTATCTAATCTGTTCGCTCATTATTCCTTGATTGAGTGCCTTCCTTTTGTTCCGTTATTATTTGTTATTAGATTACGGAGGGAGAAATACTTGTTTGTTTTCGATCGTATCTTTATTAAGTGTTAGGGTAATTATGCTGTTGGTTATTGGTAATTTTTATGCTTACTCGTATATGTAGGTTTTAAATCAAAATTATTTATTTGGGTTATGATACATACTACTGAAATTCGTGAAAAAAAAACAGACCAGACCAAAAAAAGTTATTTACGCTATTATGTATTGGTATACAATAAATAATATTGATCATTTAACTACTTAGTGTGTTGTGGTTTGTGCTTTTTAGGCTTAGTTTTACTAAGATACGTTAGTAGTTTGGAATACTCTGTATTGCCTGTCTTAAATAAATAAATGATTGTTTTGTACCTACTCTCTACCAAATTACATACTAAAACAAAATATTCACAAATTAAATCCGTATTCATTTTAATTAGCGTACAATACAGGAAACTGGTGTCTTTCACATCGTAAGCTCGAAAAGCTCGGAGCTAGAGGGTTCAGCCCTTACTTGTTTAATTAGATTTTTAACGTTGGCAGTACTTGTTAACGGTTACTTGACTTCTGCTTAGGAACGAAATGATCAAAATAATAAGGCTTAGCCAATTTAGGCTTGCGCATAGAAATATGTAAATATATATGTTTATAAATTTAGATCTGTAGGTAATGTTGTAGGCATTTGCCTAAGCAATGCTAGCTGGATATTGCCATTTAGGTACTCTATGTTTTTCACCATACGGTAGATGCTTTAAATGTTTTTATAAATAATGTCCCGGCAGACTTCGTACTGCAAACTAAACTTTTGTATTTTGTTTTTATTTTCCCCTTTTAAACCTTCCCTAGACCTCCACGAACATTTCAAGACTAAGATAAGATAAATCCGTTCAGCCGTTCTCGAGTTTTAATCAGACTAACGAACAACAGTTCATTTTTATTTATAAAGAGGATGTAGGTACCTATGTAGATTGATTGATTTTATTGTAGATAAAGACGTAAGATAATTTGTGCGGTAAAAAATTGTATAGCAGACTTTAGAAATTATTTTTTGGACAGATTTGACAATACATTGGAGAAATGTTCAGTAACAACAAGAATCATTATCATAAAATTAGTAAAATGAATAATCAAAGATATTAAAAACTTTAACAGCGTTTTAATGGTACATGTGATTAATGTATCGCATTACACCATAAACACCTAGAGGTAATAAATATTTTACTCCGAAACTTATCTAAGTTAGCCAAGAAGCCATCAAAAACTTCATCAACACAGAGATAAAAATAAAAGAAATCTCGATAAATCTCCCCCAAAATAACACGGCTAATCAGTGAAACTGCAAAAATTTCCCTGTCTAATAAAAACAACACTTTTCGCCTCGCGAAAAAATCTCATTTTCCTTTATTGCAAATGCCTAATTTGAATTGAGTGTTATGCAGTTATGATTCAAGAGAGTGGATAATTTTAAGTAACTTGGATTTCGGAGCGGGATGTAAATAAGTTTTTTTTTACTTCAGATTAGATTTTAAACGATAGCTTCCATGATTTTTCGCAGTTTGATATTTTGTAGAACAAATGCAATATAAATGTGCTGCAATATATACTGCATCTAAAGTATTATTGTGGTGAAAAATTATGATAATTTGATAAACTAACGTTAGTGAATTCAGAAACTTGATGTATAAATTTTGTTTTGAAACATTACAAACCAATGTGAATTTTAGAGACACGTAGAGATTTTCCTAAACGTAATTATATACCTTAAGGCTACAGGAGCAAGTCTTGTCCCATTTCTAATTTATCTGTACTAAGATAAGGAGTAATAAATAGGCAGAAGGAATACCGTTTTAAAATAATCACCCTTAAATTGGTGTTTGACAGAACAGAGGTGGCATAGAGTCGAATATTATTGTTTTCACTTTTTGATAAGGATGCTTAAGTATGGAATACAACAAATAATAGTAAATGTGGTAATGTATTAAAATCGTACGTAAATTTATAAAACAAATTGAAAATGAAGAAGATACTTACTTACTTCATCTACAATCGCACAACTAGACTGCAAGCTGCTAGATTGAAGACGCTATTGATCACGGTCATGAACAAGAGCTTCCCATCGGTTTATTTGAAGCTTGCAGAGGACTTCTTTGATTTGATCTGAAAAAATAGGTCTTATCATAATTTATAAGGGACTTGTTAGAAGAATAGATATCATAATTTATATATTCTACATGTTAATTGGTATTCTTTGATCTCCAGCATGGTAATAAAGTCTGTAGTACCCACATGACTAGATACGAGTATATACGGACGGAAATGGAATTGGCTCTCAAATCAGGCTGACGGGACACACTTTTACCACAGTGTCCCTAGTGTGGATGTCAGTATTGCCGCCTGGTGTTCAAATAACTAACTATTTGTCCACTGTAAAAAACAACAATAATATTATACCTTATGAGACGACTATACAAACTTTCTAAACTAAAAAAAAAATGTCATAATCTACTACAATGAACTCTGTCCAATTTCCCCATTTTAAGAAAAGAGCGAGCATACCGCTCTAGCCCGCGGCGACCTGCTATGTAGGGCGATGTACCTTCCCAGATTTATGCACGTTCAAAAGTAGAAATAAAACCAGATAATGGATGAACATTAATTTGTTATATAAAAATTAATTTATTTATTTTTTTACATTAAATAGGCTTACGTTTGACTATAGCCTGCCTGATGTTAAGCACCACTATAGTCTAAGATGTAGCACGCTTGCCTAGAAGAAACCTATTTACTCTAGATTTGAAGACCCCTGGGTTATAATTTTCTGGGAACAGGGCTCCAGGTAGAGAGTATATAATAACAATAAATAAGACACAGCGCCAAATAGCCCCACATTAAGCTAACGCTTGTATCATGGGTACTAGATACATATATATATATACTATATATATTGCAGTTTTCCTGCGTAAATTATGGGATAAACGTAACCTATGTAGTACATATTTATCCAATGTTTAATCTACAGAAGACTCTGCGATAATGTCGAACTTGCATACCGAGAGCGATTATTTATTTCCAATTGTTATGAGCTGGAACCGTTATTTTTGTTCACAAAAAACATTGCTTAACAGATAAGTTAGGCAGCTAATAAAACATGAAACTAATCAAAGTAAAAGAATAGCGTTCAAGACGCACGATAATGGAAATTTCCTCAATCACTGCCTGAATTTAATTAACATTCCTAAGAAGGTTAAAAAGTAAACGATATAAATTTATCTTCGTTAAATTTTATTTTACTCTGGTGTGTATATGGAAATTAATCTTCACTCATAAATGAAATCAATCTGATAGCTGATGGTATTTTTGTTGCGGCAGGTAAGCCTAATGCTTAATGCGCAGTCCGATTTTAATGCAGTGAAGAAGCGCCAGAATATCTTGCCGCTACAAAATACTTCTGATTTCGGTGGTCAGTTCTTGGATGGGTAACCGAGATACTGCCCAATACTATCGATTCTACGCAAAAAAATAAAAATTTGAATGAAGCATCTTGATTTAAAAAGAAATAATAACAGCTAATTAAAATCATGCGTCAGAGCGGATAACAGTAGACCCTCAGACCTGTCAGAAACAGTGCCAGTCTCCGGGCAGATCGGTCAGCCATTCCTAAATGCCGCCTTGTTAATATAATTTCCAAAAATAAGTATGTAGGTTCTCTAGGTAGGTACTGTGGGTAAAAGTATCTTAGATCACAAAATCAGTCCATTGTTAACTTTCTCAAATACCTACAGAAAATTGGTGAAATAAAACCGGCCAAGTGCGAGTCGAACTCGCGCACGAAGGGTTCCGTACTATCGTCTATTTTATGTATTAGTTTAGGTAGGTAAGTATTTATTTTTATAGTTAATATATTTCTAAATATTCACTTACATATTATATTCTAGTTTCTACCTGTTTATTAAGATCGAGTAAAAAAATGCTTAAAGATTACGTTTCTTGTATGGAAGCCCCCCTTTAATATATATTTTATTGTTATTTTTTTTTTTTATTATAAGTATATAAGTATATATTCTGTGACCGTGTTACCGTTTTTAATATTGAGCAAAAAAATACGAAAAAAATACTTTTATTGTATGGCAGCCCCCCTCAATATATATATTTTTTTAATTTTTTGTTTTTATTGTTATAGTGGCAACGGATATATGTACATCATTTGTGAAAGTTTCAGCTTTCTAGCTATCACGGTTTATGAGATACAGTCTGGAGACAGACAGACAGCGGAGGCTTAGTAATAGGGTCCCGTTTTACCTTTTAGGTACGGAATTCTAAAAAGGATGGTCTATGACACAACGCGAAGAAAATGCACCTAACCTTAAAATTAAGATATAACTTTTACCTTGACCATAACATCCAAACATTAAGTGCGTACTTAATTTAAAATTAAAACACAAAATGTGTAAGCTTACGTCCGTAAAAGCGTAGATAAAATAAGGGCATAAACCGGTAGATACCGCACAGCTTTTAAAAAGTAGTAAAAACTCTTGAACATTAATCTCGTAACAGTTGGCGGGGCGCCGATCAATGCTCCCTTATTAAAATAATTAAGAAACTTCCCGACTTTGTATATTTATTTAAATTACTTGGAATGCTGTTGGTAAGGTGGAGGAGAATTTTTGGTTTTTGTTGCTACATCTTAAATAAATAAATAACTACCAATGTATATGTAAGTTTATTAGACGTTTAGAAGACATTGTACCTTCTAAAATTTTATTAAAGCTAAATGTAATGAATTGTGTAGCATATTCTATGATATTAGAACGTATGTAAGTATGTATGTTACAATAGAGATGCTTTATCTTTATTTAATCTATAGTCCAAAAATACACAATATTATTAATAGCTCCCAATATGAATTAAAGGATCGGTAGATACATTCGATGATTTATTTAAATATGCAATTTATTTATTACCTACCATTGTGCCTAGGTACCCATATACCTATCTACTATTAAAGCAAACGGTCGCGCAGATTATTCTCTTAACTTATCTGCATATTATATGTACCTACCTACCTTATATATTAAGATTACGTTTTAAAGACTAGAAACTAGTTAATTTAGTTGTAATAACCGGCTAGCACTTACGTCAAAAATTACGTCGAAAAATTAGCTCGACAAGTTTCAATCATGCCTTACGGGAACTATAATACAGAGTGGTAGAAACTAGTTACCCCACGAAACAGAAAAAAACATTTGTTTCTCTGTTCCGTGTGTTACCCACTGCAGTGTGTGCCAGTGTTCTCATTATTTTGTGCCAAAATCTTGAACTATACAGATTAACACAACCTACCGAGTAAGATTAAAACAAGAATAATGGCAAAATATTTGGCTCGTGAAAAGATTAAAGAAATAAACTGTGTGATTGAAATATTTTTCTGTCAATGTTACAATCCGTATTACTCATTTAAATAGGTAGTTACATTTACAAATTAACAAAATAATAAATATTTGTCATTTTTTGGGAACTATACCGCTGTAGGTACTTATGTAAAATGTGACACCCGGGTTTCCAAAAAAAATATTTTACTTATACGTTGACGTTAGGTAGGTACCTACTGTGTTTTTACGGTACACCTTGGTATGTAACTAAGTATGTATACGAGACAGACAGAGATGTTAAAATATACGAGTATTGTAAACAAATCAATTTTATTTTAATTCAAATACGTACATGCATTTCAGTTTCAGTACATTTTAAGGAAATCTAAAAATAGCCTTAGGTCTAGAAAAAAACCTGTTTGTAAAATCCACGTAACCACGCCAAGTATTAACCGCATAATCACCCTAAACCAGCGGGCAGATGTGCTTAACATTGCCCGTAAAAACCGTATTATCTACCCTCTTATTATTATCTCTTACCGGGGTTTATTAAACAATCGTAAACCGCCACTGCAGGGGCGATGCAACCAATATTGAGACTCGTAAAACCAATTAACGTTAATAAACTCTCGAAAATTCATGAAATTACCTATTGCCTTTTGTAATCATAAATGCTAACATACGGTTTACTGATAAACATGATACAAATTAAAAATGGTACGATGTACCTACTCTACATAATAACACAACCGTACCTACAATACAACTTATCTTTTTGTGATGTCAAGAAAATAATACTAGCTTTTGACCGCGGCTTCGCATGTATTATTACGTATACATATATACATTTCTCTTGAATCACTCTACGTATTTTAAAAAAATCTGCATTTAAATCCGTTGTGTAGTTAAGATCTAAGCATACATACAAACAGACGCGAAAAGCGACTTTCCTGTATACTATAAAGTGATAAGGTACCTACTAAGACGAATATTCATTCGATAATTTTAGGATTCTTAGATAGGTACTTATATTATTATACATACATAATAAGAAATACAAGCATCTAAATTCGTCGCCAGGTAGGAAATATATACCTAACCCTTCATTTGAAGACACGCACGTTAATTATTATTGACAACATTTCACCTTGATAATTGCTGGTTAGAGCCGAAATTGATATACCTACGATTTCAAGCTTGATTAATATGATATTAGTAATTTTGGTTTGTAGTCGAGGAGCCTTGGTTTGGAAAAACAATAAGCATTGTGTTTTATTTTTATAATAGGTTCGCTTCACGTTGGCTCGCTCTTGATCAAATACTGTATTATGTTTAGTCTCGTCTTGCCTAGAAGAACCCGATTCACTCGATTTGACGATCGATATATTGATAGAGACTCTGGCAAAAAGTTTCACAGTTTGGCAGATCACAGGATGACGAAGTACTAATACTGGTAAGTATGAACTAAAAAGTAATTTTATGCGTGTTCCACACATTATAATTTGATGTATTACTTATATCTTTTTGTCTGAACGCTACGTTATACCTACCTAAGAATTTAGGTAAAATTGTGGAGAATACTCACCAACTATATAATTTCAAATGCCGTCGTTTCATGTTTTACACATTCATTTACATTACATATATTCCTTATTTTGTCGTATTTTTTCTTAATAATCTTAATTAGTAGTAAATTTTCAAACATAACTACTATAGTAGTTGTAATAGTTGTAGCTGAACATCTGCCACTAGACACGGTCAGCATAGTGTGCGCGGACCCCAATATCTTGGTGCAACGGGTCTCAAGCGATGAGGAAGAAATACACGATCCTCCGGTGGCGCCTCGATCGCCTATCCTCACCCGTCGCGGTGCGCGAGCGGCTGCGAGAGCGGAGCGGGCGCAGAGTCGCGGGGGTGCGGCAGCGGGTCGGCGAACCAGTCTGGACGAGGCGGCCAACCGGGACGCGCGTGCTGACTCGTCCTCCTGATGATGGAAACCTCAGATTTCCGAAACTTGTCGAGCTAATTTTTCGACGTAATTTTTTGACGTAAGTGCTAGCCGGTTATTACAACTAAATTAAATCATGCCTTACGGGAACTATAATACAGTAACTACTATAACTTATGCATTGGTCTCCTTTACTATAAGTATGCTAATTATTACTTACAACTCCTGTGGGAAAAGTCCAAAAACCGTTTACCCCGTATTAAACATACAGGAGCAAATGTCGATAATTGACGGTTCTGATTCGGGAAGCCCGGGAGACAATTATACATTTGACTGGGAAGTTTTGATTTGTACAT
This sequence comes from Macaria liturata, assembly GCA_964023185.1. NCBI lineage: Eukaryota > Metazoa > Arthropoda > Insecta > Lepidoptera > Geometridae > Macaria > Macaria liturata. The sequence goes on along the minus strand of OZ026812.1, from coordinate 9,842,150 downwards.
GAGGGTAGATTACATTCTATACATTACAACTCTAGTAAATTATACATACGAGTATGTAGGTAGGTATATGAGTAGGTACTTGTGTAGTTATTTATTAATTTTATACATTTATTTTTCCTATTTCTTTTGAACACCGCGTCCATTATTTACTTTAATTTACTGATCTCTATCAACTGGTTAGAAACGTGTGTAGCTCAGCGGTTCCAGTGTCTGCTTTTCATCCAGACGCACCCTGGTTCGTACACCTGGCCCTACACCAATGACTTGTATTTTGAAGTTAAGTGTAGATTTGCACTCGCTTAGCGGCGAAGGAAAACATCGTGAGTAAACCGACATGTTTGAGGACCACAATAACCGAATACATGTGTCTTCCGTGGGCATCCACGGAAGACACATGTCCGATATTGTGTTCCTGGGCGCCCACCACGATGTATCTGCCCAGGAGAACTCCCCTAACGAATTAATTTTGCGGGGGAGTCACGACCCTCAGTCATCAGAAAAAACGACTCAAGAGAGATCCACTGGTTGCCCAGATGAGATTGTCGCCTTTAGTGCAGTGGACGGCAGAGGAAATGGCCAATATTTTGTCCACCTTTAAACTGAACATAATTTTATACGTGCCTAGTAAAACTAACTTAGTAAACTCTTACTACAAGTTATTGAATACCTACTCTATAGCTTGATAAACGAACAAGAATTATAATGGAGTTCATTTCCTACCTATAATACTATGGAATGCTTAGAAATTATTTTGATAACGCCATACTATCTATTTACTTAATGTTTACTTATCAAATTGTTACCAGGTGAAACGAAAATAGGTGTGGAAAAAGATACACATAGATTAATTAAATTTACTTTATTAATTTAAGTCCATACATAAATGGATACAAATACCCCACTCTAGCAATGTTCTCGAAACCTCATTAGGACAACATTGTTACATTGGTCAAATGTCAAATAGAAAAATTAATATAGGAGACTTCCTAAATAAAATTACGTAAAATATTATACTTATATCTAACGATTACATTAATCTATTCGTTACGATTCTCTAGTTGGGTCAAAAGTGCATCTAAACAATTGCTCTGTATTATAAGTGCATAGCTATAACGCAACGATATTCATTGTCAAAGGGAACAGGTGAGCACTATTTAATTCTATTGATTGTCACGAGTATATTGCATAGAAAAACCTTCATTACACATTTAAATATAAACTACTTACAAATACGTCAAGGGAAATACAAATTATTCGCTTCAACAAATACTAAACTTAAGAACTAAAGGCTTATTCAATAAGAAGCTGTAGTTTTACTTGTTTCTATTGTGAAGATGTAGAATTTTGTCATGGAAAATGATCTCTCTTTTAGGCCTCATTAAAATTAGTGTTCCAATGTTTTCAAGTCGTGACAAAAACACTATCAGATATATGAACAAACATGTCATACAATAAAAATGTTAATTTATAAATAAGTTGGTAAAACACAGCTTCTATGCCTGAACAAGCTAATCGTACACATGATTTCTATTTCCAATAACACACAACCCTACATCTCGTCTATTGAATCATAAAACCACGAAAATAATGGCAGTCAATCGCTAAAATAATTAAATACATGCCTCACTCAATCGAACAGTCTTATTCATTGTCAAAATAATCAAAATCGAAACTCATAAACGTTAATTAGTGGTCATCTATAAAAAAACAATACTATAAATGCTTCGTGCGTTAGTATAACACGTAGATTTTTTACGATACCAATACGAAGTTTACGTCTATAAAAAACTTATAATAGTTACCCTATGATCCGATTATACGCATTTTACGCGCTTCCGATATAATCAATGCAGGGGATCGAATCTCGATTTATAGGAAGTAATTAATTCCACGTATAATGATACGCGATTCACTTTTCCAGTGGCAAGGTCATAGAAAATTTTCGAACAAAAATATTAGCACCAATTAAGAAAAATAAGCTCGTGTATAAATAGCTGCTTTTGTATCACATGTTTTTGTATACCATTTCTTTTATGGCACGAAATTTTCAGGTAATCAATTTTGTCTCCTTCACTAGACTAAGGGCGATGCTTAGCGTAGTATGGAAACTGGAAGAAATCAATATTTTTATCATATTCTCTTTGTACTATTTTATGAATGCTGTTATAAATGCTTCGTAGACGTTTTCATATTGAAAACACAAAGATCAAGTTTGAAGCAAAGTGTTTTAGTAAAATTATAGTATAAGACAATCTGCATTGCTTTTATGTGTAAAAGATAAACAAAATAACAAAAATAGTTAAAACAGGCTTCAAACAACATCTCATTCAAAGAAAAAAATTATAAAAATGTACCAGTACATAAGTAGATTACATATTTCGAAGTTATACCATTAGTACCCCATAAATTCAGACTCAGTTAACTCTTACAACAACGGATAGTACGTTTTCACCATAATCAAAACTAAATCTGATGCTTCCAAAAAAATAATCAAAAAAAGGTTTTTTTTTTATGTGATAATATACACATTTGGAAAACTCGGTTTTAGTTCAAAGAATGGTGAAAATTTTACTGCTAAAGTTGGTGAACTATCATCTATTCAATATTACAATCAATATACTGCTGATACAGCTAGTACATTAATATTACTGTTGATACATGACCGAATAACATGTACCATTGTAGTCACTACAATGGTATTTTTTACATTTGTCAATCAGGTATTTGACCACAGATCGTCTGAAACGATACAATTATCAAAGATGGCTCAAACCTAACTATTTACCTGTACTGGATTAAAACTAGCTTTGAACAATGATAGAATACATATTCTCGGCTACAGATTTTACTATACGATGGTGGGATGATCAAGAAAGTTACACAACTTGGTGCTATGGTTGTTCTATTAAATTTACAGGTCGGTATCGTACCAGGCAGCGACGTTGTTATTATCATGGGGAGGTGGCTCTGGGAAGGCCAGGTCGGCGGACGCTGCGCCGGCGCCCTCTGTCTCGCCGATGTCCATGTCCATGCCGAAACCGCTGCCGATGTCGAGACCCTGCATTGAGTCTATCGGTATTTGATCGTATCCTGAAACGTATTGAAAGACATGTTTAGAAAAGGTTCTGCAATAAGGGTGTCTGAGAATGGTCTACAAGTGAAGTTAGGGATTATCTTTATGTTTAAAAGTGTTTTTATTATTCTACTAAACATAAATATATTAGTAGCACTGGTTTTAACAACTTCAGAAATTTGTTTGTTGTTACAACAACCTAATAAACAATTACAAACGCGTTCCTGGAATATTGTTTCGATTATGATAATTAATTTGAAACAGTGGTAATCCATGTAAAAAACATTATATATAAGTACATAAAATAGTAAACGATTGTAAAAAAAAAGTGATTGAAAACATTAGAATGTCGAGAAGCAACCATTTCTAACAATAGCTGTGAAATATTAAATTACTAGTAATCATAATGTTCTATGATCATGAATAAAATTTACAGAAAATGATCTCAACACTTTTATGGATAAGCAAAAATATTTTTACCGCATACCACATAATGCCAGAAAATGCACAGATCCAAATGAAACTAAAGTAAATAAAGTGAAGTTTTCATCAATCATTTTTTTTCTTTCTCTTTATATTTTTATTCAAGCGAAAAACACATAAAATTTTAAAAACTTCACAATACCACGGCATAAAAAATATTGATTATGGATCGATCAAGCTCCATGACATGATAGTACTATTCACAATCACATTTTAGCAAAATGAAAGCCCATTCTACTAATTAGAATTAGTAATCAAAGAAACCCAAACCTGTTAGATGACGGCACATATATAAATCAATACGTATGTATATTGTATAGTATATATTAAAAACACAAAAATAATAATATTCCCATCACCTGTTTAGTGATATATAGGTCCCGGATTAAGCTGCGTGTAAAGAAGAGAAAAAAAACACCGTATTTATATAGAAACTTGACAATATTCTTATGATAGGAACATAAAAGTGCTAGCTAAAGACATATAGTGAAGGTAACATTTATAATATGTAGAGATTATAAACATATAGTGAATTTTATGTAGTTACAGGCATTACATACTTATATTTTAGAGTCAGATATAAAAATATTAAAGAATCGGTTTTTCGTACAGCGCCATCTAGCCCCAAACTAAAGTACTTGTAAACATAACGCTTGTACTATGGGTGCAAAGATTGATAATATTCATGGTTTATATTCTCTTCACTGACTTATTACATTACATTGATCTCCCTATTGGGAGAAGACTCTGGCCTTGTAACAGTCTCACGACTAGCACAAGGCCAGAGGTTTCACGAAACTTATTATTACACGTTTGTATTAAGTCAGTAAATATTTTTGTAATTTGTATTCATTTTCTGGTACGATGTAACAATAGAAAAACACAAGTATGTAAAGCCTGCACTAAAAATAAAATCTAACCCGTAACCCAAGGTGTTAGTGGTTCAACTATAAGATAAAGACACGGTCAAATCTCACCTTGCTGGTGAAATGGTGGTCGAGTCCCATACAGGCCCTCGTAGCCCTGCTCCGGTCCTAGCATGTCCTAATGGAGGGGGAAGCAAAATTAAATAAAAAGAAAACTAAAAGAACACAAGATCACAATAGCTTGTTCGACGAGACAACAATGAACACGGCACGACATTGATTTTCAAACAATTAAAATAAGCCAATTTATAGCTACATATAATTTTGAAAATAAACGTAGTAACTACACATGACATCAAACAAGTTAATCTTAAATTGATTCATCTGAGTTTAGCTGATATATTTGAGAAATAAAATTACAAAACTTTGTCATTTTATGTGAGAGATGAATCGTAGTTTTCTCATTGGTATATTACACAATGTGCATACCATCATCAGGCACTTTGTTGATATATGTTTTGCCAATATTACTAAGAAAAGATGTTTATCTTTTCACGAATAATAAAACATTATAGTTACTCATATCACCATCAAACACAAAACATAAAATATTGACCCTTATACTGATTAAGCCACCACACTAACTTTCTCACACATATTGACAATGAAAACCCTGTAACACAGAATCCTGTGTATCCAGGATATGATACTTAGTAACATGGCTTGGTACACAACCAAAGTATAGTCAACATTGTAAACACAATATTACAATGTACTGTATGTAACATATATGTTTTTGTCCAATAAAGATTTCTTATCATTCATTTATAATGTAGATATCTCAGAGCTTCCAAAGGAGTAAAAACTAGTCAGGTGACATCAGTATAAGAATCATTATATATAATATCATCAGCCCTATTTTACCTGTAAATCAGGCTGCATGGCGAGTTCATTGGACCACATCTGGTGATCGTCGCGGAACAGCGAGTTGGTGAGCTCCATCGACAGCCGCTTCTTGTAGTCGTGAGGCTTGTCCTCAGACATGCGGAACAGAACTGCAGCGGCGTACGTGGCGACCCCTGCGGGAGGAACGAGGAGTTACAGTGGTTGGAATTTTGTAATGTGTAAACTACTACTGGGTCAGATTTGTGGAGCAAATATTAGCGTAAAATTGATTGATACTCTCTGCACATGTCAAAATGTTTATATGAAGAAGAAACGATTTGAAACCATTCCGGAAATTATGAGTAGAGAAACTTTCTCAATGTAATTTAGGCTACTAACAAGGATGTTCTCATCTGGCAACCTTATAGCTGGGAAAGTATTTCACCAATCAAAGATTCCCAACATGGTTTCATTGGATTAACTAATGACAACATTCTTTATCGGCTGATAGTTTTCCAGGTATTGGATTTGTAGTCAGTATTGCCACCAAGAGCGATAATCACTCAAAGCAATTACTCCTTTCGTTTATTTTATAAAAATAACATATTATATTTCCTTTCGCTTCATAAATCTGACCTATACCAAAACTAACCTTTTATGACAATAATAGTATTTAATTATCGTCATAGTAGATCAGTTGAGTGCAATCTAAGTATAACAACAACACCGAGAAACAAGATTGGAGTAAACAAAATAACAATAAAAAATACAATCATCGCTCACTCGAATCCTCTCCCGTCACACCTAGCAGTGCTGCAATGAAATTTACAATACTTTTGAATGCTTTTTGCAGACCAACAAACTACAATACATACTGTGGCTGAAGCCTTTAAATGATAATACGGATATAGGCCAATGTAGAGTATACAAACAAAAATATAATAACAAAATAGGGTGGGTGTAGGGAATATTTTAATACAAAACACAATAAATACATTATGTGAAGAATAGTGTTTTCAAGGTGTACTAAGTGCACGTAAAATGATGGAGGTGTGAGTGATTCAAACATTTACTTTTAATTTGTGGTTTACAGCATTATATACATTAAATTAGGAACACCTATCCACCTGAGTGATATGAACAATGTGTCTATATTCATAAATATATGTACATATTTACATTTAATACAAAAGATACATTAATTTTGCCCCATACTTTTGTCTATTTATCTGTCATCTATCGATTCTATTAGAAGGGTTTCTAATAAAAATTTAACATTCGTAAACATATCTTGAAACGTTTATCTGTATAAGTTCATAGACAGCAAAGCAACACACACTCACACACAATTAGTTCCATTAAAGTTCGTACCTTCGTTCCGAGAGTGCAGCAACTCAGTGAGCGGCGCGGTGGCGCCCTCTGCTTCTATCATCTCTGCGCCTTCCTTCTCCACGGCCAACTCGCAGAGCACGCCGGCTGCTACGCGCTGTGGAAAGAATAGACATTATTAAAATAAGCTCAAGTTCATTTGTTAGATATGTAATTACACAATTAACATTGTTGCTATATTAAGAAATTTGTATTTGTTGCTTTATTCGTCTGCTGGTTTTCCATGTCACAAGAGAATGAGAGAATCATAATATCTCAAACCACTGATCTTACATCTGTTGTGCTTCGTATTATTACATAAAAGCGACAGTATATTTGTTGCTGTTTGTTCCGCTTTCACACCAATAGATAATTGAGATGGTATTTAAGTTATGTTGCATAGGGTACTTTTTAACACGAACTAACGCGTGCGAAACCTTTGACACCCACAAGAACTCATCACGATGTTTCAGCGAAGAGATTACAAACGACCGATGACCCAAATCTTATCAACTATAAAGTATGTCGAATTTCTATCCCTAGATGGGTCGTTCGAATTGCATACATCTCATACTTAAATTTGTGTCGCAATATCTGCCTTCTGGAACGTTTGGAAGCTAGATTCTACAAACCATTGCTAAAAATACATACCTGTATATTCTCAATCTCATTGAAGAGCAGCTGCACGAAGATGGGTATGACGTTCTGCTGGCGGATGAGCTGGCGGTTGAGGCTCTCCCGCGCGAGGATGTGCAGCGCGCCCACCGCGCCCTCCACGATCTCCTCCATGCGCACCCCGTCCGCGTACGCGCCGCCCGCACCGCCGCCGCCCGACGACGTGCGTTGCTAAAGAAGGAGCTAGTGTTAGTTTTTTTTTACGTGGTATAAAGATAAAAAGATAAGATAAAGAATCTTTATTGATAATGTAAAGTTGTAACATACATAGGTATAGGTATAGTAAGTACTAATATCACAGAATATGCTACACAAATTACAATATCTCGTCAAATTGAATTTATAACATTTGGTTATACATCAAATGACATACTAAGAGGCTTTTACTTTGCAGTGAAATAAAGCCAGGTTTAAATGAAGACGTAACTGCATTCTGTTTGACCTCACTCGCACTTGGTTTTTTTGTGTCAAAGTCTGAATTGCAGACACAAATTTATGACTAGTATACAGGACATAATATAAATGTGCATGCATTCTCAATGGATGTATAGATTTGAAGTGTGTGACATGAAATTTGGTACAAAACAATATTAGAAAATATATTTTCGGAAGACCAGCGCTGGTTGCTTCCACACAACCAGCATTATGCTGAGTTGGGACTGTGTTGTGGCAGATTTTATGTTTGTTTGTTTATTATGTTCTTACTTGTGTTTGTTTCTCTGATAAATCTGCCATAATAAATGTTTTCTTTCTTTCTTTATTTTACGAGTTGCAACTTGATCGTGACAAGTTTGCCGTATGTGCGAGTGTGACACAAATACTTTGTACAATACCTGATCATGTGTTGTCATAGGTTTAAAATTAGTGCAATTCAAGAGCAGGCAAGCTCCACCTTGGACCAGTGGTCATTAGGTGGGTGTCGGTACAGGTGACCTGATGGTCTAATATCAGGCTGTATAGTGCAACAAAACAACTGTAAGATGCCTCACTCGCTGCGTGTCGTTGAAGGCGCGCATGAGCAGGCGCACGAGGTGGTGCACGGCGCCGTGCTCGCGCAGCGGCGCGTAGTTGGCGGGGCACAGCGCCAGGTTGCGCACCAGCCCCACCACCGCCTTCACCAGCGGCCAGCGCGACGGGGGCTGCAGCAGCTTCACTATCACCTGCAACATTGCAAATATGACATGTAAATAAATAAATAAATAAATTTTGTTTATTTTGCATTATACTTATGGCATAACATTGTATGACAATCCAAAGGCATCTCAACAAGTCAATAACTGTGTTTCGGATGCCGAAGGCTTCTCCTAGTTTAGCTTGACATAAAAATAAGTACATAAAGCTAGTTACGTAATTAAATTAAACACATGATTACTATCAAGGATATAAAATTAGGAAATCGATAAAACATTGGCTTTTCTGTCGGTAAGATGTTAGTACACCCGACAGGGTATAAACTAGAGATACTTGTAACTATTTTTAAGTCCACTGTAAAAAAACCTAGTTTTACTAACAATAAATGATTATAACTGATTATTATCGATAACATTTTAGCTTGTCTGTCGGGTAAATTTAGATTTATCAGTAACCACAACATCTTAGAGCAGTATTTTAAGGTCGACTGTCACTCATAATAGAACTACTCGTTATCAGAGCTTGTTTCAACGTCATCCATAGCCATACCGGTCAAAGTTTCGTCCTACAGTATAGCACGGCCCTATTTCTTAATATTCCATATTTATTCCATTAGCTGCAATTTTTTGCCAGCCTCATCCAGCGACAGATCAACCCACCTCGCATCCCGACGCCCGACAGTACTTAACAATGCTTTTCAGTGTACGGCCCACTATTTGAAATGAAACAAATACTTACTGATATGTAACTGTCACGGTTTTCACTCACGAATAATTGCGCGTATATTGAACGTAACATAACAATTTAACAAGAAATATTATTTTAATCTTTATGGTGCAAAGATTGCTGCCACCTTTACAAATAACAAAAACAGTAACAAGAAACAATAACAAAATAACACGAAATGAAAATTCAACAAAAACACTTAACAAACAGTTATTATAACAAAAATATCGCGCGTGACTGTACTCGGTGGGTGGAGCTAGCGAACGTGACAACCACACACAGAGAACGAAAAAACGCTTTTACGCTGTGATTTGTCAAGGACGGTCACGTGGCATATACCCCGCTAGGGGAGCTCCGCTGATACCCATTTTTTCCTTCTGCGCAGGTATACGCCTCGTGTTCAGATCGGACTAGATGTTTTGCGCTTACTATACATATTGATCTTTTTCTTATTGAATGAGAGTGGCTAACTCTGGTGTCGAGAGTTTATCAAGCCGCGCTAAGGGCCTCTGACATGGCTTTACGACTGCCGAACCCGACAAACAGCCGGGGCCTACAATTTAACGTGTCATCCGACCCACGGAAGCGCATAAAATGGAATGCCACTTTTCGGTCACCCATCCGCGTACTGACCGCGTCGACCTTTGCTTAACATTGGTAATTGCATGCGATTGCCTCCGCTAGCTGAGCTACGGGTGCTTGATATTGATAAGAACGTCTCACGAAAGATATAAAATACTTACTGGCAAGCCATAATGCAGCCTGACGGCGTTCTGTGCCATCTCGCTCTCGACGTGTCGCGAGGTGAGGTGTCGCAGCGCGCACACGGCCGGCTCCGTGATCTCCTCGCGGTCCCCGGCCGACACCACGGTGCGCACCAGCGCGTCCACGCCGCCCGCCTGGCACACCGTCACCTGAGGAGGTACACGTGTTACATTGAATGGAGTTAGACTATACATTAATGAGTTGTAGAAATGTTTTTTTTATCTAATAGACGTCCGCGGCTTCGCTCGCATTAACTTTCCGAACATATTTTTTTATTTATGAACCGATTGAAATGAAATAAAAACTAAATGTTAAGTTAAAAATGCACCAACATGTTAGTGAAAACCGTAGAGTTTTACAAAAGAATGAATTCCTTTTTTTTTAAGGTAGGCTGCATTCACTCGATAAAAAAATATAGTTAGAAATGTCACTTGTCAAAATACTTCCGCAAAGATTAATAATAAAATGTGGGGGCAAATTTAAATAATATGTTCATAAAATTGTACCGTGGGCGTTTACTACTACAAGGCAATTTTCAGCTAGGATTGTCTTGAGAAATTTATATTGTGAAAAATTTTGGACGCGGGGTCTTAAGCAGGGTACTCATCTAGCCGTGTAGCATGTAATGTATCAGATACTGTATCAAGTGAGTACATAGACACGAGCCCGCTGCGAGCTGCCCGCGCGTGGTTCGCAGCTCGGCCGAGTGGCGGTATCGCTGCGAGCACAAAGCGGCTCGCAGTGCGGATCCGAGAGCTCGCAAATAGATACGCGATGACTGTGGACGAGCCGTACTCACTTGAAGGTTGGATACGTTACATGCTACGTTACGTGCTACATGGCAGGTGAGTACCCTGCTTTAGGAGGTTATAACGAACAAGCATACCTACAGAAAGTTTTTTTTTGAAACATGATTTTTGTGTTATTTTGCATCAATGAAGACCCTACAACAATTTTTTTTTTCAATTATCTTCAATATACTGACACCGACCGGTTACAACTTTATTATATTATGAATATAGATTTTAAAGCACATTTGAAGTATGTAAGCAGTGTCGGTGTTTGATTGATAACTATTGATATATTTCTCAAAATTGAGTAGGCAAACCAAATCATAGCCATGCCTTCAAATTCTTATCACAAATGTACTGAAAGTTGACTTAAATTGCACGCTTGAATAGCTGAACTAATTTGGACGATATTGGCAAATTTTTATAATAAAAAGGAACCTAACACACGATATATAGTTATAGACAGATATGGATTTGACTATACCTCGCCTGATGATAAGCAACATTGTAATCTACGAATCAACATTGTAGCGAGCCCGGAAGATACCGGATTACTCACGACCGATCAATATATTAAATTTCACGTGAAACAGATTTTCTAGAGATAATTTTAGTAACCGGTTTTATAATACCGTACCTTATTCCGCTGGTTGTTGCAGGTCAAGTTGGACAGTATGCCGGCGGCGCACGTCACAATGTTCACATCGGTGGAGGCCAGCACCTGCACCAGCGAGGACAGCAGCCCGTCCAGCCCGTCAACCTGCAATAAAGTTATCATAACAAATAGAAAATATTGTTGCACTACAGCGGTGTACAGGGAAAGTGCAGTGCCCAGTTGTCATGAAAGCATCAAGGAAAAAAACAAGGTTGAACATTTTCTTTTATTCTTTTTTTTAGGGGACTTTTATAATTACATATATGTCAGTCCCATTGTATATACTAAACTAATTACAAAAATAGTACCTCATAAAAGTATTATGCAGATGACCTGTTCACCCAAACATCTCACGTACAAGCAAGGTTTAACATGTGACCAGCACATACATCAAAATAAATGTCATAGAGAAAAATTGGCTCTTGTTATGCATAAACATGAGTACATTCTGTACAATGATTATTTATGCCTTGGGAAATCTTGGTCACGGTGAAACTTTGGTATACCTATATTTTTTAAAAGAATCACAACCGATAGCACATTCAATTATAATTATAAGTCAAAAGTAGATTCCGGATGTTGTTTTTAACTGACAAGATCTAAAATTTATAGTCAAGAAAATTCTGTGGCTTTGTAGTTGAGTGGTGAATTGGTGTGATGATGAAATGAGTACTATTATAAATCTGTAGAATAATTTAGTTTCAAACTAAAATTACTTTATCCGATTCTTTACTACATCTTAATGATCATAGACAAGTGGGCACTGCTGTACAATATTCTCATATGTTTACCTTAGTGGCGGCGTCAGACAGGTTCCGCAGCGTCCACAGGCAGTTCTGCACGAGGCGGCCGCTCGGGTTGCCGAGGTGCATGGCGAGCGCCTGCATGCCGCCGGCTTCGACTATGGCGGGCTTGTTGCTGGAGCATACTGACAGCACCTGCCGAAGTAGGGAACATTGAGTATTAAAATAAATAAAAAAGTTAAATACATTATTGTGAATAACTAGAAATGTGTGCAAATTAAAACTATGATATAATTAAAACCTAGATGATTACTTAAACTTATAACATTGTTTGGTCTTAACTACAACAAGATACAAGCATCTTAGTAAATAATTATTAGGAGATGGTTCTAGGCACATAAAACAGTATAATATAATACTAATAGGTCTGAGAATTTATAAGATTCGATAACAATTTATAATTAATAAATTACTTGTAATTGTATTAGTTTTAACTTTATTTTCAAAAGATGAAGCATAGGAAGAACTATGTATGCTCACCTTCAGGACTCTAGAAGTGGTCCACAGCAACTTTTCGTAGTCGTACGAGCGCATGATGCGCACCAACTCGATCGGCCCTTGAGAAGCCAGAATGATCAGTTTCGACTCTTGATTCCCATAGGCCAAGATTTGGAGACAATCCGTCACAATGGCCAAGAACTTCACATTGTTTCGCTGCAGAAGAGCAACCATCTTTTGCAGACCTCCGGCTAAACGGACAGCCATTTTGGAGCCATCTTGGTGGAGCAACAGATTGTGTAGGGTCGTGATGGCGTAGAACAAAACAGCTTCCACTGGAGAGCTGAGTAGCTTGACGAGGGCGGGAATGCCACCACTCTTGAAGATAGCCAGCAACCCTTGACGGTGGTGAGACAAGTTGTGGAGGGTCCCGACAGCTCCTTTAGTGGTCTCCAGGTCATTGCTGTTAGAGATGGCTCGGACTAATGCAGCGACCATCTGGGGAGAGTTCATGATGGCGTGGCGCGAGGCTTCCTTCTTGGAGAGCTGGTGCACCATCATGGCAGCCTGGGATACCACAACCTGGTCCTCGTCGTTGAGAAGCTTGATCAACTCTGGTATGGCCCTGGAGGATAATAATAGATATTTAGGTATAGGTATAGGATAATAGATGTTTTATAAAGGTTTCGTAATAAATAGAACATCCTTACAGCTTGTATTGGTGTAATACCTCGTTGACTGTTTACTTGTATATTATAGAGTTGTTACACTGAGGGTTTACCCTCAGTTTTGATAGGCGAAAAAGTTAAAATTATGTTAGGCTAACACTTCAGTTCATTCATGATTGATTTTTTTGCCCCACCCTAAACTTAGCTTTTATATTTGTGGTACATATAATAACAGAATTGAGATAAAATAAAATATATTTGTAAATATCTACCTGGTAGCCAAATCAGCATCATCTTGGTAGTTGATCAGGTTGACGACAGCGTGCTTGAGCATCTGCGAGGGTTCAGCCAGGCGCTGCACAGCAGTAGGCTGCGCCGGGTCCAGCTGAGTTGACGGGATCTCAATGCCCTCCTCCAGGGTCTCAGGAAACATGGCCGCGCGGACACGCTGCGAGCGCGTCTGCGAGAGCTGCTGGTTCATGTCTGGAGGCAATATAGGACATTATAATTTGACTAGTGGGTTCGCGGCTAGCGGCTTCGCTCGGATTAAGGAGTAAAACTTGCATCCCCTTTTTAACCCCTTTAAAAGTGGCATTTCCAAAAATCCTTTCTTAACAGATGCCTACGTCATAACATCTACCTGCATGCCAAATTTCAGCCCGATCCGTCCAGTGGTTTGGGCTGTGTGCTGATAGATCACTATGTCAGTCAGTCAGTCACCTTTGAGTTTTATATATTTAGATTATATTTCAAACACTGCTGGCACATTAGCAAACTACTTAATATCCTAATCTTGTAATTCATATTTTTTTCACTTGACTTTAATTTACCTGATGGTAAGCAATCATTTTGGTAAGTAATGGAGCTTGCTTCCCTAATCAGAAAAGACCCAAGCACTCTTTCACTTTGTGATATAGATCTTCGTAATGGAGTAAATTCTACAAATTTTAGCAAACAATAATTACTATACTATACTGCTTATGATACTAATGAGTATTCAATTAAATTATTACAATATATAACAGAGGTTTATATTATCATGTAAAAGATTTGAAGATTGAATTACTATGCTTACCATCAACCTGCTCCTGAGTGAAGCCCTGAGCGAACCCCTGGTCTAGGTCAAACATGAGCTGGTCTCCTTCCATCTCGTCATCTTCCTTGCCAGTGAGAGATGGAACCTGTGAAATTTATTACATTGTATATTATAATAGTTGGTTCTTATCATTTCAATGTAAATTTCTAATGGTGTCTGTGACCAACTTTATTTATTAAAGGTAGAAAACCAGCCACATATAACCCTAGGCTGGAGCAATGCTTAACATCAGGCTGGCTGTAGTCAAATGTAAACCTATCCCACATAACAAAAAATATATGCATAGAAAAATAAAATTTGTGTTTACTAGAATTACATGACATGGTTTTTTACAAATTCAGAAACTTTTCAGCTGGAAACAAAAGTCCAATCGTAGAACCCCTAGGAACTTCTATGATTGTATGTTGACTGCCATAGATTAATTTTGAGTCTTTGACTTGTCTTATTTCAGAGGAACTTTCTGTATTAAAATTTGTGAAACACCTGCAGAAATAATTAGGTATGGTTATGATCATTTTCATTCATGTGTAATAGCTGGTTTATCACATGATTATCATATTATCATGAATAAGTTTGAATATACAGTGTGCAGAGACTAACGAGACTAGATCGTCACGTTGAGTCCTCGGTTGGGTGACAAAAAGTGGCATTCCATTTTGGGTACTTCCATGGGTTAGATGACACGTAAAATTTTAGGTCCCAGCTGTTTGTCCAGTATGGCAGTTTTTAAGCCATGTCAGAAGCCCTTACCTGCTAGTCTGGCTTGATAAACTCTCAACACCAGAGTTTGACATTCTCATTTGATAAGAAGAAGACACTAAATTGTTTGTGTATTGATTTCATATACATTAATAAATAGAGAAAGGAGTATGATTGTAGTAGATAATAATATGGAAAAACTACAAATTGTATATTGTCTAAAGCCTGCACAGAATAATCACAGTTGAACAACACTAAATGTATTTCAAAGTTATCAATACTGACCTGAGTGGCGGCACCTGAGTTGATACCAGAGTCAACCAGGTAGGAGTTCTGCTGCCACATGAGGGTCTGCTGCTCCTTGCTGGGCGCCATCGGCACATCAGAACCACCATAGTTGCTGTGCGACACTGGTGACATAAACAAATCAGATATAAGTAATATACAAGTGGCATCAACATTGAATAACATTTAATAATAAATGTAAGTCATTTACTGCTAACCAGTGAGCAAGTTCCTACTAATGTCTAAAGACTCACACCCTTTATCCATGATTGATTGATTTCTTATCAAGTTTCATATAAATTACAAAGTCTAATTTTTTTCACATCTTGTACCTACCATAATATGAAAGTAGGGCCAACACTTCTCTGTTCTAGGGGCCAACAATATGCCAACAGAAATCAGTATTGATAGGAAATGCCATAACTATGAGTCACAATCACTGTGTTCTTAGATCGCGAGCTAAGCTACGGCACTTAGGTACCTACGTACCGTTTGTTATATCTACCTAAACTAGAAGGTACATAATTAGTGGTGTAATGTTTATGGATGGATTATTATGTTGGCTTGTAATTATACTCACTCGTGCGGCTTTGCGACGTTGGTATCTGATAGCTCATGGTTCAGCCGATGCAAAGAATGCACCCTGCGCCTGTAAAAAAAAACAACATGATGCGCTTTGATCGGCCCGCACAGACCTAGGTACCTATCGATTTTTCAAAAGCATGTCTACACGAACACAAGATCAAAGGGATACCTTTGTTATTCTATTAGAACAACGCTTGATTTACCTACGCTAGCTCAACATTACAGTTGTAACCACTACGGATTGTAGCAAAAACAAACAATACGCTGTGAACTAAATACCATACCACACCCGACCCCGTACATTCTTTGATCTCATTTTGACATACATTGTTTACAGCAAACTTTTATCCTACTCATATTATGTAGCACGATAATTACCTTATCTAAGTAAGCCGCAAGGATTTGAAAAACACAATTTCACTCAGATTTTCGTTAATTATTAGTGCACAAAACTCCACTCTCCAACACAAAAATTGACATTCACAATATGGCGTCCATTTGATCTGACTGAAGTTAGTGCAATACGTATATTCAGTAGAACAAGTAGAATATATAGCCATCTCTTTTTTGCTAAGCAGTAATGCTATATATCAAGTTTTCATCTCTCTTTCTTACAAAGATATTTTGAAATATCAGCCATGATGTCCAACATTACGGTGAAAGATACGTTCCATTGTACGGGATATATTTCGAATTTAGCGTAAACTTTCAATATTCATTGTTTTGATGGTCTAATCAAAAAGAAATAGTCCTAATAGAACTCTTTGGTTATTTTTAAATCTTTTATTGTAATAAAAATAAGAATGACTTTGTTACAAAAGTCAATAAAAATAGCGCTGTTTTTTACGCGGCAAATACAAAACGTCAATTATTTTTATTCACTTCTTTGCTTGCTTCTATGATTCGAATCATTATTCTCTTCTCTTTTTACGAGTTATTAGTTAATATTTATTGTATTTAAAAGACAAATAAAATGACGACAAGCTTTTATAATTTCGTACCATACAGTCGTTATAATTTATCGGAAAGTGAGTCCGATATACATTTCTTGGTCCGAGAATATCGGGACCGAATTAACAATGCTATGAACAAACAAACCCTGAAATCACCATTTATATCGTTCGCTGAGAAGAAACTGAGTTTTGTGGATCTAAGATGGTTGGAAGATAATGAGGAGAGGTTCTTCAAAGATACCAAAAATGATAATGTGATCAAGCTTAATTATTTGTCGCAATGTGGGTACATAACTTGCATGATTTATTCTGAAAATGGAAAGCAGATTGTGGTGGGCTTTTCGTCTGGATTGATAGAGGTATGAAAAAAAAACTTAAGTATACCCAGATAACAAAACTTCGTCGGCTAAATTTCTCTCACTGGCCGAGGACTATGTAAAGTTAAGTATGTTTTTCTTTATGCGTGTTTTAGTTGCTTATAACATAAGTACCTACATCGGTAGGTAAGACTTTACTTACTGATTTAGAAAAAGAAACCGTTACCAGAACATTATTTCTAGAAAAGAGGCTAATCACGCCTGATATGAACCCCTCATAAAAAGGTAGGTACAATTAATATTGGTGCCTAAGACGTCCATCTTAATATAATAATCTATATTCTTAAAATTTTAATAAGTTCCTGTACGGCAGTATGTGTCTGTAGGACGTTTCAAATCTAGTTGGCCCCAATTTCCAACATGGACGCCCAATACGAAATTATACACAACTACTCGCATTCAATCCACAATACATACGACAACGAACACAACCCGAAGCTATGGTATCCCATGTTTTATACCGGAAAATGCACGAAACGGAACGAAACCTGGATCCGGGAGAACTACGATATTTTCTTGAAGGACACGACGAATGAGATATCATTTAGCAGATGGTATTTCTCAGAAATGGGGTTTATTACGGCGGTGCTATTTGCCCCTAATGGAGCTCATATTATTGTGGCCCATTCATCTGGGATGATTCAGGTAAATGTGTGGATTTGTGGGTCCGCTTGGTTATTGGACGCAGGTGAATTGGCCGGTAAATGAGATAAGAGATTGAGGATAAAATGTGTGTATGGTTACTTAATTAATTGTTATACTTAATAGTGGTCTAATTAGAGAGGTGTATCTCAGAAGTGCGAATGCCCACCTCGCCCACCTCTGTTTTTAGAATTTCTCATTTACGAGTAGGTATATTACTTATTGAGGATGATTACTCATTTTCATAAATTAAGGTAGGCATATTTTGATGGTCATGTGGTTTTATCTGCAATATTTCGGTATACATGTTGCGTATGTCACTTTCTACATCACATCGTAAAATTACGATGATCAAGGTATTTTTTTATTTTATAATAGAGATGAGATTCTGATGTGATATATTCTGATGTATATATGTATAAATTATCTTAAGTTACCTATAGTTGAATTAATCTATAGTTAACACAAAAAAATAAAAACGCGCCTAATTTCCAGATGCGTCACGGATCGACCGGCGCTGTAATGTGCACTCTCCGCAACATCCAGTTTCCACCTAAGCCTATTTACGCGCTGGAGTACAGCAGGACTGAGGAGCGAGTGTGTTATGCCGCCAGTATGGATGGATCTATCTATAGGATTGAGGTTCCTATGGTCAGTAGTCAGTCTTTAAAAAGGTTTACCTACTCTAGACAAGCGTACATCTTAGACAGCAACGGTGTTTAACATCAGGCAGGTTATAGTCAAATGTATGTAAGAAGGTGACATTTTAGTGTCTTCATTATCTATGAATATCATCGGACGAAGTAAAAATCCAATGACTAATGTTTAATTCAAGTTAAATGTCGAGGTTTTCACTCACTTGGTGGTGAAGGAAAACATTGAGAGAAAACCAACATGTTTGGGGGTCACAAAATTTAGAGACGTGACTGTCATCCATAAATAGATCTGAACGCTTACCACGACATACTTGCTTTAGAAAATTTGTGCATAAATTAATTCTACGGGATAGTCAAGACACTCAGGTAGTGAAGAATGCATCTCATGGATGACTGTAACTTCAGAATTTGAATACCACTGCCCTGTTCAACCTATCAACACGATAGACAAAAGTCAAAGATTCAAACCTTCAATGCTGCCATATTTCTGTCGTCTAGTATCAATAATGTAGCTTCCGACCGGGCTCAATTCAGCCGCTTGAATTATTAAACGGGCCTGAAAATGCTGTGTTTCATTTACAAACGTTTGTGAGAACAACAGAACATATTTTTGAATAACGCCCACCTGAAACGTATTCAATTTCTTCAGGAATTCCGTAGCAATACGAGTGTTGAATATTGTAGGTGATTCCAACAAAACGAATACTATGTACCTACCCCTTCAAAATGTAATGTTGTGTGTACAGACAACATACCTACTCTAAGAGATAAGATATTAAATCAGGCGTTACTTTGCGGAAATCCATTGTAAATGAAACTGGAGAAATATATAGTGTTTTTCCACTGCGACTGCTCCTTAACCGACTTCTAACAACATACTTTGTGGTTTTTAGGTGTGTTCCGCCATATATTACCGCCACACCTCTCCTCCTATCCAAAGTGGCCTCAGTGGCTCTCAAGATCTTACCAAAACCCCACCGTCTTCAAGTTTTGTAGTTCTCCTTCGGCAAGATATTCTCGTCGACACGTGTTTCGCCTCTCCACGAGGCATCCTCAGGACGTGTTGACTCCTCGAACGTCGGTCCGAAAGCGTAATCAGAATATTAGGTATATAGGTACTTAGGAAAAGTACATTGAAATATGCTAAGGCCATAAAAGTATGTATCGCCTTGGCTCTAATACGATGTAAGAAAGTACGATAAAGAAGATGTGGCATTTTAAATCTCGATCTCTGTTGGGTAAAATTCTAAATTGTACTCCTCAGCTTTAAAAATATCACATCAGTTATTAATTTATATCAGACTCCCCCGAGGCAGCCTTAAAGTTCTAGACAAGATGCATCCCATATTCCATTAAAAATATTTCGTACTTACGTCACGAAGTTCTAAAATAAACTAAGTATGGTCTATTGTTTAGTTATTTAAACTTATTGCCTGTATTATGTTCTAGCTAACAGCTTCAACATCAGATCCACCGCAGTATTGCATAAGGATAGATCCAGCCTTAGAATGCTTGAACATGCAGTTCTTCGGAGCACCTGGCATGGCTAACTATAGTACGCCGTTTATATCACGTGAGTGAACAGGTTTATTTTTATAAATACACATTTGATCACCTTGTCTCCTGCGATGACACTTGTACAAGCTACTCTGTGTTTATTGGAATAATAGAAACTGAATACCAGACGGTAAGTTCTTTGAAAGGCCATAAGACTACCTTTTATGACCTTATAACATTGAGCCACTTTTGTACCCTTATATTTTGTTAGCTATTGATAAGTCTTGTTCTTGCATAAAAAAAAATAAGTACACTATTGTATTTAAGTACTAAGCAAACAGTCCCAAGCTACGTCGTAGTTCCATCGCTACGCCGTCGTAGACTTGAATTTAATTCAATCATTTTTTGTTTTAGTTTTTCAAGTAACAAATTGTCTATTGATGTGTATTCCAAGTTCCTAATTTATGTAAACCTTTCGATCTACTTGATTTGGCAGAAAAAAGTAGGAAAAAATAGTTAAATAAAATTAGTTTTTGTTTATTACATAATATTTGAATAACTCCAGTAGACATATATAGAACATTTGCGACTTTTTAGAAAACAAAATATTATACTTTCACAGAAAGATCACCAGCGCTGGGCTTCGGTATATTTTCCGAGGGCACTAAAATGGTCGTCGGATACGCAGATACGGGCGTGAGGGTCTATGATATGGAAACACAAGAGGTTAGTTTGTACTTCTTCTTCTAATCGAATGAGAGTGGCCAACTCTGGTGTCGAGAGTTTAACAAGCCGGCCTAAATGCCTCTGACATGGCTTTACGACTGCCTTAGGTACTTCTAGTTTGTACGATACGGACCAATTTTATGTCTTTTTTCGGTTTTATTGCTATCGGGCCATTAACAAGCTTAGGGGAGGTGTAGTTATTATTTTGTCACAATATGGCGTTTAAAATACGGCGCTTAGGGTACCTGTACTATTTTATATAGGCAAAGAAAGTGTGATTGTGGATGTGAGTAACTATATTATGTACTTTGGTTGAAACGTGGATTGGAAATACTTTAAACCTTGAACACAAAGGCTCCTTTTTTTTTCTTTTTATCCTAGATTAACGCGGGTTACACCTCGGGATAAGAATAAGAATAAACGTTTATTTGACCTTTTCACAAAGATACAGGTATAGTAATAGTGAACATTTGGAATTAAACTATGAAATAGGGCTTAGGACTATTCAACTTTTGTATAACTAAGTCAGAACCTGTGTGATGATGTCCAGTTAGTGATGCTGATAGTGTTTTTAGTGCATTTTGACGTCACGCAGAAGGGTCATTGTGGTAAAGGTTAGAGTTTGACTGTATTGGAATGACACTGGATCCCAATAGAGGCTGCTGAAACATACCCTTAAGTGCTTGGTGACACATTTTCACACAAACATTAACATTCATTTATGTTTGTCCCATATATACATTATACATCTTAACTCACGTCATTTTATTTTTCTGAAGCTCCTGAAGATTTTTTTCTCGACTCTGTTTTGGGAAAATTTATGTTACCTGAATATTTCTGTACATTTGGACATGTTATTTATGGCCTTGTTAACAAGGTGCCTGGCCAGGTGTTTTATTGTTATTAGCTCTTAGTATTATCATGTTCTTGTGGCTGTATATTTACTAAGTCTGGGTTTTGCGTAAGAAGATAAGAGAAATGAAAAGTTAGGGTAATTTTGTGGTTAACGCGCACTTGCGTTTATTTAGTTTTTGAGTTAAATAAATATAATTTAGGATTGATAGTTTTCAGATGGTAATAATTAAGACAAGCAAGGGTAGTGATGGCATGCAAAAATATATAAGCTAGAATCTTCGATCAATAATTGATCGAAGGCTAGAATTTAAAAGCAAAAGAATGTTTTCAATTTCTAGTCGCAGCTGATAACACACATTATGGACCACCTGTTTTTGGACAGATCTAAACAATCTTTCTAAAAAAATTATATCCATGTAAATTACGTTTTTTATTTGATACGATATAAAATCATCAACATAATTGCATAAAGTTAGGCTTTGTTATTTATTTTACGACAGATTGAGCGAGTGCGTACTCTGTATTTTGGCAAATTGTAACAAATTGTTCATTTGATGCCATTCTCATCTTGTCAAGTCCTATTTATTGTAACTAAAGCCTAAAGCTGATAAATAGCCGTTTTTGTGAACTAGGCCATCTTTATTTCTTTAGGTTAACTAACACGGCAAATAAATAGCTTTAAATACATTCAGCTATTTTCGTTTAGTTTCAACGTTTGACGCCGTAAAAGTGAAATTGACGCTAAAAATTAAGTAACTTTTCACTGTTTCACACTTAACTGTTTTAGAGCCTTTAAGGTTGATGGGTTGGCCTGAAAGATAAATTCAAATTATTTAATCTGAGCCTGTAATGCGGGTGTGCGTAAAATGAGACCTCCAATAAAAGATTACAGCGTAATCTTGCTTTACGATGGTATAAATTCAACATTGCACCTCTCGCTTTATGAGTCAACACTTACATGAGCTCACGTACCTACTGATATAATAAAAAAGAAAATATATTCTTGCTTATTTTTTTATGCAATATAAAATCTTGTGATTCTTCCTTGTATCTTTATCTTGCGTTTTTGGCAGTATATTTTAGGCGAAAGTAGGGAGTAGAGTATTCTTACACATGTGTACCTATATTTTTTTTTTACGTGGTA
The DNA here is from genome assembly GCA_964023185.1 of Macaria liturata. NCBI lineage: Eukaryota > Metazoa > Arthropoda > Insecta > Lepidoptera > Geometridae > Macaria > Macaria liturata. The sequence continues at coordinate 9,819,308 of OZ026812.1, read as the reverse complement.
TAGGTTTACTTTTGACTACAGCCTGCCTGCTGTTAAGCATTGCTGCAGCCTAGGGTGTAACACGTTTACCTAGAAGATACCTATTAACTCTAGATTTGAAAACCTTTGGATTGTAGTTCGCCAGGAAACACAGCTTCTGGTAAAGTGTTCCAAAGCTTTGTAAATATGTAAATGTACTTCTTCTTCTTATCGAATGAAAGTGGCCAACTCTGGTGTCGAGAGTTTATCAAGCCGCCCTAAGGCCCTCTGGCATGGCTTATCGACTGTCGTACTAAACAAACAGCCGGGACCTACAATTTAACGTGTCATCCGACCCACGGAAGCGCCCAAAATGGAATGCCACTTTGCGGTCACCCATCCAAGGACTGACCGCTTATGTAAATGTACTAAGAGTAGTATTCACATCTATCAATGTAATTAAACAACAACTCATCCAAAATATATTCGACCAGTTCGAGGTCAAAGAGTTAGCTATATTTTTAACAGACATTAAAAAAGGAGGTTTTCAGTTCTTCTTCAATTTGTTTTGTTCTTATAAACATTATTATTATGTGGTTAGCTTGGATATATCCTTAACACGGAGCAAACTAGGTCACCGGTCAAGGGTTCCATCACAAGTGAAGGATCATAAAGTAACCTACTCGTTTCACGCTCCCCGCAAGTTCAAGATAGTAAACGTAGATTTAATGTGAGAGTTTGATGAGGTTTTAACAGTTTAATGGAGCCACATTATTGCCTGCTACGTGCTGGCGTTTTATATGCTTACTTAGGTAGCGTTATTGCATTTAATTAGCACCTCTAAGATAGAACTGTGGCCTTGATGTAAAACTTCTACTCTTCCTTGAGTCGTGTTTTGTAATGACTGATGATCGTCACTCCTCCGCATAGTTATATCCTTCGAATAGTCGTCAGATTAAGTGAAAAAGTAATTTTTTTTGAATATCACCATATTCTCGTACTTTTCACAAATAGTGTTCAGTGCTTTTAACCGATCTAATCGGTTTGTAATAATATGTGTGTGCTTAATTTATATCTGCGTCTATTACATTTTTTATCAATAACGTTTTGTTTGGGTAAAAGACATCACATTTATTACACAAGTACACCTTACGATCTTCAAAGCGAGAGTGAATCGGTTCTTACTGGGTAAGCACGCTCCATCCTAGACCGTAATGTTTGTTTACCATCAGGCGAAATTCCGGTCAAGTGCAAACCCATTCCTTGCTAAAAAAAACAATTACTTAAGTTTAGTAAGTTCGTATAAGAGTAACCAACTCCGTCGTCAAAAGTTTCAAACTATCTTATATTATAAGTCTCTCTCTTTAAGTTGCATTAACACCTGCCACGACTAAAATGACAAACAATAGATTTATGTGTAAGTGTATTTAAAAATAATACTAACTTTATTATGTTCACAGGTAGATACAACATACAAGGTCCATAAGCTACGCCTGCAGTTTATTCCGAAGAAGCTGCAACGGATGCATGCTGGTCAAGTGTGCGGACTGAGATGTCATCCGACGTATCCACACATGTTTGCTACTGGATCCTGGGACAAGACTTTGAGAGTTAGTCTTATAAAAAAACATTCAGACTAATTGAGAATCTCTTTCTTTTCAAATAAGTCAACCATATAATAGACAAACCGTAGTATTTAAATTTGTCTATATATCATTTGGATTGGCGATATTAAAACACGTATACACGATATCATTTTCATGAACAGTGTTGCAAAGTATCAAACAAGAAGCCTCCATCTATATAATACTTATATACCTATGTTATACATTTATCAATAATGGAAACATGGCATATACATAAAAATTGTTTGTTAATTTCACTATCTCAACTTTAAATATACTAAACAACATAAAGTTAGTTAATAATAAACAAACAATCATTTCTACGTAACCACATACTTTACAACCTAACACCGCACGAGATTAGCGCGAAAGCAAGCTAGTATAAACTGCACCCAATCTCTACGATCCACAGTCGTCGACTAACTATATATACTAACTATCTCGTATATTCCACCGTCGACTCCTTAGAGTCACATCCACACGTCCACAACAACATCGCTTACATTTACAGGTCAAAGCATTCCACTAACATCTACTCTAACTTTTATGCTAAATGATGAAAACTTGCACCGACCAGCAGCGAAAATCCAACGTGTAGCTGAAATGACACGAAACGAGTCGCTCTTGTAAACATGTCGTGAATAAAACATGGCCGACCACAGCTCAAAGCAACTGTCGGGTCGAGATTAAAATATTTCACTCGGCGGTTTTAAATGCTCAAATTATTTATTTATCAAACTCATTTTATTTGCGCGCGAATTTATCTCTTATCTAATTAAAAATACGATTTACAATCCCGTCAAGTTGTGAGCTGTAAATGTAGGTTTTTTTTTTAAAACAACCCCTTTTTATTTGCGAATTTACTGCATATCACTTGGATGTATGCTGTGTTTGAATTTTAAGCATTATATGCATTATTAGGAGTGTTGTTTGTGCATTTATTAATTTTATTATCTTAAAACTTCCAAACCCTAAATGTTACTATTTAGTACCATACAACCATTGATGAAATAAGTAGGTATCTACTTATATCTCAACGCAAAAACCATTTAAATATGTATTTGAAGTTGAATATACATCTTCATCCATATTTAGTTTTTTTTTAATCAACAAAAGTATGAAATGAAAACTTATTTAAGCTCACCTGATATTTTATTAGTAAATACATATGTATGTTCGACCTTTCCAGTGAATCTTTTATCAGCAGAATGGTTCAATTAATTAACCTTTTGAAACTCATCCGTTCACTTCAGGGCTTCATTACTTCAGGAAATCTGAAACTTTTGCGATAATTGCACAAAAATATTTATAATATATTTCATTTCAGATCTGGGACATAAGGTGCAAAGTTGGTTGTATAATGACGTTTGAAGGGGTCGATATTTGCAGCGACAGTATTGATCTCAATGTAAGTACCTCTTTACTTTAAATAAACTTATTGTTCTATTTTTAACTAAGCTCTAAACTAAACCTCTTAACTTACTCTCATTAAATTTAGTCTTCAATTTATATTGACGATATCATTATTATATCCTCGGTCAAAAATTATTATTATACTAAAATTCATGGACACCATTTTATTTTATTTTTTTTATTAATGGACTCTGCGGCACCGCCGCAATTTTGCCAATGTCACGTCACAAGGGGGACAAACGCTTATCTTATTAGCCAGTAAAAATAATTAACATTTGATCGGTGCGGAATTACTAACTTATTTGAAATTTCATGGACACCATAATGAAAAGAATGAGCAACATTTTTAAATGAGTTTGACTGATGACGATGAAAGCCTTGTTTATAAACAGACTTAAAATCTTAATTGACGTAGGTACGAGTATTTCTATTTTATACAACAATAATATAATCTATCTAACTTAAGCGAGACTAATAACGTTATATTGCACTTTTAATAGACTAATTAAAAACTTGACCACAATTTGTAGCAAATTGAATGAAAACAAAAACTTTGCGGCCAATAATGTTGAAAGCTAAAGCCTTAATCTCCCACTTATTAAGGCAAAGCACGTAAGTACAAGGTAAATAAAATATATCGCTAGAATTGCTTCATTTGACCTTTACAAGGGCCAGTTAAAATTAAAAGAACCCTGATGAGGTTACCATGAGATCCTCTTGCTTGTCTTGATTAATTTAGCTATTACTTTTTGTCTACATTTTGGTGATGTGTAATCCTAATTTGATTTTTTTTACAATATTAATACTTTTATGAATGAAATTGATATTATGATACACATTGTATACATATTATTAATTTTGATACCTACCTAGGTATCCTACCTACCTACCTATTAATTTTGATACCTAGGTACCTAGGTATAATGGCTGAACGACCTTCATATATTGTTATAGGTATTTTCTATTCAGAAATAATAAAATAGCTACAACCAAATGAAATCTTTAGTTTTAAGAGTTTAGTTAATTTGTTATCAAGTTAACACATTCGAAATTAATTTTAATTTGGGCAGCAAAGAGAAAGGTAATTGAAATTTTAATATGGATAAACTTTGCCAAGTAAATTAAATAAATTACCAAAGTTATATTAAAACAATAATACAAAAAGTGTTAACATTAACCCCCTACCTATCGGCTACCTGTTAGCTCTATAACAAAATAGGGTATAATGGGGACTTACCTTTGACATTTTCAAAGGAAATATTGGTGTTCACGAAAATTTGTATTTGTATGCTTAGTATCGTTTGCCTAATGGTGATTTATGTCCCTGTTGGTGGTGTTTAGCTAAAGGCCAGGAATGAATATCAAGAGCCTAATAATTTAGAAAGTGCCTATTAGTAGATTAGAATACTTGCATTTAGGTATAACCTGCTCTCTCTGTGAGTCGTATTTTCTCAAGACTGAGGGTCGTGACTCCCCCGAAGAATTAATTCGTTAGGGAAGTTCTCTTGGGCAGATACATCGTGGTGGGCGCCAAGGTCCCTCCACGGAAGACTCCATTTCCTCGGATTTTGTGGTCCTTAAACATGTCGGTTCCCTCACGATGTTTTCCTTCACCGTTAAGCGAGTGCAAAACCACACATAACTTGAAAATACAAGTCATTGGTGTTGAGCCGGATTCGAACCAGGGTGCATCTGGATGAAAAGCAGACACAGGAACCGCTGAGCCACACTCGCTTTTAAACGTGATCTTATTATTACTTCATTATTTTATTTCAGTATAACATTGAGTTGCATAATTATTTTACACTCGAGTTTATTTTGTCAGCCATGTTTGTGTTGTCCACATTGTCTAATAAACAATCGTGTCTGCAACTCTGTAAAACACAAAATTTTAACTATAAATAAAAATTACTAAATACAATTTTCACTTTTATACTTTTCTACTTGAGTCTCTAAGTTATTAAAATTTATTATTTATTTAAGTTATTTAAAGTTTTAGGCCCTTACGGCGAAATATCTCGACACCAGAACCCAGTCATCTGCTCTCTTACAAACTTAATAGCCTTAGATAAAATACTTCAGTCTGATAGAGTAAATCTACATTAAAGGCCTTCTAAGGAAAATATATCAGACGCCCTGCCTAATGTACCGAAAGTAATAAAATTTGGTACCTACTTGGAATATTCTACGTATTTACCCAATCTCAAAAGACGTTAAAAGTAAATTAGTTAAAACATCCATTGCCTGTCTATAGAGAGTTACAAGTTATTAGGGCAAGGAAGGTTTTTGTATATTACTTATTACTTCTTATAGAATGAGAGTGGCCAACTCTGGTGTCGAGAGTTAATCAAGCCGGCCTAAGGGCCTCTGACATGGCTTAGCGACAGACGTACTATGACGAACAGCCGGGACCTACAATTTAACGTGTCATCCGATCCCTGGAAGCAACAATAATATAATAATAACAATGTATACCAACATAGTTACTGTACATAAGATATTGAATCAGGCGTTACTTTGCGGAAATCCATTGTAACTGAAACTCTGGAGAAATGTGTAGTGTTTTTCCTCAGGACGTGTTGACTCCTCGAACGTCGATATAATTTATGTTAACTTTCGGACCGACGTTCGAGGAGTCAACACGTCCTGAGGATTCCTCGTGGAGAGGCGAAACACGTGTCGACGAGAGTATCTTGCCGAAGAAGAACAACAAAGCTTCAAGACACAAGGTGCGGTGTTGGTAACATCTTGAGATCCACGGAGGCCACGTTGGTTAGGAGGTGAGGTGTGGCGGTGGTATATGGAGGAACACACCTAAAAACCATCAAGTTTGTTGTTTGATGTCGTTTAAGGAGCAGTCGCAGCGGAAAAACACTACACATTTCTCCAGAGTATAGTTACTGTACTGTATTTAACAATGCTGTGGTCAAAGCCAAAGTCTCTTTCTAACCTCAAACAGCAAACCTCTCACTGAGATGCGGTTTAATTAAAAACTTGTCTGTCCTGTAAGTTAACGCTCTTAGCTTCATCCTCAGTTTAGTTTCGTATAAGAATGTATTCAGGCTTGTGAATAATTAATCACATTACTGTAAGTTCGTTTAAGAGTGACCATCTCTGGTGATGACTTATTAAAGAGTTATTCTTTCTTTTTTCACGGCTAAGCTAATTTTGATAGATTGTGTAGTGATAAATAAAATATTATATATTCAATGATGTATTATATCTAAAACTATAGGGATCCAAATAAAGATCGCCTCTAGATAAATCATCCACAATATTTTAATAGGTTCTGGACCTTAGGTATTTGATCAATATTATTTGACCCTAAAAAGAACATGGACTCAAAGTCAAGAGACTCTGGAATATGGTTACGAAAACCATTCCTTCTCAATTTTGGATTGCAAACGTTTTGATTTGCAGTTTTTTGATGTAACTAAATCCACCCCTGTGATCTCGTTACGAAGTTTGATGCTCTCCGTAGTTTCTGAGCCCCTTTGAAGAATATTATTGTACAGGTTTAGTTTTTGTTCTTCAACAAATTGTTAGCGTTTAATACCTATGGTAGTTTAACTTCGCCGTGTTCGTAATATCAGCTGAAACTTGGGCTGTTGTTATGTTTTTATTGCTAGCTTGAGCTAACCTTTTTTACATATTTTCCTGTGATTCCTTTTCTTCCAGTTGGAAAATTGAAGTAAAAAGAGTTGCCTAAAAAGTGTTGAAATAAGTTTTTATGGAAAGCCAAAGTGTCTTGCCGAAATTGTATATTTATAAAGCTGGAATCAAGTGTGTACGATTTCTACTTTCATCTTACCAATCACATTTTCATGTAAAGAAAAAAATACTTTACAAATTTACCTTATGTAATGAATTTTCAGAAACCTGTGAAAATATAATAACCTTTCCAATTCCAATCCAACAAACAAAACATTAATCACAAATCTGCTTATATTAAATACCAACTTAAGAGTATGTGTCTGTTTTCCTCAAAATAAGCGATCAACATTTTCTTTCTCATCCTATATCCGTACAATTCTCAGAATTTCGAAGTTTTCCTTTTTGCTAAATGAGGAATATTCATAAGAATATCCCGTTATTATTGTTTTTTTTCTCCCAAGTATTTTATGTACATATCCAAATATGTCCAAACAAACACGTGCTCATTACAGTCATGTTTATATTTTACAAGCGAACCTGCTTTAAATAGAAAAGAATATATATGTATATTTTTCCCTATTTGAGTATCGCCAACCCTTGAAGAATAAAATTAACTAAGCTTTCAAAACTTAAAACATAGTGTACTGATAGAATTTCAAAGAATAAATAATAATATTAAAGTCTAACAATTGAAACTGAAACTATACTACGTAAGTTCCTATGAAACTAACTCTAGTTATGAAAGTTTTCAAACCACTCTAATGATCTCTGTCAGGGCTTAATAACTTACCATCATATATATGACAAACAGATAGAACAATATTACAATTATTAACGTTTTTTTAATGCCACAAATTATGTAGTTCCATTCTACCCACACTGCACCAACTCTGGAAAAGAGTTGTGTCCAAAATGAGATTTCCGAACGGACGATTCCATTTGAAACCTTTCATCGGACGCGGATTAAAATAGCGTCTATTTCAACTTCCGTTTGATGGAAGAGCTCGTTCACAACTTTTGTTTGTTTTACTTTTACAAAGTGTACGCGAATGAATCAAACATTTGGAACATTCCACGGATTTTGGGATACCAGTTCTGTTATTTAAAGAAAAATAACAGCTAGGATTTGGTCAAAAATGGACGCAGGACCGGTTCGGATTTTTGCTTTGGTGCAAACTGGAAATTTGATATTTTTATTTTGTTCTCTCGTCTGTTTGCGGGAGTGGGTAGAAACAAGCAGTAGCTACATTCAATTTTTGGTAGACGGATTATATTTTATGTTTTGGTATAACATGGAATGAAAAATATTTTCCACGAAACTATAAGTCATTAAAATTATCATCTAGGAACAGTGTTTTTGCCTATGGAGCGGGAAATTGTTTTCAATACCGATTGCGTTCTGGGAAACTCAAATTTAATTAAAATGAAATCTGATATCTGTTCGGTACATCTAAATATATAAAACTCAAAGGTGACTGACTGACTGATTGACTGATATAGTGATCTATCAACGCACAGCCCAAACCACTAAACGGATTGGACTGAAATTTGGAATGAAGATAGATGCTATGACGTAGGCATCCGCTAAGAAAGGATTTTTGGAAATGCCACTTTTAAAGGGGTGAAATAGGGGAGACAAGTTTTACTTCTTAATGCCAGCGAAGCCGCGAGCACCCACTAGTGTGAAATAAAAAGAAACTACAAGCTTCCAATGGGAATATAGATGTTAACTTACAATCGTTACCTATCCAAGAATCATTCTCTTTCTTAGGCATATTAATTTCGTATTACCCACTGAGGATCGTAACTTGCTCCCAGAATCAATAAAGGAGTTATAATGGGCACATCCAATTGTGGTAAATGCCCAGTGATCCTTCCGCAGACGACATATGCTCAAATTATATTATTTAACAGCAATTACAACAACAAAAAATAAAATAACTCATTTATACATTTACATATATTTACTTTCAGCGCAACCAATGCATAGCCGGCAGCTGGCAACCCACCGAAGCCCTGGGTGTTTGGGATCTGGTGGCCAAGAAGAGAGTCTGCGCGGTCAGGGTCCAGAACAGAAGACCAGACGTCGATGGAGAGTACATCTACGCTTGTAGGTACTGGCAGTCTGCTGATGTGAGTATCTTTTTGTGTATGGATATTATTAAGTACATACATATATACTATTAAGGCGGTTTTCCCTACTTAATCTATCTCATATTTTATTAGTGCCACAATCTCAAATCGTATCTGTAGGTTTTCTGTGACTGTTGTTTATAGGTTTTTTATCCTTATTCACCTGATAATAATTTATATAAAATTGTTGTTCGAATAGCAGACACTTACCGTGTAAGGAATTATTATAAAACAGCATTGTTTAACTTTCAAATACCCTTAATCTAACATTTTCTGAATATCTCATATACCTTATACATTGGAATAAAATTATGAAGGCATACAATGTGTATTGGAACGTGTGGTTTTAATATACGATCACGATGATATTATCTCATTCCTTTACACAACATTGTTATCACACAATTATTATATTTTTTTTATTTTTTCTGTTCCCCGAAAAACCTACGAGTAACAAGTTCATTAAAAATTACACAACTTTAACATGGGTCAATTACCTACCTTACCTCCACATCTAGCCTTACCGAAATGAATGTTTTTATTAATTTACCGCGAAGTTTACCTTGTATCAAGTGTATTTAGTACTGCTTTGACATTGTACGGTAAAGAACAGGCCCTGTTTTTTTTTTTTTACATTTGGTAGACTCTCGCTTGACTACAACTCGCCTGCTGTTAAGCGACGTTTTAATCTACGATCTAGCACGCTTGCCTAGCATGAAACCGGCTTATTTTGGACCTACAAATTATAGTTCAAGGGGAATAGGGATTCGGGCAAGGAGTTCCACGGTTTGGCAGTTTGGCACGATGAAAGTCGAAGCAAAACGCTTCTCAAAAAAGTCAATTTACTTAGTTAGTACGGAATATCGGAAGGTAGTACATCAAACGCTCAGTAATTCCATGTCGTGTCATCAAAGTTTTCTAATAATATCCCTGCAATTGGAATAAAATGAAGGCTACCGTGTTCACACGATATATATCACCATTTGTGACTCTAGTGTAGCGTGAGGTCCGGAATCTCAAAATCCCCAAATGTTCCCATAGTAAGCAAATCTCACCTATTTGCGGCTTGCTCGTAGGAGTTTCAAATGTGAAATGTTAAAAAACGGTAACCCCCATTACTTCAGTACTTTGAATCTGACAAAATGGCGCTTAGAACAATCTATTTGTTTATTCTATGTCGACATAGTACCGTAACTTATCTTGTTCAGAGCAGTAGGTACCCGGCACTACCCGGGCCCGGTGTTTCGTAAGAAAATACAATTACTGCTGAATAAACCACTGTTGTTATTCGAGGGGATTCAGTTGCCGCCAGGAACGAATTGTGTTAAGGGTGGTACTAGAAGAAACGGTTCTGTTTAGGTTTTATAGGTATTTTGTGGGACAGCTAAAGTTATGTCAAATGAATGTTGCGTTGATACATGTTTACACGTGATGGGCAGATTATTTATCTCTCTCTTGAGTCGTATTTCCTCATGACATGAGGGTCGTGACTCCCTCGCAGAATTGATTCGTTAGGGGAGTTCTCTTGGGCAGATACATCGTGGTGGGCGCTCAGTCTTCCACGGAAGACACATGTCCTCTTATATTGTGGTCCTCAAACATGTCGGTTTCCACACGATGATTTTCCTTCACCGCTAAGCGATATTATTTATCAAGTCGCCTAAAATTTGCATAAGCCGTCACACCAACATAAGCGACATAAGTTGAAAGTAGAGCACGCCTATACAATACAGAATGGAAATGGGTTTGGACAGAGGTTTCTCAAACTTACTGTTATTTGGTAACAAATTCAAAGAAAAATCGTTTGCCAAGTAAAATAGATACGATAAAAAACAATGATACAATATTGTAATTGACACATGTACTCTCAAAAACATTCATGCAGTAATTTGCAAGTTGCAAGTTACCTACATATGTTGCAACTTTGCTTGTTGCAACAAAACTTTACAATTAATAAGTTACATTCTGTGCAAGACAGTATCTTAAACTTTACTCGTGTCGAGATTTCTTGGTAACGACGTAGTAGGCGAAACTTCTGGGCAGTTGGTTTTTCCTAAACAGCCGTTCTGTAATGGGTAGGTTCAGGTAATTCCAGTAGTTTGGGGTCAAACGGTTGAGTTTTATGGCTTAGGTAAGGTAAAGTAGGCAGTTAGGTACATACTAAACACAATGGTTTCATTATAGCAGTTCCACTATCGCAGTTGTGTTGTCGTAACAATTGTTATTGCTTTAATACGGTTGTTTGCGTAAAGGTTTATTGCAATTTAATGTCTTTGGTGTCATTAATATCTAATAATTTGTAATTTCTGAATTAGCAAAAATTTTTTTAAATTTTCTTTTCGATCTTTACTTTAGATACAAGCGGTTTAGCTCGCTAGAAGCTAATCACACGTATACCTAATAATCCAGGAATCGTTCTGCATCAACTAACACTTTGTTATTCGTTTCAGTATAACCGTAAAGGTAAATACGCCATCATCGGAGGCAGTGGGACCAACTGCGTGGAAGTGATAAACCTCCACAATAGATACATCACCTGTTCATATCCCGCCGCGGGAACCGTACTGGCTGTAGCCAGCTTCCAAGACAGAATAGCCTTCGGAGGCACAGCTACCACCTTCAACATCGTCAAGTTCCATGACCCTAAACATGAAAAAGAAAAATACCGCAAGGAAGAAGAACCAGAATATGATTATACGAAAGCAGTTTTCGAAGATCTTTCCTTTGAACGACTCGAAAGCCCATCCTTTTCGACCAACCTAGATGGAAAATCTCATCATAAATCTGTCATAGGCACTGGCTCTCGTTCGGTGGCTTCGAAAATTTCTACGCCGTAATTGTGTCGTTTCATTCTACTTTTTTATCATTACCTTTTAACTCAGACCATATCTACATAAGTACATACGCCGCTCACAATGACATATGTAAATGATGATGATGCCCCGTATTACGCGCCACGCGAACCACACATCAGTGGAAGTACCAGTAATCCGTTTCAATTTGACTGGGGATATTCACGCCCATTCAACATCAGCCGCTCGACGTATCGCACCCATCACAATAATAACTCTTGAACCTCGTTCCCGACAAATTGGACCGCATCTGCAATAACAATAAAAGGCGAGGACGTGGCGAAATTCAACAACACCAAATTGAAATCCAGAAAACAATTGGATAAGTTTTTTGTAACAAAAGAAGTCGGAAAGTCGCACGGTCAACATTGAAAAATTAGAGTCGGCATTGCGAATTCAGCCGAGAGTACGACGGCGGACGAGTTGCAATAGAATTTAAATAAAGAAGCGTTCCGTAACAGCGCGAACCCGTGTGCCGGGGCGTTGGTGAACTTTCAACTTTTACCCGCTTATGTAGCGGAGCGTACCTTGCCTCCCTCCCCACCCCACCCGGGCCGGGGGTGGGTTTCCGTACTTGGAGCGAATATTTACAGCGCAGCCTAAATATAGCGTGCCGCTGCTCAGCTGGCACGGCCGGAGTAGGAGGGTAAACATACCCCCTCCCCCCGCTCGCTCGCTACTGGCCAGAAGGCCATTCCAGCGCGAGCTCCCGAGGTGAGCGGACATATCTTCTATAATGTAGGGGTCGGAACGCGACCATGACCGCTCAATCGCAGAGGGGTAGACGCTCGCTGTATAAAAGCGGTTTCACGGCCATGACGGATCTGATATGATATAAGAATTATGTATGCTTTCAGACTACGGCTATTTATATTTAGGTATATAAGGTATTTGTTCAGGAACCGTTCTAAATCTCATAGGCATAGGATGAGATCCTTATTACATTGAAATGGGACGAAAGCAAAGGAAACGAATGATAAATTTATTAGAATCGTGTATTTTACATAGATTTTGAAAGCTACCAAACCTGTAAGATTTTACAAAACTATTCGTCTTAGCTTAGAACAAGATTTATGTTCTCACCGACCGAGTGACAGCTTATTTGCAAAATCTAAACGGGGCTGTACAGAAAATGTGTTCACATTTTTTACTCGCAAGGATTTAGATTTAATTTGACAAAGCCGTGTCGTCTAACTAATGTGTGTAGCATGTTATTTTAGTACGCTTCTGATTGGAGCAATATTTTCAACGGACAAATACGTATATTTACATCATGTTGTTACCTTTTTGTTAGCTTTTTTGTTATTTGCGTGTTTGGAGCGTAGCCATTAGTTGTGATATTCCAAACAAAATATATTTTTATAAAGCCTATCTGGTAACCAGGCCGTAACTTAGTTTTATGTACGACCAGTTTTTGGCTAATATAAAAAGTTAGCTGATGTTTATGATTGTTACAGCTTTTCCTATTTTCATAGAGAAAATAAAACATAGTTTATTACTTTCCAAGACTTTTCTTTACGAAAGTTTCATTAATACGGATCTAACCTTCAGATTCAACCTTAAAATTACATGAGAATTTGAAGAAGTGATAAGGTAATAGATTATTTTTCATTATAATGTTTGTGAAAGTTTATTTAAATTCGTTCTATATTATTTTAGTGATAATGAACAACACAGTAACTTTTTAGTTGTTGTTTAAAATATTTTAACATTCATAAATAATTATTTCCTAATCCTTATATTATTTCAAAACTGAAAATACATTAAATGCTAGTAACACGACTAAAGTTCACAAAAAGCGAGATAAAAACAAATTAATGATATTGTAGAAAAACAACAAAATGACCTAACAAATAGAAAATCTGAAAGCAGTGCCTGGAACAAGGGTCGAGATAAAACCAATTTCTTTTATTTCCCAATTATCTCTCATAGCAGATGAGTTTTCTTCGCAAATCGTTTCTGCGCCGTTTGATTTTATCATTCATTGCTCTATTAATAACTATCATCTAGCAGCTTGATTGTAGTTGTTATTGTAATATGTCAATTGATATTGAATTGTATTATTTTTGACAACTTTTCAATATTCAAAACATTCTGAGGTTATATAAGTGATGTTATGTATTTTTTAACTTTATCTGTTAAAAAAACTCTTCCTCTGTATTGTGTTTTCATTTCAACTACACTTTTTACATATAAAATTTCATAAAGAGTCAAAATAACAGAACCAAAATACCTATTGTAAACGAGAAACGTGTATTTTCAATCTATTTCCTGTAACAGTTCCAGAATGATTATTAAGTATAAATCAAACGATCATTTAAAACACAATTCAATTCAAAACTTTTAAAAAGAACACGTATATCTTACAACAAAATTTCAAAGCGTCAAAGCGTATACTAAACGTTGTCAATTGACGTCAGAGTAAAACGGGTTCAGGTTTGGGGGATTAAAAATCCCCGAGATTGGGGGCGCGGGGGCGGGGGGTTGTAGGGGTTGCGGGGCGGGGGGGCGTACGTACGGGTCGGAGCTGCATCGATCGCAGCCCCTGACCTTGACCCGGCCCGGATGTACCACCCGCCTAGTTGCGCCATTGTCGCTTTATTCAGCTTCTGGCTTTTATTAGCGCCTTTATTTCGCTTACCTCATAAGCGAGGGTGCGTCTAGACTATTCGAAACTCGTAAACTTGATGGAATTAGATTGCTTGATCGAGGATATTCTGGTTTGTTAACTACGAAACTATAATGGAGATTCTTTCTTCCATTAAAGATTTATGTTCTTTATTAACAATTATTAATAGTACCAAACTAACTAATAACTAATTCATTTAAATACTGTTTTTAAATCTATAATGTATTGGTATAGTAATAGCACTCAAAACGCTGCTGAGAAAATGAGTTGTTCATAGTTTATACTAAGTAAATTCATTTGAGTGTGGAAAATTCTGGCTTCCGATAGTTTTCAAACCGGACCTCTGACACGGTTATCAGTATTTGTTACAATTATTACTCCATTAATTCAAATAATTTGTGAGACATATTTCTAGCCCAGCAACAAAGTTGAAGAAGACATTTATTGCTGATGAATTATTTATTTTATTCAAAAGTAAAATGCAAATTATATACCCTCTGGGACGCTTTAATCGTAATTTGCGCCATTTTGCTGAGTAAAGGAAGGACTTGGGGAAGGACAAACGGAAATAAATACGCGGATGTCAATTTGCAATTTCGATTAATATTTTCTTTTAAAATTATTATTTAGCCAGGCATTACTGTTTTAAAGGGAAATCTGAAATATAGACTTACATAACTTTTTTTTTATAAAATTTCAGACTTCCTGTTACGATATTTAGTCAATGTTTCGTGTTAATTATACTTCACAATTAAAATAATATTTTACGACACATACGAGTATGACCTGCTGTGACATAACATTTTCATATTCATATTCAATCAGCAATCTACATAGTCAATTTTCAATATAAAATAAATAATTAATAAATAAATAATGCTGGCCTTTTTCTTGCTCAACACAGTATTGCCATCCAGCTTGGTAATGCGGCCAGTATGCTGGGCACGCTGCCTTCTGGCAGTGGACTGGAGCACTTACTACTTTTTTTACTTAGCACTTGGAAAGGGGCACTTAGAAGATCTTTAGAATAGCCTAAAGATAATCTAAGTGCACTTTTTATGTTGTAATTAGAAGTAGTAGGTATGTTTAGTTTGTCTTCCCTTGTTTTTGTTTTATTATTGTAAATTTAGTATCAAATATGATTCCTATACACTGTATTATAGTTCCCGTAAGGCAAAGGTCAAGGTTTAGGTCGTCCTCCTGATGATGGAAACCTCAGATTTCCGAAACTTGTCGAGCTAGTTTTTCGTCGTAATTTTTGACGTAAGTGCTAACCGGTTATTACAAATAAATTATTCCTATACACATTCAAAAACGAATTCTGCCTTAAAATCCCAGCTCCTAACTACGAGTAAGTCCCCCAATGACGTCCAAACTGACGTCACAGTCTCATGCAACATGCAAATAGGTACATGCAATCCGCTGCGCCGCGGCCGCATAACAATATATGCTAATGCAAAGATAACTGCGCATGATTTAGCTAGCTATTTTAATTTGCCTGAAATTCTGAGCTTATAACGGAATTTGTGACTAGAAAATGTTGCTCGTATGCATGCAAGTATAAGTAAGCAATTTTTTTTTCGGTGTTTGGAATTATAGTTTTGTTATTCTTTGTATTCGTGTGTTTTATTTTATGTTTGTAATTAGCTTTTCTATTTTTCTTTGACACGATTTGATACAATACTTAATAGATTTACAAACGGCTGCTACTCTTAACTTACAATCATATTTTTATTGATCTTTATTATTTCGATGGTTATAAGTTAGGTATAATGTGTATGTTTAGGAAAACACCGCAAGCGTTGTTATCAGGCACGGTTGAATAGACAATATAATAAAATTCGTCATAATTTAATTTTTATTTTATTTAATTAATTACTGTTATACAGTTAAATTTGGATACCCACAAACCTCTTATACATTACTTTTTCTACACAACAAAAATACAATCATAAATAATACTTCTACGCAAGTAAGAAGGCCAACAAAGTAAATCACGCGCCTTTTAATATTAAGCAGAGTACCAAACAGACCGCCCCAGTAACTGTGATTTTGTTTACAAATTGGGTAACCAAGGACCTTTGTTACAAACTTACGCAACGGCCCGACACGTAATTGTTGTGTAGGTATAGTTTATTACATTATTACTTGTTAGTGTAGTTTTGAAATAACAACTTTATTTTACAGTGTTTAGAAACGTAATTGGTAAGGACTTTCTATCTGAGTTACTAGTAACTAGCACAAAAATAATAAGATTAAAAAGTTTAGGCTCTTTTGAACTTGTGGGTTGTATAAGAGTTGGTTATGGTTTTAAAACATCGAGTCGTATACTGAGGGTCGTGACTCCCCCGCAAAACTAATTCGCTAGGGGAGTTCTTTTGCGCAGATACATCGTGGTGGGCGCCCAGGTCCTTCCACGGAAGACACACGTCCTCGGATATTGTGGTCCTCAAACATGTCGGTTTCCTCACGATGTTTTCCTTCACCGTTAAGCGAGTGCAAATCCACACTTAACATGAAAATACAAATCATTGGTGTACGGCCGGATTCGAGCCAGGGTGAGTCTGGATAAAGCAGACACTGGAACCGATGAGCTACACTCGCTATAAATTAAAATATATCGTGTTAAAAATTATGATTGAGTTTTGTTGCAACAAATTTTCAAACTATTTTCGTTCATCTATCTCTATTTACCTATCTATTCTACTTACATTACCTGTCTCCATAAATATTTGTTAACTTAAAATCTTTCAAGTTTGGTTAATAGCCTAGAGAATACGATAAATAAAGTTTCTGCACAAATATTTACTAGACTTATAATGCACTAAAATTGTTTCAAATAGGAGAATAAATCATCTAAACTTTCTCAATGTTATTCAATTGGATACGTGCTTTGGTATGATGGGCAAAAGTTTTTTAAAATGTTTTAGGAATTATTATTGCCTTAGTATTTTAGAAATTATTTTCGCTGTTCTAATATTTTTACTAGAAAAATTAAATATGGATACCAAACTGAAAGCGATATATAAGAATCCGCCAGTGTCTTACCCGTATCCAGGAAGCACTCAGTTTTTTTTTAAGTTGATATTTCCTCTATCTTATGTTTAGAAAGATAAAGATAGTATTTATTTTGGATTTGATCATATCTTTCACATGTACATCGATATGGATACGTTTGAATTTTGAAACAATATATATGTAAAGCCTAGCTTTTTAAATCTTTAGAAATCTTTCGCAGTATGGCTATTAGCTTTTCTTGATGTCAAGCTAGGATTTTAGTATATTTAGCAATCATAAGAAGTGCAAACTCCATAACACTGTCTGAATCATCTATTGTAGGTGTAAAACACACTGATTTATTAGAACATTAGAGGCAATTATCTATACAACTCTCATAATCATCGACAGCCCTTGGGATCCCACTGCTGGATATAGGCCTCACTTTGTATGTGCCATCTGCGTCGATCTTGTGCAGACCTCATCCAGGTTGGACCCTCGACTTTGACGATGTCGTCGACTCATCTCGCGACCGGACGAACCACTCCTCGCCTGCCAGTTCTAGGCCACCACTCTGTATTTGCTTTACTCCATCTGTTATCAGTTGTTCTCCCAACCACGTGTTATACAACTATATTACTAACATACTCCACGGCATATTATTGGTATCCACAAGAATTTCCGCAATCGAGCCCCGCCTAATAGCCCCAGAGAGTCCGGTTCGGCAGTATAATTAATTATACCTATCGCTGGCTCATCATTAGCTACCTACAAGGGACCACGCCGCAATTCCGACGAGTTTGTGGGATAACCACGGAAATTACCTGTGTTCGGGAGCGGAATCAGAGGACTGCTGTGGACAGGGGTAAACTGTAGGATGGGCTTGGGCTGATTGACGCGGCTTCTAGAATGGATATTAAAAATGTTACGTAGGATATCAGGCATTTCTTTCTTTGTCATTTACGTACTTACATGTCCTTGTTTAGGTTCACGTATATTTTGTAAATAGCTTCAGAATAGAAAGGTTTAAAATGTTTACTGTATAATTTACCTAAATTATGTAGATAGTAAAATTCAGGGTTAAGTATTTTTTATGTTTATTTATCTGTACCTTTAAAAGTTAAAAAAATATGTGTTTGTTTTAATAAAACACTTATGTTTGCGTACTGTTTTACCCTAATTGAATCGGTAAAAAATTGAGAAACCTTACATATCTATGATGTCTCTCGAACCCTGTATCACGATAATCACTCGTTTTTGTCGCATAAAAGAAGAATTAACTTATTCGACAGATAATAAAAACTTTGGCTTATATGATAATTACAAAGTAGGATATGTTATTTGAAGAACATCCAACTGTATTAACAGAACATCAAGAAACATGTATCAAATAAAATGTTAATCCAATCCTGACTCCGCGCCCCTCGTACTGTTTACATCGCAACGACTGATCGTGCACAGAAGCTTAATGTATTTTAAATGAACGAAACAATTATTTATTCACACCAAACTGTGCCATGTGAAAATGAAAGGGTAAACATGATGAAAATTTTATGGGACGATGAAATTGCCCTGTCGCGCCCTCGCCACTCGCGCGCGAAATAAGCAGTTTGTCGATCTAGTAGTGCTTATACGGCTTTTATGCGTTGGGTAAACAAAATGGCTTCCTGCGGCGAAAAACGCGTAAGTGGGTACTTTGTCTTGTAGGGGGAAATGTGACAATATGTTTCTATTATTTTTCACTTTGAACACATGTGTTCATGTTTTATGTACCTAGGGTTGCAATTTCGTCTTGATTACAAAATATTTAGAGTGCAAAATTTAAAATTTGTATGTTTTAGTTTTGGCCACGGACTTCTCAGTGATTATAATGCTTTACTATCTTATTGGTAAGTTTTAGCTTGTGCAAGTTTCAACAAAGTCGGTTTCTTAGTTTAAGAATTAATAAAATATACATTGATATAATTGAACATCATCGGAGTTTTTTCTTATTATCACTTGTATGTTAATAAGTATATAACAACAAAAACCAATTACATAAAAAATCGCCTACATATTATAAGTATGTACATAGTTTGCTTAGCAAAAGTTTATGTTTTCCGATAGAAATCCATCTCCATCATGCAATTTAAATTCTGCAACTACGTCACGCTGCAAGTTAAACTTTGAACCAGTTTGAACTAAACGCTGAAACCACGGGTCGAACGTGTGGAGATAACAAATTTACTGGGTATTGGATTATTGAATATCATTTTATTAAAAGTTTTTTTGTTTTTGTGATTATAATTTCTTTTCTGGTAGCTTGTTCCATTAACGCATTAACATAAACGGTCTTTTTAAAGATGAATTTATTTCTTGAAGTGTTTTGTATCTATTTACATAGCTAAAGATTGTGAAATAGTAGTTTTTTTATGCAAGTGTTGTCGCTTGATGTTAAGCAATGTTACAGTATTCGTTACAAACATTTGTGAGATCATCAACGAATTCGTTTCAAGATGATATAGCACCAATTTACAGCATCTATGTAAATAATTAAATTATCCATATACATATGCTAGCACCAACTTACGTACCTTCTTACGTAGTGTTATCGCTTCCAAAGTTTCAATCTCATTTATACTTCGCGTAACTTTGTTTCTCGACATTGATTTCTAAGAAACTGTCTAACAGTGACTTGTAAACTTGAAACGAATGTAAACCATGAGTAATACATTTACTTACGTCGAAAAGTTTCTGAGACAGAAGAGATTTATTTATTTTTCAGAAGAAAGCCTCTTGTAAGTACGGCTTACAACGTACGTATATCTGTATAGGCGTCTGAAATTCTGGATAGGCTTATCAAGAAAACATTTGAAGTTCTGTCTGTATGTTGTTTTTGTTGCAAAAGCAAAATATCTGATATTATTTAGCAAAGTGTAACTGATTTTAGTATCATTTTGAACATTTATGTTCTACAGCAATATTGCGGAATTCAGCTAGTCACAATACTAAAAGCAAAAAATTCATTTGACATTGTGTTAGGTAGGAATGAATAGGATATATTTTATACCATGTTCATGCTCAAACGGTTGCATGGACTTAAACAAAACTTTAAAAAGATATAGTAAAAAGTCTACAGTAACACATAACCAGGCTGTTTTTGCTTTTACCTAAACGTGGATAAAACCGCGTAAAGCAACTAGCACACTAACAATAAGACTAGAATTGCCGTACTTACAAATAGTGCCGACAGTAAAAGTTACAGCTTCTTCGTGAAAAGATGGACATGTTAACAAATGTGGACTACCTACATCCAAGCGAGGCTCTAGTCTGGGTCATTTGGCTCTGAGCCAACTGTGTTTATATACCCTGGGGCTGTCGAGTTGGTGCGTGTTACGGACATGCCTGGGAATGATGTTAAAACCGGTTGATGGTAGAACTTAATTATTACTTTGTTAAACAGTGTCATCGCTAAGGAAGCAAGATTGAAAACCGAACAAAACTGTGAATGAATGATGTGATGTAAAGGCGCATGATATTTCTAGTACCTAAAAGAACAAACATAAATAAGCCTGAGGTTGTTGGTCTGATGGCATATTGGTATGACCATCAGGTCAACAATGTCAGATGGGATACTGATTTTTCTGAAGACTACAAACTTACCTGTGGGGTCAGGCAGGGGGGGCTTACCTCTCCCGACCTATTTAATTTTTATATGAACGATTTGATTGAGGAGCTGAGCAGCACCCCTGTGGGGCTCAGGTTAGATGGCAGATATGTCAACAACCTGAGTTATGCAGATGATATGGTGCTGCTCAGCCCCTCAATTAAGGGCATGCGTATGCTGATTGGAATTTGCGAAAAATACGCGCTTAATCATAACCTAAAATATAACGCAAAGAAAACGGTAATGATGATTTTTAGGTCGGGAAGGGGGCCGCTCAACGTGCCTGAGGTTCGCATCGGTGGACAGATTGTTAAGACCGTAAGCAGTTTCAAGTATCTTGGCCATATCATTATGTCCAATCTTTCTGACAATGAAGACATTGAACGTCAGCGCAGGTCCCTTTGTGTGGTTGGCAACATGATTGCACGGAAGTTCTACAGAGCTTCTAAGGACGTTAAAATAACTCTGTTTAAATCTTATTGTCAATCATTTTACACGTGCCAACTCTGGACCAATTACACCATGAGG
The DNA here is from genome assembly GCA_964023185.1 of Macaria liturata. Taxonomy (NCBI): domain Eukaryota; kingdom Metazoa; phylum Arthropoda; class Insecta; order Lepidoptera; family Geometridae; genus Macaria; species Macaria liturata. The sequence goes on along the minus strand of OZ026812.1, from coordinate 9,797,873 downwards.
TCGCATAACGCAATTAGAGTAGCATACAATAACATCTTCAGGCACCTGATGGGCTTGAAGTGGTATTGTAGTGCATCCGAAATGTACGCAGAATCGCGAGTAGACTCATTCAACGCTATTCAGCGAAAACGTATCGCATCATTTATGTCCAGAGTTGACACGTGTAAAAACCAGATCATTAGAAGCTTAGCGGACCGGCAGCTGTTGTCTGAAACATATAAACGTTGGGTAGCTATTGCTACCTGATTTCTTATATTGTATTTTATTTTACTTTTGTGTGCTATGGATCATTGTGTCTGAAATAAAGATTTATTATTATTATTATTATTATAAAAGAAAATGTATCTAAGGATTTATTTTCTCAATGCTTAAGTTAACCGGTGTTTTGGAATTTGCGGTTAAAAATATATTTATTGTTATTTGTTAAACTTAACAAAGTGTGTATAAAGATAATTAAGAGTCACGTGGCTAGACTAGAATGTGAAATATTGGTATTCGCCAAGTTGAGCGCGATAATTATTACACAAATCTGTTAAATCCCGCCTACATATATTTCTGTTCAGGTAATATTTAGTTTCAAACCATACTGATAACAATGCTATGTTTTAGCTGTAATTTTAGGGGTGACTTTGAATATATTTTGATGTCTTTTGGGATTCAAGATACGTAGCGTATAAAATCTCAGCCTGGCTGTAAGCTGCGAGCTATAAAATGAAGAAAATAGTAGCGTAAATCCAGCATATGACTACTCAAGAAAATTCCGTTACTTATCAGCTCAGTTTTTATAGTTTTACATGTTTATCTGATTCATCATAGTCTTAGATGAAACGCTACTGCTATCCCTCGTTTTAAGTCTAGTAAAAAAAAACTCTTACACCGTTAATACTCGAATTTATCAGTTCAGATTTTAAGGTATTTTTCAGATAGATTATGTATGTATTGAAGTAACAAAGTATCACCAAACACTTCCTATAAAATGATGTTACACTGAATTAATTTTCGTAGATTTGCTCTCATACTTTCGTACTATTTGATTGGTCCATTATAATTCAACGCTTTTCATATTTCGCGTACTGATTAGATATATTTTATTACCCTTTTAGTGAACAATACTCAGCGACCCGTGCTCCATGATTTCGATTAGCAATGATTACACAAACAAATCACAGACGGTTCAATCGATTTGCCTACAGACACATTTGGCACATTTCCAACAGCACTGCAATAGGAAAACATACTAAACTGGGTGAGAAAAGAAAATTAGAAGCTTGTTTACAATATTGCATTTGGCTTGAACAGCTGGTGGTGGTAGATATTAAAAATTGGGGCATTTGAAAGCTGTTTTTATGCAATCATACTAACAAGTATATAATGCATACCTTCCTATGCTGTCATAGAAACTACTGATCTATAAAATATTAATATTTAAGAAGGTGGACTGACATTGAGATAAGAATAAGATATGTGTATCCTTTTTACACTAATGGAGAAGCTACGTACATTATGCAAAAAGGATGGAATTATTTTCACCACCATTTATAGATGTCACGTTAAATGAACTGGGTTATTAATAAATTGAAAGTGCATTTGTCTGAGCATCTGTTTGATCGGACAGAAAGAAAGGTCCTTATCAAGATTTCTGATACAAAAGCTGTACAAAATCTCAAAGAATCATCCAGAAACATATAACTAAGTATGAGTAAACAACATTCACAGTGCCCTAGCAATACTTCCGCGTCCCAAATGATATTTTGTTCGTACCGAAACTGTAATCGATTTGCGTGAAGGCACAAACACAATTGGAATGTGGCCAAGTGTTATTGCAACGGTCCGGCGTTATGTGCCTTTTGCGTTATGAAACAGCAGGGGAAGTAAAACATACATAAGATTGATACGACAAGAACCATCTTTATCTATCTATGCGTAATAATAAAGCTGAAGAGGGTCGAAAGTCTGGACATTAAAGATATTTAAAAAAAATTACTATTTATCTGTGTTTCTGTTTGTCTGTTTATTTAAACGCTCATCACGCAAAATGGCTGAACGGATCATCATAATTTTCGGTATGTAGGTGGTAGGTATGGAGTTCTTAGGAGTGTAGTGAGCGCCTGCGGTTTTGCTCGTATTATTTCAGGATAAAAGTATCCTATGATACTTCAAAGACCTCACGCTACCTATATTACAAAAACCATGATGATCCGTTTAGCCGGTTAAATAAACAGACAAAAAATCTGAAAACTGTTGAAACATGTTCTACGTTCGGATTTTTTACTCTCTCCAGCTTTATTGTGTATATAGATTGTGTTACATTACCAAACAGGTGAGTAAGCTTAAAAAACTACATAAAAAGCAATGTTATTTGAAATAACTACAAAGGAGGGATATAAACAATACTGTTTCAAAAGACCAACCTGCAAAGAAACTCTAATAAGCACACTTTTTAGCTCTTAGACATTGCTATGTAGGGTGATACTTGCGATCAAGTGTACTCATGTATTTTCGTGATGTACAAACCACTCTTCTGTGTTACAGAATTTATAGAACTTGACCCTTGATTTCGTTCTATATCAAATCAAATCAAATCAAATCAAATATACTTTATTGTACACCAAATAAAAAGAACATATTTTACGTAAAGGTGGAAGGTAACCAGGGACATTGGGCGACCTTATCACTAAAGTGATCTCTTCCAGGTAACCTAGTTTGGACAACACTAGAGGAAATCCGTAAAGCTGGCTATATGTATATGGCTATATTATTATGTACTTATAAGTGTTGCATTTTTATAATCTCATTCAAATATACAAAACAAATTGACGGCCTTGTTTTTGTAAAAATATCAATAATTCAAACCTTGATTAATTAATTACAATGATTGCTCACTGTATTATTGTCATCGGTCACCCGGAGTGATTTCGTGATGAGAGTTCATATTTATTATGAAAGATCAACTCCATACTTATATTAGAACTATGATATAATTTTAGATCAATAATTTGCAAACAAGGTGATAAGAATCTTAAACTTTATCACAACAATATCAAATAAGGTTTTCACTCACGTGTAATTTCGCGTATATTGTTTACGCGTTTACTTTAACACATATTGAAAAAACAGTCATTTGAGTTCATAACTTTAATTATAACTATTTTACCTATTTGCTAACCTTCGTAACAATGTAGACGTCATAACATTACAAACAGCAACTTCTGTGATAGAGAACTTACAAACTGTGTCACAAACAACAAATGTTATGTACTTTAGTTCAGTAACAACAGTAATCTTTGTAACTGTTACACATTGTCAAAACAATCAGCTACGAAAACACTTAACTTTGTTTTTCTTTGTAGCATACTTCGGTGCGAACTGTTAATGTAGAGGGCGCCACAGTAGCACAATCAGGGTGGTTGGCGGTATGCCAAGGTACCAACTACTTAACATTTTTGTTAGATATTCATGTTGCTCGGTAGAACGGAAATCTTAGTTTCTGACGTCGTATACAGCCTAGTATTTACATATGTATTGTACCGAGTAAAGATATTGCGGTATTTGTGTAATGTAAATATTTTTCAAAAATTTTATCATTTACTCTTGTAAAAATAATACTAAAATTTACCACATTTCCCTGTTAATCTGTACATAATATAAGTATACATACTATTATTGGATACTATTTAGTAAACAAACGTTTTTTTCAAGTTCATTAACATCAACGGACTTCGTAAAGTTCGAATTGATTAATACTACTTATGAGAGAAAAAGAAGCAATTGATTGCTTTATATTTTAGTTCTATTAGCAAAATTAATAATTATAATAATTATATATAAACACAAATTTGGTCTCTATATATAGACACATATTTTGTCTATTATCCAATCCTTGTTGTTTGATAAACCTTTGATCTTTCAGTAGGTTGTAAGTCACAGCTTCAAGTAATAACTCGCAACGCCTATGTAAGTCAGCTTTTATTCACTTTATTTTTATAAATATGCATAATCTTTTTTCTAGCATTTATAGATAAAAAACGTTCCGAAAACTGTGGGTTTCTGTATCATAAATGTAGCCAGCGTTTAGGCCACATATTTCAAATTACTTAAATAGTTTTTAAAGATGAGTTCCACAAGAAACCTCATATTATATTATATAAAAATATATCTCTCTATATACCTACTCAGAATATTTTCAAAGTTCTTAACTTTAAGTAAATAGTTAAGTCCACAATACACAAAGATATGCTTTACTTATATTCTCTCTCTAGAGTCGTATTTGTATATGACTGAGGGTCGTGACTCCCCCGCAGAATCAATTCGTTAGGGGAGTTCTCTTGGGCAGATACATCGTGGTGGGCGCCCAGGTCCTTTCACGGGAGACAGAAGTCCTCGGATATGGTGGTCCTCAAACATGTCAGTTTCCTCACGGTGTTTTCCTTTACTGCTAAGCGAGTGCAAATCCACACTTAACTTGAAAATACAAGTCATTAATGTAGGGCTGGATTCGAACCAGGGTGCGTCTGGATGAAAAGCAGACACTGGAACCGTTTTGCCACACTCGCTTTACGCTATACTTATATTATGTCTATTAATATCAGCTAAGCACCTATACGAGTAGATATTTACCATGCTGCATTTTCGGCTTCCTTGATCACTGCAGTTATGATATTAGCTGAGCGTGAACATAACGGTTAATTTACTGGGCTAATTATGTTTGGTTAATATGTGGCTTTGGCGGTTATATAGCCTCAATACAGCCTTAATATGGGCATATAATATAATATAAGTAAGTACATACCTAAGCTACTAAGTATCTAATTTTGCATGTTAATATTATAAGGTTACAAAAGCTGTGAAACTTAACTTTTGACTGCTCTGTTAGCTTAGTTGGTATATAGTGGCTCTGCCTTCTAATCCAGGGGTGAGGGTTCGATTTGATTTACAAAAGAAAAGTATATATGTATTATATCCGTTATCTAGTACCCATGATACAAGCGTAAGTTTAGTATGAGGCTAGATGGCGCTGTGTGATATGTCATGAAATATTTATTTTTTTATTTATTTTACGGTAGTAAATGTATGTAAATTGAGCACATAAAATAACTCATATTTTCATAACCTTTGTCAATACATACTATGGAGATTTAGTTTACTAAATTCGTAATTAATAAATATACAACAGAAGAACCTTCTAAGATGTAAATTTCGATGTACTCATTTTCTAAAGGTATCTTATTCTAGCGTAAGAAAACCGATACTGAAAGGGTATCCTTCAATTAAATTCAGTAAAGGTTGTAACGGATCCGGAAACGAGAATATCAGATGCGTGCTCTACATCTGGGTCAAGGCTTGGTAAATTGAATTCACCTTCTTCAGCAAAACCCAGTACTTTTGATAATGTAACCCAAAGACTCCTATCTAATTCTCTTATCAGATATATAAGATAAGATAAGGTAAGATATTTCTTTAATGCACACCAAAAAAATTACACGATGAAAGATATTTAAAAACTAATTTAATGCACATTGGGCGGCCTTATCGCCTTAGGCGATTTCTTCCAGACAACCTTTGAATGGACAGGATTTACAATTATAAATAGGCGGTGTACAAGAATACGTAAAATAAATAAATAAGTGAAAGAACACAATACAAACTCAGATAATACACAATATCTATGGACATATACATTACACATCTATGGGATATATATGGACTTTCCGGTAAATGTCATGTCATCATCATCATTATGGCAGCCCGTGTTCACCCACTGCTGAGTCTAGGCCTCCTCTCCAACGTGCCACACAGTACAGTCTCCAGCCTGTCTGATCCATATCCTACCTACTTGTTTAGAAATGTCGTCCGACCATCGGGTCATGTGCCATGATTTTAATTTATATCTACTTTTATGGTTATGTATTACCATGTACATATTTATTTTGAATTTCAGTAGCTAATACGTGAATATAAATATATAATTACAAAAAAAAATGCCGAAGTGTTTTTTTTTAATAATTACAAATGCAACAAGCATTTGTATTACTACAATAAAAGTAATAGTAAAAATATCTTCTATCATGACAACCAGTGAATTCTCGATCACAGGTCTTGTTATCTGTAGTTAGTGACATGTGTGAGTTATTTCTTTACATAATATGGTGAGGTGTCTATAGGGAGTGTACTCTTTTCCCAATACCCGATCGGATCTAAATTCACACACACATGCATACTATTTTCGTCCAGGATCATCGCTTGACATTTTACGTGGAACGGGATGGGTACTCCGACGATGTAGTGAAAATTTTATACTAAATACGTCACGATCGTGGTTTTTATAGAGATATTGTGTTTTTATAATAACACTAGCTGTGCCAGCGACTTCGTCCGCGTGAAATAGTTATTACCATAAAAACGGTCCTAGTGAGTTAATATTTAAAAATAGACTGTTGCGGACATTTCAAGAGGAATAAGTCTTTCATACATATTTTTTTGATATCTTGAACCGTTTTTGCAGCACACGCAACGGAAGCCCTCAAAGATGTATAATTTTCCCGTTTTTTCCACATTTTCCATTGTTTCTTCGCTCCTATTAGTTGCAGCGTGATGTTATATAGCCTAAAGTCTTCCTCGATAAATGGTCTATTCAACACAAAAATATTTTTTCAATTCGCACCAGTAGTTCCTGAGATTAGCGCGTTCAAACAAACAAGCAAACTCCTCAGCTTTATAATATTATAGTATAGATGTGTGTTCTTTTAGGAAGGTTTAGTCGCTTTCGATTTTCGAATGTTTTCTTCAGATAGGTTTTTAGTTTTACCGCAACTACATTTTTTAAAATGACATCAAAGTTGAAAGAGCATAGTTGAATGGAAACTTATACCTATAACATCCTGTTGCAAAGAAGTATTTATAGTAGATTTCTATGTATGCATATTGGGTGGGTCATAGGCATAGCAAGTCAAATATTGAATGATAAAAGTTCGAATACCTTCTAAGATAACCAACGTTATTTTACACTAATGTAAAGTCGTAAAGACGTGTCAAAGGCCCTCAGGGCGGCTTGATAAACTCTCGACACGGGAGTTGGCCATTTTCATTCAATAAAAAGAAGAAGACACTTATGTCATTTTTTTAACTTCAATCTACAAATTACGGTGTTAATGTTTCTGCAGCTAGAATGTGCAAACGTTAAACTTAGGAGATGTATAAAAAATATATATGTTAATAAAGACTACATCCATCTTATTTCGCAACTTCTTCGCAAGAGCTCGAATACACACAGTACCTTAATCCACTCACGTCGACGTCAAAAAGTGTATGCCGGCAATATTGTAACAAAAGTCAGGAAAGATGAATTAAATTGGCATAAGAAGCTCATTTATTCTCTGTGTCAGTTACGTACGAGTAGGTCTCAAGTTGCGTACATGAACATAAAATGTTAAAAGGTGATTGTAGTACACAGGTTTCATAGAAATGTATGTAAGGAACGCATAAATTTTTACAATGCTGGTATAGTAATTAAATTGAAAACCTTTTAGTATGGATTACTTAAATTCTATACTAGATCGTAAGGTTTTCATCTGCCTTTTTTATAAATACATAATATATGGAAAAAAAACTTATGATGTACATAAAAATTACTGTTCTTTGATCTACGTCAGGAACACCGTGTAATACGTAAAATCATAGTAAATGTGCTAGTTAATACAATTAGCTTAAGTAATACAATTTAGTTTTTGACTTGTAAATTTACATATATTAAATAGTACTGTAATTATTTTCTAGTATTTACAACTATACAATGTGACGTGTAAAATGGCTTTATGAATAAATGATGATTATGATTATGATTATGATTAGTTATTTTCTTATAATAAAAATGTAAAATATTATTTCTACATCGATACATTTTAAGCAAAGCGAATAATATATAATTCCTTTTGTATGAGCCTACTTTCATGACAAAAAGGAGGTACTACATACATAAGCGTTAAGAAAGGTGAACGACCTTTGAACCTCGGAGGCTTTGCAGGGTCGGTACTGAGATCCTTCCTTTTAACAATTTAATCCGAGAAACACTTTAATTTTGTATCTTTATCGCTGCCGGCTTGAGATTATCGTATTTTGTTACGCTCGCTGCGCCCTGAGGTATAAAAATTGTTTCTACTTTTTCTTTTTGACACACTTTCTAGCGTATATTTCTTCCGTCTTTGCAAATGAATTGAACAGCAAATCACACCACGGTGAGTGTTTGTGTAGACACAGATTTAACACCTTGACTATAATAATAATGTCATTATTTACAGAAAATATTAATATCTCTAAATTAAAGCATGTAACACTGCATTATTCCGCTGTTTTGAACCGCAACCTCTATGTTTGACTTAAAATATTATAGAAAGTAAATTAGTAATTACCGCAATAATTACATAAAACTGTTTTTTTTTTCATACTTAAGATTGTCCCTTTTATTTAGCTATTTTGTCCACTTCCTGGGCCATGGTCTCCCTCAAGTATCCATGTGTCCCAATCTACAGCTTCCGCACGCCAGGCACCCTGAAACCGGTTGAACCTAACGCCAGCGGGTCTTGGGTTTTCCTCTACCACGTCACTAAGGTAGTCTTACGTGCTCAAAATTTAAGTTAGCATTCATGGCCTAGAAGTCTCACTAACAATTACAATGCGTATCGCATACCTACTTTAGTATATTTGTCACCATCAAATACAGCCTAGTTCGCTTACTTAGAAAGGGTTCTCTGAAATCATTAGCATAAATTTATGTAGAATAAAAAGCTCCTTTTTTGGTTTCCATCTCTGAGAATATTGAGATACAAAATAAACTTTCGTAGCGTTCTCGTAGCCCGTAGCTTGTGTAGGTGGTGCTACGCGCTACGCAGTCAGACGAGTATATCTACAAAATTATCGAAAGTAAGTACTTATTTTTTAGCCTATGAAAATGTTTGATTTAATATTATTTGTCTTAGAATGTAAATAAGGCTTGAAATACCAAAGATATTATGTATAATGGAATATAACAATTTCATAGCTATACAAAACTTCAAGCATTACATTAACAAATCTAAAATTATTATAACACATCACATCACATTTTCATAATTTCTAAGTAACCCCTCCACCATAACCGTGACGTCTATTCATTATAATCAAAGAGTCGGAAAAGTTGTAAAGATGCTGACGCCAGCCACCGCTTGCGGCGATTCTGACAGCTAACTGGGTTAACAAGCGCCACGGCTCCGTCTCTAATTAGGAGCATGCATCTTGCAACTATGTTTGCCTGGTAGCTACAGATGCTGGAGTTATTTCCGTACGCAAGAGATATTAGAAAAAAAGTTAAATTATTTGCTGATATATTTATGTACGTCTTTGCAATATATGTGCCTTATTTAATCATATTCTTTACTCTAGACTGTAAAACAATCAACTCACCAAACGCGTGTAAGTAAACACTGTGTTCCAAGGTGAAATAAGGCTGTACTGAAATGAAACTGGTTCCAAAACTAGGCACCTGGAACATACCTCTTGGCTTGGAGATAGTTTTGTACCTATTTGATTTTAAAGACCTTCATAGTTGTATTATATAAGCTTGTTTTTTTTTCTTTGCAAATTGCTAGACTACTCAACCCAGACTTACTTGTTTGGGAATTGCTACCTGCAAAGAAAATTTTCTACTAGCAACTCAGTACAACTACAAGTAGCTAATTATCGTCATAGTAATAGTAATGTGATGAAGTGACAGTACCAAGATTTATTTAAGTTGACATATTGTATGATTACATACCTATTATTATGTTTGACATGATTTTAATAACAAAAATTTTCATTATTTGATTAATAAAACTAGACATATATGTAACTTCTAAAATTTTATAAAAACTAAATGTTATAAATTCAATTTGACGAGATATTGTAATTTGTGTAGCATATTCTGTGATATTAGTACTTATACCTATACCTATGTATGTTACAACTTTACATTATCAATAAAGATTCTTTATCTTTATCTTTTATCTTTTAATGTATTAATTTCGAATAGTATTGTATCCTACAATATATCTTTTAATTGTACTTATACAATATATATTTCTCTATCGATCAAGAAACATTCTCGGAATTTCCACCACAACAAATAGAATTCTCCTCGGCGTCCGCCAATAAGGAGCAGAGGGGCGCTAGAAGCAAATTATTCAAATTGTTTCGAGCAAAATTCCGATTACATTGTTATGGCTCTATAACTACTTGTATAATCAATATACTAATACTGATTTTACTTCTTGCTGTTTGCTTAAACAGACAAGGAACAACTCTATTCATTCCAGCAACTTATTTTATATTTTAAACACTTTAACTGGTAGGTTTTACACTGATTCCTTTCAAGAATCTAGGTAAATGCTATTTAGTCTAAAGATAAATTTTGTTCCGAAAAACAGGATCATAATGATGACTAGATTGTAAAGGTGTTATTCTATTTGCTATAACAAATAACATAGCTATAATAATCGGCCTTTGAAACGATAACTAGGTCAGTTATAGTTCCAAAAGTCGATTAATTAATACACGGGTGCCCAAAATTACGCCCATAAGAACTATATTCCTTGAACAGGCAAATTTTCACACTTTTCGTTTTAAAATGTCAGAGATTAAACACGGGCTATACGTACCTAGAACCAGGTGGAAGCAATCGGAATAACGGAGCTTTGTCGAGGACAAACCATTTATCTTAGCTATTGTTCGCGATTTGGACCCATTTTTGTTCAAGATCAATTTACCTATACTAGATTTGACATAAAAAGTGTTAAAGTAAAATCTTCATCATAAGAACTTTAGAATTCAGTTGTTATTTTGATCGTGTTTACGTAAGTATATTATGTATCTGTCGCCAAGTCGAGCGCGAAGCAAACACAGCCGTACCATCCTTTACTGGAACCATTTCGCCGCATTTTCAGGCCCCTATTTGAGAACCTCTGGATGGGACTAGAACGCTGAAATTTTCGTCATTTGGTAAGCTATTGTGTAACGTGGCCGTTGACTTGTACCCACTAACGTATAAAGAATGTTCAACGGCCAGTCAAATAACATTTAACTATAATAATAAAGAAATCCCAGTAACGAATTTTAGACTTGGCACGACCTTGTCTAGATTTCATTAATTTTTAGAGATAAAAAAGCAGCTCCATCGAGACTTGGCTAGTTTTTTACAGAATGTTTTTGGTAGGATAAATTATACTAAATTAGTTTGAAGAGTTACTAATTTCTTGACTACATGAGTAAAAAATCAAGGATTAGGTACATATTGTTCTTTAAATTATGTATACCAATTATCATCTTAATATAGTTCTACCGTTTCAGGATAATAATAATTATTTGATCTAATCTTAGCAAAATACAAATGATATTTTGCATCCAAAATTATATTTTAAGTTAATACAAAATTTGCGTACAGCTATTTCCAGTGGCATATATCCTGGGTTTCAAGGCAGCTTACGTTCCATAATCTCGCCCACTTATTCCCGCGTTAGAAACAGCTGGTAAACAAACTAATCTCCATTATATCAGTATATGCAATTTTTCTGAATATATGTACAGCGTTATTTTATAAAATTAATTTTTTTTATAAAACTAAAACTCAAAGATGACTTACTGATTGACTGACATAGTGATCTATCAACGCACAGCCCAAACCACTGGACGAATCGGGCTGAAATTTGGCATGCAGGTAGATGTTATGATGTAGGCATCCGCTAAGAAAGGATTTATAGAAATGCCACTTTTAAAGGGGTGTAATAGGAGATGCAAGATTTTCTTCTCTAAGCGAACAAAGCCGCGAGCACCCACTAGTCAAATTTAAGGTAGTTTTTTTTTGTACTCAGATTTTTTCCAAGTAGTAGTTTTATGTAAACACTGTTACAGATTGTTTTGCACCATATTGTTTTTTAAACTCCATGTATAAAGAAGTAAGCCACCTTAATGGAATAAGTTCAAACAGAATATGGCGTAAACTGAAGGACGACATTTCAAATTTATTACTGCCGCAATTTGATTTAGCCTCATCTCTTCTTCTAACTTAAAATTTACACAAAGGAAAAATGATCTCTTTGTATTATTCAGACTTCAGATCTTTTTCGGAAATGTTGAAAGCAATCGCGTTAAGGGAGGCTCGCTCGAACAAAAGATATTTCTTTTTTATGGTCTATTAAATATTATCAAGGCGATAACTCAGAATGGATATTTCTGAGAATCTCTGTAAGTAGGAAGAAAGGTATCTTAACTTGGTGTATCTTTTTTAGAATTTTCTTTGTGCTAACTTGGACTGTCGACTACTTATTTTTTTCAAACTGGAACACCTAATTTCGTTATGAAAGAAAGCTGTTTACCTTGTTATTTGCTTAAATCATTAAGAGTTTTTAGCCAGAATGCCAGAAAGGTTTGCGTTAAAAATAAGTAAACATGCAGGATTAAGTATATAAGTTTGTTAATAAAATACATGAAACACATACTTACCACTTAAATATCAGTCTCCTACAGAAACTTAATCATTCCTGATTACTTTACTAAGTCTTAAGCCCCGTAAGTATTGTTGCGTGTACCTGAAAGAGGAAGAATTTAACAAAATTCCTTCTCAGGTAGAACCGTAAGCCAGTCTTGGCAAACCTTATTTTATACGGATAATAACGTTACTATATAGAGGAAAAGATTTTCCGTTGGCATTTTCCCGGTGAGGTGAAATGTCAGGAAATTCAATAAAGTGGTAATAAGTGGATTTCTTGCCAGAAGTCATATTTTCGTCAATTTCGCATTGAAACCTTTTATTACGATCTGGGGACCTCTCGTAATGGCGCTGACGATATAGAACTGTGGAAATGTCAAATATGTCCTTTATGTTTACGTACTATATCCAGGATGTACATACGTATGTATATATAATGTATGAAAGCAGGTATCAGCTCAGAAAATATGTTTTTATTTTCAAAATGTACTTGCAGTAATTGTTTATTATATCTTCTTGTTGGTTTATGTTTAAAAAATCTCGTAAATTAACAAATCAAGATTGTTTCCAACCTACTTATAAACACAAGCAATCCTATTTTAATATGAGTTTTGGTGAAACTAAATCTTTGAAACTAGACTTCTCAACAAGATACCGAGGAAAAATATGGAGTATCGCCAAAGATTCACTTACTTAGTTCATGAAACAAAAAGTGCCAAGATTTCTTGCTTGCTGAGTTCATCTTTGTTACATACTTATATTCTTTTTCTTAGTCTCTGATTCTGCAAATAACATGCTCACCATTTATTGTTTAGACTCGACATATTAGTAATGATTTATTTATTAAAATCTGGAAATAAAATATCCCTTCCATCTTATTATAGCCATCAAAAATATCAGTTTAGGTGGTTATTATCATCTTCATCATATGTAGTTGTAAGATAATTTGAATTATTCTAGAAATGACCGTATTATGATTTCAATTTTATATATGTCTAGGTTTGTCAAGAATAGGCATCATTTGAAGGTAAATAAGTAAGTTACAAAGTTGAGAAAAACATTATTTACCCAAAGTATGTACCTACATAATATTAAGACATAATTAATTGCTAGTACAACAATACCAATATAATTCATCACACGAAAAAAAGAATTACGCCATCAAACCATTCCAGAACAAACTTATCTCATTAAGTAATAAAATAAAATAATAAAATAAATAAATAAATAAATATTTCAGGACATATCACACAGCGCCATCTAGCCCCATACTAAGCTTACGCTTGTATCATGGGTACTAGATAACGGATATAATACATATATACTTTTTCTTTTGTAAATACATACTTATTATACATAGAAACGACCAGACTTAACACAAGTAATTACAAATTTTAATATTCATAATTACTTGTGTTATGCGGGAATCGAACCCGCACCCCTAGATTAGAAGGCAGAGCCACTACCAACTAAGCTAACGGAGCAGTCAATATTCAGTATTTCTATCAAGTAGAAGTAAAATAAACTGCGGGAAGGGAAAGTTACTTGAATTCGTATTATAATGTAAATGAGCTTACCATTCCTGAATTTCTAGAATTTACGATTGTAGAACCTAGATGCTTGGATAAAACCTGGATTTTATTACTGCTGGTAACCCCTAATTTTATTAGACTTAATGGAGCGCTTTGTAACTTAAGGTAGGTTTTTTTTTGGTTGAGTTAGTTATTAATAATAATTATCATATCGTTTTGTACCTTTATTAAATTACTAGTGGACGCCCGCGGCTTCACTCGCATTTTTCAGGATAAAAAGTAGCCTCTGACACTCCTAAGATTTCATACTATCTACATACCAAAAATCATGATGATCCGTTTAGCTGTTTTTGCGTGATGAGCGTTTAAATAAACAGACAAACAGAGACACCATATAAACAGACCAAAAAATTAAAAACAGAAGAGACGTTTATTTTATATATCAATATTCAGACTTTTTACCCTCTTTAGCTTTATTATATGTATACATAGATACTCGTAACAAACTCACATATACATAGACTTGTAAGAAAAGGTAACAATAGAGAACTTACCTGCTAATTAAAAAGCTTTCTACATGTTCAGATTCACTCAAAAAGACTTATCTTTTTTAATTCCCAGGAAAGATTTCAAAGGCAAAAAATTTGGCCGTACAATTTCACCTGAAACGCAATAAAACGTCGTGTTCACTTCAAAAGAAATTCCCGTTCTGGTAATATTTGTAACTGGATCCTCGCTTCGCATTTCCAAAGATGCTCAATGTTCAAAGCGGCCGTAGTCCATGCATATTCTACGTAACCACACCATAAAGACTTGTAGATGACGCTATATATCACAAGGGCGTTAGTGATTTTCAATTTCCTTGAGATATCATTATTAATCACCACAAGATCATATTTTTTTTCTCTTTACTACAAAATATTTGAACTCAGCTTTTGCATGCAAATTGTAATGAGTACTTTTCTACTCTCAGTTATATTTTTAATGTCTAAATTAATGAGATATTTCTATAAGTTATTGCTTTCTTTGAGAGATATTGTTATTGTGTAGCAAAAACAGACAGTTTACACAATGAATACACATTAAATAAATAAATACTAGTATTTCACTCCATTTCGACACAACTCAGCAGGCGTCGATTGCTTACTACAAATGAGAGTAGCTACACAAATCTAACAAATCATCATCATCAGCCTAATGAGACCCACAGCAGGGTATAGGCCTTGCGTTGTTCTTGCCCAGATGTTTCCTTCTAACTTTCTAATATCATCCGTCTAACAAATACCTCCATCTATCTAGACCAAGTCTGTGTCCTAAACTGTATGTGTACTTGAGTGTAGTGTTGAATGTGCGCAGATATTTGACCCGGTCCGCTCAGCTACATCCAACCTTTCGAAGCTCAGTGTGGTCTAAACATACGTACATACTGTTAACTCTTGATTGTATTGAAGTTTGCATTGTATTGCCTCATTTTTTATAAGTGAACTTGTGTTGCATTACAAAACATGGATAAGCATAATAGGGGCATAAGACTTAAGTTGAATTCGTATATCATGCACAACTTTGCTTAACATTCGGCAAGTTGTAGTCAAGCGTTGTGTTTTACGTGAGCCAATGTAAAAAAATGTACCAATATGCTCATATGTACAGAATATCTAAGCGTAAAACACAGAGTGCAGATCTAGCCTTAGAATGCTACGATTAATTAGCATTAGCATAATTTCATACCATTCACATGTCAATAAAGATTGCGTTTGCTATATTTTTATCTTCAAAGAAATTTATCGTGCTAACACTTAGGACGATTATAAATTTATTATTACAACGCATTACAACGTGCTGCGTTACTTTTTCCATTGGTTAAAACAAGCAGTACCTACTCAGCTCTTAAGGCGTCTCCCGGCGCCCCAACTCAGCGGGGAGGCACAACCATCAGTAAAAAGGAACACAACTAGAGCAGGAGCATTAAATTACAACTTAAATTCGCTGTTTCTCCTACATTGTGCCGCATTGAACGGGATGCGGATGCTTGTAGGCGGCGCTACATCGATCGCGACCTCTGACATTATAGACACCAGCTCAGGGTGACGGTCGGCGGTATAAGGTACTGAACATTGTAAGCAGTTACATACAAAACCAAGTTTTGTTTTAAGATAAATTAATTAATTAAGGCATGGCGTGAGGCGGCTATCGACCGAGATCCATGGAGGGAGTTGGGTAAGACCTTTGCCCAGGAGATGGACAGTATAGTTAGATTAAAAACAATATTGTGGCATACTATAAGTGATGGTATGCAACTGCCAGGCTTGATTTGACCAGAGTTGGCAACTCTCATACGATGAAAAGAATATGTAACTTATGAATAATAATTTAATGTTATGTTAGTAGCTACATGTTCAAAACAGGATAACTGGAAACTGACACATTAAAAAAATGATCTAAAAAAATAAAAATTACAAAAGTGATCACTTTTGACATACTAAAGCAAGCCTGTTAGTACTGTTGATGTATAAAATAGTTTCTGTTGATGTATAAGACAGTCAGACTTATGCTTGGGTCTAAGTTTTTTAACTCTTTTATAAATATTGAATAACATGCAAATTGTTTCGATATTAAAAAGCTATAAGCATTGTACGATCTATCTTAACGGTTGTAGTGTATGAAAATATTGTACTCAATTCCTTCCGTAGCCCTTGAAGCCAAGACTAGCCACTTGGTTGAAACTTGTTGACTTCACTAACTACTTTAACTGGGCTCGGATTTCTATGGATCTGGAGTTTTGTGGTGATTGGGTGCCGCTTTTAAACTTTATTCTTGGAATATACTTGTAACATGAGTTATATCGGTATTGAACCTTAAAGCCTAGTAACCTATTTTTAAGATGTTTTACTTAGCCTTGAAGGATAAATACAAACGGATTTTTTGCATAAACAATAAACATGCATCCATAAGTACATTATTTACTAATATTATGCCTATGCTATAAAATGGTATAAGGTCAAGCA
The DNA here is from genome assembly GCA_964023185.1 of Macaria liturata. NCBI lineage: Eukaryota > Metazoa > Arthropoda > Insecta > Lepidoptera > Geometridae > Macaria > Macaria liturata. The sequence continues at coordinate 9,780,843 of OZ026812.1, read as the reverse complement.
AATTATGCATGTACAAAGATACTACCTACCTATGCATATTTAACTTACGTACATACAAAAAAGGGATTGTATATATATTTTCACTGCTTACAAAAGGGCATAACCAAAACTAGAACACCAAAACTTTTAATCGAACCAAACATCTAAAATTACACCCCGCCCAAAAGCCCAATCAATTACAAAGCGTATTCAACGCGTGTAACTAAAAATGTCTGTCATTGTTATTGTACAAAGCTCCTTGTAGGCTTTATTCCTTACATTCGTGTGAGGTCCAATATTGATTACTAATATCTCTAAGAAACTATACATAAAATCCATTACAAAGTAGAATATTCATGAACTAAACAAAGATACTAAGCAATTATTCTTAAGTACCTAGTTCCTTACAAAAAACACATGTATGTATATAACTAGGCTACATATCTTAACCAAAAAGAGCCTTCAGCAAAACAAACCACAAAACATCAATTTAAAATTACAATCAATTACATAGCCGTGTAACTAAAAATATCTGTCATTGTTATTGTACAAGGTTCCGCGGAGGCTTTATTCGTTACATCGGCGTGTGGTCTCGAGGCCTGGAGAAGATCTAGGTCACGCACACAGGCACACTCACGCACACTAGTCTGCGTCTGTACGGGAAAGCAGTATGGTAGGTTGGTGGGTTTTGTAATGTGGATTTCGATTTGAGTAAGTGTGTACATACCTTACGTTATGTAAATAGGTATATAAAACTTAAGCTGACTGACATAGTGATCTATTAACGCACAGCCCACTAGTTCAATATATACTAAGAAATTTCATGTAATTTCCTTACTAGCGTTGGTATTACTAAATATATCGGATAAAGATGCTTGTAAAGAAATAAAGAAAGACACAATAAATAAATAAATTAGATATGAGTAATATACATTCACCGTAAAAGTATGAGTACCTTTCAGTTTCAGTTTTGTATACGTAAAATAAGCATTTGCTGCACAACAATATATATATATATCTCTTCAACTAGTAACTCTGGTTTGAAAATTCTGTTTTATAGATGTTCTCTAACCGAAATCCATATAGAAAAATTAATTTAATTTTAATAAATTAAATTAATTTTTCTATATGGATTTCGGTTATATATATATATATATATATATATATATATATATATATATATAACCGAAATCCATATAGACTACTTAAGTTGCAACATTGGGTACTTACATATATATATATATATATATATATATATATATATATGTAAGTACCCAATGTTGCAACTTAAGTAGTCTTTTGTCTTTAAACAGGCTCACAGAAAAGTATCTCATGAACTTGTGAAACAGAATTATGGTAAAGTTTCGTTACTGGGTATATTAAATATGAGTGTCAATGTAACAGCAAAATACGCAATCTCCCTTCTACCTGCTTCATCCCAAACACACACAAACACGACCGTATCTCCCTATTTAGGTATTTACTTATTCTACGCACACTTTTATACAGCATTTTATGATATACTAGTGGGTGCTCGCGGCTTCGCTCGCATTAAGAAGTAAAACTTGCATCCCCTATTTAACCCCTTTAAAAGTGGCATTTCCAAAAAACCCTTTCTTAGCGGATGCCCACGTCATAACATTTCATTTCATACCTTCATTCCAAATTTCAGCCCAATCCGTCTAGTGGTTTGGGCTGTGTGTTGATAGATCACTATATCAGTCAGTCAGTCAATCAGTCAGTCACCTTTGAGTTTTATATATTTAGATAAATGTCTGTATGAAGATCTAGATAGTTGTAAACGTAGTTCAAGAAACGGATCAATGGACCCAGTGCTTTTAATATATATAATTTACTATAATTTGTTGAGCCTATTTCCTAATTTGAGTGATAAGGTGGTATTGTCATATCTAAGCAAGTCTTTGTAAATCTTTTGTACACATTAACAAATATCTTGTAATATTCTTTTGACCTTTAATTCACAGAAGTTATTATACAGCATAAATATAAATTGATAAAAATGTAATTTAGCTTTTGATGATAGCTTGAAATTAGACCTTCTGAAATTATTCGAAAAGCGAAGCTAACTTCTTTTTAATGAATAAAAATTCGTTCAGAATCCCTTTTTTCATTTAGCGTTGCTCTTTAATTGGTGGTGATGTAAAGGTCGACCTAAATGCTTTCGTAGCCTCATTAAACAACAAACATTATACCATTTTGTACGTAATGGAATATGTATGTCGCGTTAATAAATTATGACGTTATTGTTTGTGATTATAACAGCTATTTTGTTTTTTAATTTTGAAAATATTTCGAAGTTTCATATGTTATCTTATGTATGATCAATTGATCATATTAAACTTTTGAAACCTGTTCCATGTTCTACACAACCTGAATATTATTATTTTTTAATCATAAACACTAGCCCGCTGATTCTTCCTATTATTTATTTGCCAAAAAATCGATGATTAATATCTTAAAATGGGAAACACAAATTAAATATATCTTTTTCCCTCAGATAAATCTATACTTATAATATTATAAAGCTGAAGAGTTTGTTTGTTTGTTTGTTTGAACGCGCTAATCTCAGGAACTACTGGTGCGAATTGAAAAAATAATTTTGTGTTGAATAGACCATTTATCGAGGAAGGCTTTAGGCTATATAACATCACGCTGCAACTAAAAGGAGCTAAAAACAATGGAAAATCTGAAAAAAAAACGGGTAAATTTTTTCATCTTTGAGGGATTCCGTTGCGTGCTCTGCGAAAACGGTTCAAGTCGTGGGTAACAGCTATAATTTATAAACTGAAGAGGTTGTTTGTAAAAAATTTGATGCACAAAATAACTATTCCACGCGGACGAAGTCGCAGGCACAGCTAGTTAAATATATCTTTTTTCCTCAGATAAATAATTGATAATCATGAAGGTATTGCCAATATCGTTAGAAATAATTATGTAATCTATGTAACTCACTTAATTCGATCATCATGATTTCTAATAACTGTCTTATTTGTTAAGAATTATCGTTTAGGTTGGTTTTCATTTCTTGTTTTACTTCATTGATTTGTCTAAGTTTCTGTAAAATAGTAGTCCTTGTTTATACCTAACTAGTGGGTGCTTGCGGCTTCACTCGCATCAAGAAGTAAAACTTGCCCCTATTTCACCCCATTAAAAGTGGCATTCCCAAAAATCCTTGCTTAGCAGATGCTTATATCATAACATCTACCTGCAGCCAAATTTCAGCCCGATCCTTCCAGTGGTTTGAGTTTTGCGATGATAGATCACTATGTCAGTCAGTCACCTTTGAGTTATATATTATTTAGTTTTGAATCATTGGCCTACTAACAATCTTACCTTCGAATTATTAGTGTATGCAAATCTGCACACTGCGAAACCGCCACGTGTGGGTAAAGTGCAAAGGTGAATGCAGTTGCAGGCTTCTATTTATAGCTCGCCCGGGCAAGGCTCGCTGGGAACTGTGACGTCACTTCATAGTATAAAGCAAAGTCGCTTCTTGCGTCTGTCTATCTGAATGTATGTATACTCCGATTTTTAAAAGTAAGTTGATGTATTTTAGCAGTGGGCAAGCCTTGCTGGCGACAGTAACATTATACTCTAATTCTATTTAAGGTAGAGTTATAGTTAAAGAAAAAGGATAAAGAAGTGTTTTTTTTTATTGTCATTGGTGTGTAAATGTAAAAAAAAATACATTGGATATGTTTGCGTATGACTACAGCCTGTCTGATGTTAAGCATTGCTGCAGCCTAGGGTGTAACACGCTGACCTGGAAGCTGGAAGGTAAATATTAACTATTTTTATATATAATGTAAAGTGCAAAGGTAAATGCAGCTGCAGGCTTCTATTTATAGCTCGCCTGGGCAAGCCTCGCTGGAACTGTGACATTTTACTCTAATTCTATTTAAGGTCAGATGCAGTTGAAAGAAAGTGGAAAAAGGAGCGCTAAGCGCTTTTTAAATTGTAATTGGTATGTAAATTAGGTACTTACGTGTCTATCTTCATGAATATAAAGGAGAATGTACAAGTAAGAAATGATCCCCAAATTTATCAATAAATAAGTTTTTTAGTAAGTCCTGTCTCAATGACGTGATTTTTACTAATTATTTTGTAATCATATCAAGTAGCAAAGTGGATACGCAGATTAACAGAGAAGGTTACTCAGGTTTCCAGTTTGAGTTTCTAGCTTCTTAACACCTATCGTTATAAGAATTACTATCGACAATTAAACATACCGAATATACACTATGTTTATTATGTATATAGCAAACAGTGACAAAACGTGAATATTATCGAAATTCACTGAAACAATGACACATAAAAGGCATTCATATTCTAAATCTGTCCTACAAAATAATATCCCCTTTAATCAAAGACGCGACACTGAACGACAATATCGGCATGACTCCACCTAAATCAAACAAAAGGTCAGAGTGCGTATCGTAGCAATTTGCAGTAGATATTGCCACAATAACTTCCCACCCTTCTAGCGGCAACACTTCTGTAAAAATTTAGCTTTTGAGATAGTAACGTATTAGTTCGCAGTTTATCCGGGTGCAGATTTGCACGCTGACTACTCGCCCACTTCCTGGTCCCGGGCATAGCTAGCTGTCTCTTTCTATTGGGGCCCGGGGAAACCTAGTTATGTAGCCTACAACCTACAATCCAGGGCCTGCGAAACTGGCGCAATCAATGTTCAACTTTATTGCTTGCAAGTATTGCAAATTGGGAGCGCAAAGAGCTTGTATGACCAACGATTGTGATGACGTAGGCAGATATATCTACATACTACGTATGTATAGGTACATAACTGTGGGAGCTGGATATATCTATATACTTACTTTGTATGTAGAGGTACATATATACCATGTATTGAGGAACATAGAGGTACTGAAACAAAAAGAGATGGACGAGAAGTAATATGGGCGCACGTATAGTTTTAAGTTTTGGGACCGTGTTCTTTTGATCACTTTGCAGGTGATTCACTTTACGTTTTTGTTTGTAGTTAGTTATATACGAAGATTTTTATAATTTGTGAATTAATCAAAGAGTTGCGAAATAAAGCAAATCGGTTGCAACCTCTCACCCACTTGTTTTATCTTTGCCCAAAATATTTAATAAATTCATTATAACATATATTAAAATACGTTTGTGGCAACCGTAAGTTACTACTAACTGTTACCTTAATATACACTTTAGTTATGTTGTTAGGTCCCCCTTGAGGGGCAGAGGTTTATCAAGCAAAAACATCAAAATACAAATAAATCTTATTCTATTACAAAAAAACTTACTTACGTACTAAACTTCAATCTAGCATTACAAATATTTTCCCACGTATTCCTATTTCCTAGCAATGTTGTCCTAGAAGATAGCTCAATCCCTCTTCACGAGAACTACCTCTTGTAACAAGCTCCTGTGTGGTGTTAGCACGTAGTAGCAATGTTACCGATTCAGGCTGTGAATTGTAGCCAAAACCAGTTACAAAAGATGAATATTAGAATTTGCCTTTTTTGTTCTAAAATTCCCGTAAGGAAGTGTTTACAATGTATTTTTATATCCGCTATCTCTAATGAGATGTTATATGTTAATGTAAATAATAATTGCTATAAAGATACATTGTTAATACAACAGGTAAACAGGTGTTTATTTAGATATCTGTGATTGTGTTAAAAACATTATTAAATTAAAATTAAAGTTACAATATTTTGAATCATAGATTAAAGAGTAATATATGTATACCAAAAATAATGAAAAAAAAAAAACAAAATGAAATGTAATCATTTTGGGAAAGAAACTTTGTAATTTGTGTCTCGTTGATTGGTGTTTAGCATCTCACACAGATAAGAGAATTGTATACGCTCTGTTCTAAATTTGATATTGTAAACAGGAAATAAAAACTAAACAATGAACAGAGCATGAAGGTTCGTGAACAGTTCGTGAATCTGCTAAAGTATTGTCCCCGTGTCCATGCTAAGCCCGCTGCTTACTGCATCTCTACTTGTTGCGTTATATTCCTGTACCGATCAATATTGAACGTGAAAGGCGTTGAATTAAATTATTCCTTATGCAAGCTTTTAAGGCTTTTATAATGGCGAGTATTTCAATATAAAAGAATTGAAACGGGAACAGAGATGGAATTGAAAGAGAGTTAAAAGAATTGAATTGTTCGCTTTTTGTAGCTTTTGTGTTTGTGATTAATGATGCTATGCTAGAACTCTTATGTGAGCTTAAAACGTATTTTAGCGCTTTGATTTTTTTTTATAGTTACATAGTAATTAATACATACATACATACATACATATTCCGGGACGTTGCACACAGCGCCATCTAGCCCCCCACTAAGCAACCGCTTGTGTCGTGGGTACTAGATAACGGATATAATACTTATATACTTTTCTTTTGTAAATACATAATGTTCTCAAGTTTTGATTTATATTAATTGTACTAAAACTGCAGTCATATCAAGAATGTTTGGCTTTAAAATATGATCTAATCATTTCAGTTGCGGCATATAAACTAATTATTTGTATTGGTATAGCAATGGCTAATGATGATGATAACGTAAATACATCAGTATTTTTCGGCAACTTTTCGACAAAGATAAGCAATCACATCAACTTCCTTACGACCAGTCTTGTAAACAACGTCGGGCTATAAACGCTGTCGTGCAAAAAACCATTCACGTTTCGTGCTCTGACAAAACCAATACAAATACAGCATTCAATTGACCTGCAGAGAAGTTAACTTACTCATTTGATTACTACAATACTACCGCAATAATATCACAAATTGATGTAGGGTTTAGTATATTTTAGGTAGGTAAACAATGTAACGCGATGATTTTGCAAGTATTTTGATTACGGTTTTATTGAGGAAGTTTGTGTTTCAGGTTTACAGTAATGGTATCTTAAGTACATGGTTGTAAAGGTTTGTAAAGATGACCTTAATAAACGCTTGAAATTAATTTGTATTTTAGTAGTATCGTTTGTTCGTAAGTCTTTAAGTAAGAATCTATAAATAATCTAAAAATAATAAATAATCTATGTATATATAGGTATGTATGTAAAACTCAAAGGTGACTGACTGATATAGTGATCAATCAACGCACAGCCCAAACCACTGGACAGATTGGGCTGAAATTAGGCATGCAGGTAGATGTTATGACGTAGACATCCGCTAAGAAAGGATTTTTGGAAATTTCACTTTTAAAAGGGTGAAATAAGGGATGCAAGTTTTACTTCTTAATGCGAGCGAAGCCGCGAGCACCCACTAGCAATGAATAAAGTGTTAAAAGGTACGAGCGATGAATTTATTTGTTAGTTTGTGTAAGTATGGCATATAAGTATGTATGTGTCTCAACGTCAATTAAATTAGAATATAATAAAATCCATACATTATGTTATGCACTAATCCTATCATCGTTGTTTCTATCAGTAACCAGCTTCAAATTCTTTTTTTTTTATTATTAAAGCTCTTGTCTTAGATTGAAAAAGATTGCTCAGATCGCAGCAGCGATAAAATGTTTCCAATTTCATCTAACCCGTTTCCCCAACGCTGTAGGTGTAAAGCTTCTTGTGCCAATTTTTTAGATTAACAAACAGGAAGGCCTTAGTGCGCGAAGTTTTAGTACCTCGTAAAATGTTGCCATCAATTTCTGGAGCTCGCAATGGGAGTAGAATGTAAGCAGCTGTGCCTACTAAATGCCAAGTAGGGTTTGGATCTGGGGATCGATTGGTAGTTGGTTGAAAATAGAGATAAAATAGGATGTATGTAAATGTTGGAAAATGTGGTAGCAAAGCAAGCAAAAGAAAATAAAAACATAAAACAAAGATGGATTGAAACAAGATGCTAAACGCGAGTGGTTGAATTTTGATACTCGATGCCTACTTATATAGGATGTAAAAATGTAAAAAACTGTTGAAATGTCTGGTCTATAAAGTTGGTGTTAGCAAATATTTACGTATCATAAAAAAAAACATAAATACATTTACTAAACGACTTTTCTTTGCCTACCAACAAAAAAGTCTCGGACATGAAAACTAAAGATCGGAATAATGTATTAGCGTTAATAAAAATCGTTTATTGATAGCTGTTATGTCTAGACTAAAAGGTCGGCTGTGTTGTGTTAGAATTTATTCGTGACGAGAAAGGTCGTATGGACCATTGATAGGTAATCTATCACTACTACCTAGTATACACTCTTGAGTAGGGTAGAAAACGCTTTCAACAAATTCAAACTCAACTCAAACTCAAAAATGTATATTGATTTCATACAACAGGTAGTTAAAAACTAAGAAAATATATATTTATATCTAATAACAAAGTTGCAAGCGGTGTGTTGGCATCCGGACGAGAAATATCTGTATTCCGGATAGCAACGTCTTCCCGTTATACGTGTTATTTTGTTACATATTAATACAATAAAATTACAAATAAATGAGGTTAGGTTTTTAAATTCATTAACAATCAGTTAACGTAGTTAGGAAAAAAATAGCTTGCTACTGTTGTGGAACATATTAAATGATTTATGATATTTTATTTGGCAGTATACTTCTTTATCTATATCGGGCAAAAGATGATATGTTGTATCCATTTATATAAAACATTTCCCAAATTCTCAGCCGATAAAACTTTATTTTACTTTATACTAACTTCAACAATCACTCAAGTGTCAGTAAGGTATATCAATAATTGAACTAAAACAATAACTTACAATATCGGTTTGAATGATCATCGACGAATACTTCAAACATTATTTAATTCCGGTATATAAGTAACAAAAATTTCTAGATAATTCCTGTCTTATTTGCTTCCGAGAAAATCGCCTCCCACGTAAAACCATCACTTTATTAAGCTCAACAACGTTTCTAAATATTTATGAACCAATTTCACTTGACAAATGGCCGCTTTGTTTTGATAATTCTTTATTTATCGTCTAAATTAGAATTTGGAACGGGAGTTTAGGAAAATAAAGGCAAGAATACGAAACACGGAATCACGTGCGGTTTAAATAATTACTCTACTTCATGTAATTTTGGCTCATTATGGTATTGTTTCAAGGACCGGTAAATTTTCATATTTTGTTGGAATGTGAGTTTGCTTGGTAATTCGTAATTATTTTTGATGATGCTTCGTGAATTAGTGAATGATATGACTTTTGATTTGCCACAGCCACGTTAGTGATTTGTTATAAAAAAATAGTCTATGCCATTTAAAAACCTTACACTAATGCTATGCTGTTAATCATGATAATCTTTGCCTTTATTGCTAGTTTCAAATATTCTAACAAATCAAAGACACACAATTTTCACTAAATATGTTTTTGTAGGAACTATAATTGTTAAAATAATGAACATGATGAGAAAAACAAGTTAAGGTTAAGAAGCACTCCTATAAATTTCAATTAACACAATCAAGATTTAATTAATAAATTGACTTCTTCAGAAGTTGCTTCACTAATTCCCTGCCAAAACCTTGGCGAGTCGTAAATCTAACTGTCACCAAACTTAGAAATGTTCTTAGCAATTTGTGTTAGGAAAAATGTCCAAGTGCTCAGCAAAAGTCCCTAGACTTGTCTGATATTTCTTATTCGTGATCAGTCATATGAGTAATCTCTCACAGACTGGTGTGAGGATTAAATACGTCTTCACATATATACTTATAAAAATATCAGTTTGTTTGTATAGCCACCAGTTACTTAGTAAGCTTTATTATGGCTTGAACTGACAAGTTTTGAAAACTTTGGTGAAGAAGAGATTAGAATTTTTTTTTGTGAAGATTTATTTTCTGTTGCTTAAAGTGAAATTGTTTTGGTCATAAACTAAAAGTTATATTTTATATTTCGTTTCTCCAACTTTTTATACTGTAATATAATTTTATACTATATTGTGTTGAATAAGGTAAGTACCCAAGGTCCCCCTAAACTTTACTCATGTCCTTGAATATGATAACTCTCAAAACAAGTCGTTTTTTTTACCAAAACTAATAAAATACCTACACATTAAAAAAGGATCAATCCAGGGACTACAACATTATAAAGTAAAATTTCTGCCACCTGGCAACACTTACTATATCAAGACAAGACCAACACCAGGCACAAAAACCAGTATATTCCCACCCAACATTGAGTTCAGTAGCTACATTATATACATACATAAACACATACATCCGTAACCCGGTTCCAGTAAGTTATGCTCGCTGTAATGCGCTCTCTGGAACCGGATTTTACGACCGTGGCCCACTGAAGCCCACTTGTGGTTTCTCTGTGATAAATGACATCTGCGGAACTTTGGTACGTTGTTTTGTAGGGCTATTATTAACATACACTTTGGATTATTGAGTAAAATATTATAAAAAAACAAGGTATAAATTAACTCTTTATTTAAAACTATGTATAAGTACTTTCTTTATTGTTATTTCACTTTAAAAGAACTTTATCTCTTGCCATAATGACCAATATATATTTACTTAAAATACCGTACAAAACACTCTTACCAAATAGTAGAACATAATACAAATGTTTAGTTTTACATAGCCTTGGCAATGACGTAGCGAAGGCTGGCGTAGCAAGTCCGTAGCGTTCGTAGCAATGTTTGTAGCACTTGTGTATATTAATGCAGCGAAATTCGTATCACTGCAGTAATAGTTAGCAGTTTAACTTACTTATGTGGGTAGTAGGTAAGCACCTGGGTGCCCACCACGATGTATCTGCCCAAGAGAACTCTCCTAATGAATTAATTCTGCGGAGGAGTCACGACCCTCAGTCATACGGAAATACGACTCAAAGAGAGAGACATTCCATAATATTTTTATAACTGAAGCTCTTAAAGTCTTATTTAAACGTTCAAGAGATTTAATTTATACAAGGAGTAATAAATTAAATCTTGCCCAAGTCCAAGTGTTAAACTTAAACAAATAATGGTTATAAGATAAACAGTTATATAACTCGTAATTTCATAAGTTCTAGAAACCAGCCCCACTTTAATCTGTATTTGGGTCCTACAAAGTGACCTAGGAGACTAAAGACAATTTATACAGCCCTATTCTATTATATTTATAACATCACTAGTGGCACCACGCGGTTGTTACTGTGTTAATTTTGTTATGGTTATGTTTCTGATAAATAAGTCTACAGTCTGTTTATTTGGGTTTTGTATTTTATTCAAATTAATTTGGGCATTTGTGTATGACGAAGGAATAAATTAATTACATAGTATACTTACAACAAATATATATGTATCAATCCAGCGTGGGAATGCCGCCAGCGTTCTTGGCTCCATTCCACATGTGTTTAATTTAGGTTAAATGTACATACTCTTTTTTAGTTTAGTGTATATATATACTGTTAATGTTTCTCTTAATAATAAATAAGGTTTATCTTTAAATTCGAAGTGTATGTTGTTTTAATCATACTTTATATTCAAATCGATTACATTGTTTTTAGTGACACATAATCACCATCATATAATACAAACAAACACTCACCCTAATTCCACAACAGTGACTAAAGTTCGGGCTTCAAGTTACAAGGTTCTGGCGACCCAACCTTCCTGTATTTCATCGTTAACAGGCTAATTCTTGCCATAATGCGCCTTATCTCCCTATCCCGTTCTTCATTAAACCTTATAAGTGTACTTTACACGACAATTTTCGCGTTCATAATATGATATACGAAACGCTTCGGGCGCGAATTTAGCCGTTACGACTCTGCAATAGAGTTTTAAATGGCGTGCTTATGGTTATGCAATAACGAATATTTACGGTTAGGGGTTAAATTAGGGTGGATATAGGTCAAGGTAAGGGAAAGTCGTAAGGGTGGAAACAGCAACTTGAAGATCAATGCGAATCGAGTTAATTTGAGAGTAATTTGAGATTAGGCCGAAGCTGCGATTGGGGAAGTAAATATTGAATTAAGTTGTTTGTTTCCGGACAAATTGAATTATAGTTGGTTTGCATTTCTGAAAATAGGGCGCTGAAAATAACTTGCCTATTCAAATACAGTATGCGTTTAGACTGTTAATGGTGTATCGTCCGGTGACGCAGCAATGGTAGCACTTGGCAACCAATTGCATAGTCCTTTAAAAAAAGAAAGACTGTTAATGGACGCATTCGTGGTTATTATTTTGTTGACTAGTTTGTATGAAACGGCTCCAGCGCAAATGACAGTTTATCATAGTTTATATAGGAAACAGATTTATAGACTGCACCTTTACTTGACATCAGGCCAGTTTATGTCAAGAGTGAATCTATCTTGGAGAAAAAAAAGGATGAAATTTGTTTATACTGAAATTTAATAGGCTATCAAATTATACGTCGTAACACTTGGGGCTGTTTATCTGGAAATCACATTATACATTTTTACTCTCTAGTATTCAACATTAAGCCAATACAAATCTCAATTCCATCCACGCCTGCACACATCAAAGGCGAAAGATTTCCAACTTAAATGTCCCAAAATACACCGGAATAGCTTTCCGAGTTCCGACCCACATAAGCAAACTTCACTGAAGCTTTGCCGCGAATCATAAAGACCTCACTAAATAAAACCAGAGCTATTGTGTGTCTCAGGGTTGTCAGAACAATGGTGTCTCGAGATGGCTAAACTTGGCTTTTCATCAACTTTTAATTCGTCAGTGTTGTTATAGAAATAATTAGTAGAAACAGGTTTTTGGGGTAATAGGTTTTTTCGGCTGTTAACTGACTCTTTTGAGCTTTAACTACTTTACCTATAAGATTGTGTCATTGGTTTTATGAAATATAAGCCAGCTCTTTCTTTGAAAGGTTTTACTTTACTTCTAAAGGTCTTACATTTACTTTTTGTGTGTTTGAAAATATTGTATTTTGCTGGTTTCTGTTTATATAATCACAGACATATTTTTTTCTGGAATGGTTACATATTTACAAAGAATAATCAATTTGTCATAACTTCTCTCTAACTCCTTTTTGTACTCTAAATACTCCAGCCCTGCTGTTAAACTTTCGCAATAACAGTTAACACTGAACAAAAGTAGAACATCCACAAGTTCCCTTAACGTGGGATATGCTGAAGACGTCTCATTCAAATCTTCGGCCTGCCTTCTGTTTTATCACGGATACTTTGTTGAGATTGCGTTTTACTGCTGTCCCTTGCAAGAAGCAAAATTTCTTAGCCATATTGTATTGTACCAAACAGGAGGAGTAGTAGGAAGGTTCTGAGCCATATTGTATTGTGCCGTGATAAGAATAAGGATTTCAATAAAAGCGCTGCTGTATGTCAATGTTGAGTCGTAACTACTAAGTTTTTTTTTTTATAAACCAGTGTTACTATCTAAATATATAAAACTCAAATTGACTGATTAACTGATTGACATAGTAATCTATCAACGTACAGCTCAAACCACTGGACGGATCGGGCTGAAATTTGGCATGCAGTTAGATGTTATGACGTAGACATCCGCTAAGAAAGGATTTTCGGGACTGCCACTTTTAAAGGGATGAAATAGAGAATGCAAGTTTTACTTCTTAATAAGTATATGAATTACACACATATAAAAAAATATAAGCTGATGTGTTCATAAATATTGAAAATGTATTTATTTAATAAAAACTTACAAAACAAATTTTACTAATTAAAAATAAAAACTTAACTAATTAATACCTAACTTATAAACTAAAACTTTTAAAAAACATAAAAAAAAATTTAGTAAAACAAATAGTTTAGGCAACCCGTGACCAGCATGCTGGCGCATTCTTGGCGCAAAGGATAAGCATTGCCATCCAACATGGCAATGCCGCCAGCATGCTGGGAACGTTGCCTACAGATATACTTTTTTTATAGGTGTTTTAAGTTTATTAAAAGTTTTAGTTTATAAGTTCATAAATTAATATTGTTTATTTGCGTAGGTACCAAAAACTAATTTAGTCGCATCAGTCATTTGTAGAAGGAGGAACAAACAAACTTTCCATATCTTTCAGATTGTCAGTATAGCATTGATAGTGTATGTATCGATTTATTACAAAATACAAATATCTTATCCAACAGAAAAAAATACTCCATACAATAGCCTCGCCCAAATCGCTCGCTCGATCAATGTTATACTTATTTACAAAAGCAATAAGCTTCTCGTAATGTCTCCGATTTCCGATCCGTTGCCGACGAAACAAACACACGATCCGATCCAATCAGATAAGTTCGCCATTATGTGCTACTTTTGTACACAGATTACCTACTTCAACGTTATAAATCTCTACCTACATAGTGTAAACTAGTCCCTTATTTTCCTCGGTGCCTCTGTTTGCTTTGCTTGTCTAGTGAGTTTTATATTTACTACGGTTGTTTCTAAAGCGACTTTTAAAAGTTAAGTATCATACGCTCAGAACATATGTCAATCATACGAGTAGAAAATAAATAAATGCAGCAAGGATTATGAACCATGGATTGAACCATTGATTAGCTGTTATTTCATGTATCATAATTAAATGCTTTATTGTTATAACAATCAACAGGCATTGTTTGTCTTAAGAAAAAAAATAATATCTCAATATACGCTAAATAAACAATTGCATGCTGCTAGTAGCACCTAGTTTAGAAGATAGCCTAGTTAGAAATCTCAAACAAGAATTGTAAATCTATACTAATATTATAAAGCTGAAGAGTTTGTTGGTTTGTTTGAACGCGCTTATCTCAGGAACTAATGGTTCGAATTAAAAAAATCTTTTTGTATTGAATAGACCATTTATCGAGGAAGGCTTTAGGCTATATAACATCACGCTGCAACTAATATGAGCGAAGAAACAATGGAAAATGTGAAAAAAACGGGGGAAATTATTCATCTTTGAGGGCTTCCGTTGCGTGTGCTGCGAAAAAGGTTCAAGATATCAAAAAAATGTGTATGAAAGAATTATTCCTCTTGAAATGATCTAACAAAATGTCTGGAACAGTATATGTCTATCTTTTAAGATTAACTCACTAGAACCGTTTTTATGGTACTTAATAACTATTCCATGCAGACGAAGTCGCTGGCACAGCTAGTTTATACTATAATTTGTAAAGTTGAATAAATAATTTAGTATTTAAAACAATACCTAACAGATTACATGTTTTAAACACTATAAGATTTTTTTTCCTTTTGCAATATTTAAGTAATCTGTGTTACCAAATATAAGATTAAAAGACACAAAGGTCAAGAGCCGGATGTACCTTCCCACGCATCGCCAGCGAATACGAGTACGCTCTTTTCGGATCAATTGTGATGAGACGAAACCGGGACTTCAATTTACTTGTACAAAGCTAATTCGTTTCTCTGAGATGAGTTATTTCAGGCTGAAGAGTAATTTCGAAAGGTTCTGTCTAAATTCTTTTTATATATATATACATATAATAAAGCTGAAGAGGTTCGTAAGTCTGCAAATAGAAGATATTAGAATAAGAAATATTTGTGTATACTTTAAATCCATAACAAAACACTTTTCAGCAGATTTTAAATTTTTGTCTAATTATCTGTGTGTCTGTTTATTTAAACGCCCATAACGCATAAACGGCTGAACGGATCATCATGGTTTTTGTTATGTAGGTAGTATTAGGTCTCAGGAGTGTCATGCTAGTTTTTACCCTGAAATAATGCGAGCGAAGCCGTAGGCGTCCACTAGTAGTATAATATAAAGGAGTAGGCAAAAACTTGTATTTTTTACAACAGTTAGCAGTGCCTTGTGGTAGTCGTGGTACTCTTATTAAACTGGAATGAAAGTAGTTTATGCGTTAGTTTGAAGTCATATCTATTTCCATACCAAATTTTACTTTAATCAGTTCAGTCGTTTGAAGAAAGAACAAACATACTTACACATGTGTGTGTTAGTGTGTCCGTTGTGCACAAAAACTATAATAATATTAGTGTATTGTGGAATTCAATTTACTGAAACTTAATGCTGTGAAGAGATTTATTTCAAAATTTCTAAGAAAAGTAATTGATAGGGAAACTTATACCCATAAGGAAGGAAAAATGCAACTTAATATATGTTCCCCGAAAACTAAATCATTCTTTAAAAAAAAAATTTTGTTGTTTATACTATAGACCAGTGAAAAAGCATTCCTCAATAATGACGCTGTACAAAGATGTTTAAAGATCTTTGCACAAAAATAACATTTTGTCTGTAAGCATCCCAGAACCTTTCAGGACCATTAGGCTCGCATATAAATCAAAATGTCACCACCAAAGATTGCTAATCCTCTCTCTTTTGCTCAAAATGGGTCAAGGATCAAACCCGGATAAAAAGGATCCGGATTCGATTCAACTTTGTGTATTTGGGACGTAAGAACGACATACGGAATTGGGATAAATTAGCTAAAAAGAAGTAATAGCAGGCCTTTTAGGTACTTTGAAAGTATTGGGCGATTTTTTTAACCGAGTTCGCTGATTGCCTGTTCCAAGTTCGATGACATCTTCTGGTTTTCTATTTGAAAAGGTCAAAGGTTAATTATGTCTTACCTTTTCAGTGCTTGTCTTTGACAGTTCTTGAAGGAAATATTTTTTAGATAGATATTTTTTTGCACCTTTCTAGATATTGATTGAAATTAACTGTAAATAGTTTCGTTGGGTAATCCCACTAATATTATAAAGGTGAAAGTTTGTGTGTGTGTGTGTGTGTGTATGTTTGTTACTTAATTACACGCAAACGTTTAAAACATATTTGGGTTAAATTTGGTATGGAGGTAGATTGGACTTCTGATTAACACATATGTAGGCTTCTTTTTATCCTAGATTGACAAGGGCAACACCGTAGGGCGCCGCTAGTTACAAATAAGTTTAATGCAAATACCTTTTACAAAATAAGTAGCTGATATATTTATTAGTGAAACTATACATAGTTGAAATGGCGTCACCACAGACAATAAATACCAATTCAATTGTCAATAGTAATAGTTACAAGTCTTAATTGGACCTGGCATAATGGTAGCTTGAAGAAAACAATTTGGAAAGCTTTTCTATCTGTTTCGGGGCAAAGAAACGATAAAGTGGGCCTAGGCGCCTCCATCCTAAAAGGGGCCAATAACAAACTAGCTATGGGAGAGAACAATACAGATAGAAACAGTAGGGTTCAAATCGTTACTTGCAGAGTAACCTAATCGTACCGCAAGCAGATCAGTAGCTCGAAGTAGCTCTTAGTTGCCTCGAAGCGATCATTTTTAGTAATAAGGCCGCCACTTGTGCCACTAGAATAAGTTTTATATTATTTTTTATCATTTTATTTATTTTATATCGTATGGTACAACAAAGAATCATCTGATAGTATCACCTCCCAGATGGATCAATGGCATCAGAAAGACCGAATTTTTTGACAGCAAGAGGATAACCCAGAAATAGTACCAGTGGAAATATGACCCAAAGATAATTGTGAAGTCCTTTTTACTATAAATAGGTTACGTTTGACTACAGTCTTCCTCGGTTCAGCATCAAAAATTACAATGTTAATTATAATCATCATAATCAGTGAAATCATTACTGTGAAATCTATCCAATTCACTCTTTACTTTTCATTACCCAATCTCACCATGTGGGATCGGCACAGCATGTTTCTTTCTTCTATTTAACAAAGTTCAAAGTTCACTCTATCGCTTGCCATCTCCGCACCCACTTTTCTTCGTTTAGTAGTTCCTAAAGTTAACAATCAAACCTATCCATACTCCTTTTATCATCTCGTCGCTGCTCCCAAAAGGGACTATTTACCGAAATTGCTTAATTCACCATTTAGCGGAGTGACTTCGGATGGTAATGGTGCTTTCAACGTAACTCGCTAACGGGTAGGCATTGTACCACTGATTTATGGTCCGTTGACGTTTTTGCTAGGATTTTTCCTTGTATTTTGAGATACGACATACATTGGATAAAAATAGCTTTGCCTGTATTATATAAGGGATTGTTTTGTTTGTATTCGTCGAGAAGATATTAATGGCAGCCAATATGTAGTGTCTATCTTAAATATGCATGAAACATTAATCTCTCAGTACTATGGAAGCTATTTTTACAGCATACGAGTAAGTAAGAGTTTGATATAGATTATACAATTAAGTTATAACGTAAATTGAAAATTTGCTGTAGGTATTAGAATTAACAAATTCACAATTTACAAACATTAAGATATACCTATATATATATAAAGTTGAAGAGGGTCGAAAGACTGAACATTAAGTTATTAAAAAAAAGAAATTTAAGCCGAACACGGTCTAACAATTTGTAGTAATTTTATTTGTGTCTCTGTTTATTTAAACGCTCATCATTCAAAAACGGCTGAACGAATCATCATTATTGTTGGTATGTAGGTAGTATAATGTCTTAGGAGTGTCATAAGCTACTTTTTATCCTAAAATAATTCGAGCGAAGCCGCGGGCGTATTTTTGTGATTATGTAAATTATTGACAAGTTGAAGATCTAAGTTTATTTAGCTATTCCAGTTCTACTTATTTACAATTCACCGGTTGCTTATTAATATTTCTATTAGTACATTCTCGCCAACTTAACTTCGTAATAACCGGCGAATGCACTCAGATAACTTATTAAGAGCTTAACTCAATTAAGTAGTTACTGGTGTTAACGCTAAGCTGTAAGCTGAAGAGTCTAACATAAATTTAACTTGGTTGTTTACTATTTGGATAAAAATAGCTTTTTGACTGGCCTGTTAGCTTAGTTGGTAGTGGCTCTGCCTTCTAATCTAGAGGTCGCGGGTTCGATTCCCGTATGACACAAGTATTTATGTACTTTAAAAATTTATAATTACTTGTGTTGAGTCTGGTCGTTTGTATGTATAATAAGTATGTATTTACAAAAGAAAAGTATATAAGTATTATATCCGTTATCTAGTACCCGCGACACAAGCGTTTGCTTAGTGTGGGGCTAGATGGCGCTGTGTGCAATGTCCCGGAATATTTATTATTATCATTATTATTTATGCTAGGCCAAATCACACTTATAGATAGATAGATAAATACTTTATTAAAACACCATATTATTTATTTATTTTTGTCATAAAGTGGCAGTCGTTAAGGAATGTCAAAGACCCTTAGGGCAGCTTCATAAACTCTCGACACTAGGGTTGACCACTCTCATTTGATAAGAAGAAGAATCAAACACCAAACGTAAAACAATACACAAATGAAAATAACTTATACATATAATGAAAGTTTGTGAGTATATATGTAAGTGCGAAAGCATGAGAATGTGTACGTTTGTTTCTTCTTTGCATTCCAATGGCTGAACCAGAAATTAAATAAATTGTTGCCCCGTCTCGTGTTACCGTCGTCAATCTAAGATTAAAGTATATTTTTACACTTATATGAAATCTATCCCTATTTAGATTATGAGAACTGAAATGGAACTGTTTTTAAATAAATAAAAAATACTAGTGGCCGTTTGCAGCTTCTTTTTTTTCACGATAAAAAGTAGCCTATGACAGTCCTAAGACCTCATACTACCTGCATACCAAAAATCATGATGATCCGTTCATCCATTTTTGCGTAATGAACGTTAAAATAAATAGATAAACATAGACACAGATAAACAAAAAAACAGGGAACAGACAAAATTTCTAGAAATTTTTGGAACTGGTTCTGCTATCAATTTGAAGTATTTCCCAAAAAAAAATTCTTTCATATATGTTCAATGTTCAGACTTTCGAACTTTTTCATTTTTATTACGTGTATAGAAGAAGAAACGTTTGAGCCTATCTATCAAACTTTACAACGAACATAGATTTCCTAAAGTGGCTTGTACACACTTCAGCAAGGTTCTGAATCTCATACTAATCTGTTCAGGGGATCGACCTACATTTAAAGCTTACTGATTCGATATTTGCGTCACCATTTTCAGTTGAAAATGTTAAGACTTATGTAACCTGACTAAAAAAAAAAATTAAAAGCGGATGTGTAAAGTTTTAAAGTTACAATAAAGTAAAATTGGTTTAGTAAGGTTTTAAAGTTACAAACATTTCGGTGAAAGGTTTTGATAAAGTATTTGTTTGATGCTGCGGTACATACAAGCACGATCTAATGAGGAGGTCACGACCCTCAATAATTAGGAACATTAATCAAGAGAAGGCGCTCGATTATTTATCTTATTTTATCGATATTTATCTTATCTGCGCGATACTAGAAGAAGATTGATCAAACTATATTGTATAGTCGTACAATTTCTACCTATTTTATTAGCATCTAGTGGGTGCTCGCGGCTTCACTCGCATTAATAAGTAAAACTTGCATCCCATATTTCACCCCATTAAAAGTTGCATTTCCAAAAATCTTTCTTAGCGGAAGCCTACGTCATAGCATTTATCTACATGCCAAATTTCAGCTCGATCCGTCCAGTGGTTTGGATTGTGCGTTGATAGATCACTATTTCAGTCAGTCAGTCAGTCACCTTTGAATTTTATATATTCAGATAGACGTACAATTTCTGCCTAGTTTATTAGTAATATATTTAACTAGTTATGTTCCCAATAAATTGCCTGAATATCATGACTAATAAACAATTCTAGGTCCATTGTGAGAAACAAAGACCAATCAACCTTACATCGAGCCCTGGGATGACCTACATTACATTCATGGCCTAGCTACGCACATTTAGACTACCTAGAACACAATCTGAACTTTAGATTTCTATATAATATTGTATATATTCTCTGTTTATTATTGTGTGTGATATGGATCTCAGTGTCTGCAATAAAAAGTTATTATTATTATTATTATTTAGATAAGTACTTTAGCTGAATTTGTATGGGAAATGCTATTAGTTTTTTTTTATGAATAGTATAATTCATAACCAACTTTAAAAAGGTGATGAAAGTAACTTATTCAAAATACTTAATTTTTTTAAGTATTTTAATATTAAAACTTTCGTGAGACATATCAATATATTAACTAAACGGTTTTCACTCACGTGTAAATCGCGTAAGTTGTTTACGCGTTTCGGATGTTATGACATCCATCTTCAGAACGTATGTTCTGGGACCGCGGCAGCACGCAGACTGCGCACCGCCGCGCGAGCGAAACGCGTAAACAACTTACGCGATTTACACGTGAGTGAAAACCGTTTATTTAAGTATTTTCATGACTTTTATAATGATGCACCTTTGTTGTCAACTTATTGATGTAAGTTTTCTATTTTCTTCTTGGTTTGTTATTGAATTAAATAATTATTTGGTTAAGACAATTACAATACGTTGAAATACTAACAAGCGTTATTTTCATTGTTTTGCTAGCTTTTACCTGCGGCTTTGCACGCATTGTAATGTTCATAAACCTTCCTCTTGTATAACGCTATCTATTTATAGAAAATGGATCAAAATTAAAATTGTTTTTAAGATGTAAGCATACATACACACAGAGAAACGAGGAAAGTGACTTTGCTTTATACTATGTAGAAATGATTGTTTGATATATTTGAAACAATGATATTAAATGCTTGTATCGTGTTACAGGGTCCTCATTAAATCAAGTGTCAATTTTAAATGAAGCGCCCTTTTTGTAACGCTATCCTACAGAAGTATCATCATCATCATCATAAGCCTGCTATCGCCCTCTGCTGAGCATAGGCCTCTCTTCTTGTACGCCACTCGTCCCGGTCCTGCGCAGATCGAATCCAGGTGCTCCCTGAGGTTGTTCTAATGTCGTCAACCCACCGCATTGGTGGGCGACCTCAGAAGTATACATCCAGTCTATTTAGGTCATACCTAGATCTGGGTTCTATTCAGCAGCTCTATTCCGAGCAAGGCTACTAAGTTACAAATACGTTCGTAATTCAGAAGTGGGATGTCCGACCCTGCTGGGATTAATTGTACCTACATGGATACGTTAATGAAATGGGTTTAGATAGAATAGGTGGATATATATTGAGTTCAGTCTGGTCGTTTCTATGTATAATAAGCATGTATTTACAAATGAAAAGTATATATGTACATGTGGGGATGGTGGACATAAACGATGGTTTCACTAATCTTAATGCTTTTATTGTTAATAAATCTTCGATTACATTTTTTCTTTAAGTTATCAATCTTCAATCACAGAGAAATTAACCACTCTTCAATCTTATTATTGACATTTTACTAACAGACAGTTTTTAAACACATTGAGACGGTAACAAACTTCAAAAATTAAACTAGCTAATGCTATACAACCATTCGACATTATATGTATGTATATATCCGTTATCTAGTACCCATGGTACACGTGTAAGCTTAGTATGGGGCTAGATGGCCCTGTTTAATATGTCCTGTAATATTTATTTATTTTATTATATACTTACCTGCTAAAGTTAACATAGGTGCTGTTTATTTAATTTATTTGAGTAGGTATGGTTTTGTTGAATTATTTAACTAATCTGTCCGTTGACCCTGAACAATAATATATGGTATTTTTTTAGATTTACGTTCTTACAATAAATTTAATTTACTTAAAACAATTAGACTTTCATATAATAATAAATAATATAGAATAAATAATAATTTAATTACGATTACCAGACAGTTAACCAAACTCAAAAAACTTTCACCCTTGCATTTAAATTACCTGCAAATGTAATCTACGTTAGCATGTTCGTTAACTTAGTCTGTGCTATCTTCCGTTTATAGCTATTTCAAATATGTTAGTAAGCTGATAAGTTGTACCATAAATCACAAACAACTTAAAACAACACAAACAATAACCCAAAGACAATCTTCCCTCGCGTAAACGAAACTTATCTCCCCCCATCTTTATCGCCATCTCATGGAGCTACGTATCAGAAAAAAAAACAATTCCCTTCATAAAATATATCGCGACCGAATCCTTTGTTTCGCGAAGGATACAAGCGTTAAGTATAAAATAAAACATCCTTATTGCAAGACTTTATGTCGAGCCTTTGCCGTGCGGTAATAAAATAGAGAGGTTTTTATTCTTGTATGGAAAGTAGGATTTTCGGCTTGGGATTTATTTGAAAGCATAGAATGATATATCTTCTTTGGGTAGGTATCTTTATTGTATTGTTACGTATTTTTTTTGAAGTTTTAACCAAAGTATTTTTTAGTTTAAGGCTTTAATTTGTGGATTAATTTATTTATTGACAAAATGTAAGAAAAAATACTATTATATTAGGTACCTCTAACTTCAAAAACATAATTTAAAAACACTGGAGAGGCTCAATATTAATATTATCCAAGTTTCAGTTTATTTCATAAGTTACTAATTAGTGTGCCCAGTATAATGGGCGCGTTACCATTACGTTAGTATGATAATATTGATTTCAGCATTAATTTTCCTTCATAATTTGTCATCATTATTTCATCTACTACAAGCAGTTCCAACTTTACTCTCAGACGACGTAAGTGTTAATACAGATGTGCAGAAAATCAGTATCAAAACTTTAACTATATAGTGGAACTAAAACTATTACGAGAAGTGTAGTTCTGTTTGCAGAGAACAGTAAAGTAGTGCAACCTGCGCCAAGATTAATCTCAACTGTCTTCGAGTTACAATCGTAGATTTCTCTCAGGCGTTGGAGATTTAGCTTTACTCCTTTTTTGTTTTATGGAATTTTCGGATTCATATTGTCAATCTTAATTACTTTAATTTATTTACCTCTGTTTGTTATATACTTTTTTTTTCGTGGAATAGGTTTAGTTTTGACTACAGCCTACCTGATGTTAAGCTTTGCTGCAGCCTAGGGGGTAACACGCTTACCTAGAAGATTATTATTTAACTCTAGATTTGAAGATCCCTAGATTGCAGTTTGCAGGAAACACAGCTGCTGGTAAACATATGTACCTACAAGTATAATATAGATGCCCTGCAAACAGTTTTGACATTACTTACGAGTATTTAAGTTTCCCTGAAACGACTCTGTGGCGACACTCACACAAGATGAAGCTTGCTTATTTCTTGTACTAGCATGAAACTGGCTCCCAAACAAGGCTGTCGAAATATACTATTAGGGGCTAACTGACTTCAACTTAACATACATTTCAACTACAATTTGTTTTTAAGATTGAAAATTAATCATCAATATAATTTCTTCCGTGTTTTCCAGTAACATAAACAATGCTTTCTTGCCTTAAATTTTCTATGCAAAGATTTCGGATTTTCCTTAATTAAGACTTAGGGAACATTAAATAAATCACAACTCTTTGATTAATGTTCAGCTAATTTCGAAATGTTTTCCGTATTATTGCAAAATACGGAAGGAAAACGTGAGATTTTCCTTAATATCCTTTATACCTTTATTCATTCTCAACCAAAATAAATGTTAAATTTCTTTGTATTTTTATCTCGAAATAAATTTACTTTTAGCGTTTTCTATAAGTCACAAACAATTTCACCTGACAAAATAATATCGCTAGTAGGTAATTTAAAACAAATTTGGACTCTAACATTATTAATTTGCTGATAAATTTTATTTGACAACAAATTAGATATAAAACTAATATTTTCGTTTATACCTATTTGTTCATGTAACAAATACTTATTACAAAATGATCTTTTAGTAGATGTTGCTTTGTTTTTTTTTTTAAGTTCATCTATAAACTTTGTATTATAACAAAACGGCATCAATTTGTAATGAACATTTTATGAACTGTTAAACTTAGATCTGTAAGACTAAAATTCTTATTCTTTTTACTAATTATTTGACTAAATACTTAACAATTTGACCTTTTCTGATGTTTGTAATTGTACTATATTTAATTTAATGTAATGTAATTAAATTCTAAATTCTATTTTGTAAAAGTAAATATTTAAAATGTATACTTTCCAAAAATAAGACCCCGGAAGGTGCTAATCACCGTGTCACAGACGCACCGGCGTCTAGTACGGTGCTTTAGAGATATTCTTGTATGTGTGCATTTTTATGAAAATTAAATAATTTTGAATTTTTGAATTTTGAATTATTACCCTAAAAAGGTTTAACTCAGACTCCCAAACATTTTCCCTCTGCTTACAGCAAACTCCCCATTTCAAGGCTGGTGCATCCTGGGCATTATTTTTAGCTGTGACCCATTTCGCAGCCTTCGCAGGGGAGGTGCCGCGCTCTATTGACCCACTTGCACGCAGCCCTGACGTCAGAGCTGGCTATGACGTCACGATCATGCCCTTTGTTCCCTGTCTGATTGCCGGGATTGGGAGGAGGAAGATATGGGAAATTGATGTTTGTCTTTATGATTTAGGGGACAACGTATAAAGTTTTGAGGGCTAATCGTATTTTTTCTGCGTTTGCCGTACTGTTTTTGTTTACTGTGTATTTATTTTGTTTACTATATCTGTTATCTACAATATGAGTGCTGCTTATTTTTATTTTTCTGTTTAAGAAAGGCTTACGCTTGGCTACGATTTACTAGTGTTATATCTAGTCTGTGTCTTTTTTTTACCGGCTGTTATCCGTAATTAAAGTGTTGTTTCTTTTCTTTTTATGTAAGATCGGCTCACGTCTGACTACAATTTGGCAGTATACATTCTAGCGCACATGCCTAGAAGAAAACGACAGCCAGTTTAAAAAATGTGTATATAATAATCTATAAGCAATTACATACTAAATTTTAAATACAAAGTTAAAAGTTTGCTACATATCAATCGTGTTCCAAATCAGTTTTTGTCAAAGAAACAGCAAGATATTGAAATGTCTTGAACAGATCTATTTACACAGTATTCCGTTCTTTGTGAATAAATGCAATCTCAATACGAGTACGACTGCAATAACATTTGAGAAAATCAGATCTGTTAGGGCGTTTCTTTGAACCATAGAGAAAGAAAAGGTCTTGTTTGCTCTACTTAGATCAACGACATCATATTCAAAAGATTCTGAATTATTTGAAGAAAGCCACACATATAAAATATGTACCTAACATAATCCGCATAATTGGTATCGGTACATTATATTATAAATAGTGTACATAATGTAAGCATGTTGCTATGCAATTCTGACAATGGAATGATATTCACAAACAAAGCCACCAATCAAAGATGCATCAAAGATACGTTTCTAAATAAAAAAACCGTTAGAATTTCATGCTAATTGGTCCATCGCGGTAACTATAATGTAATTGTAAAAAACAATGACTTTGTTCGATCATATTATGGGTGACAGTAATGTTTTTATAAAGGAAATACAAGAAGTTATCAGTATCTAGTTTATTTTGTCTATGGCGCCATCCAAATAATTTATGAACTCGTTTTCGCCATCATCCTATTCTCGTAATTTTTTATAGGATTTTCTCACTTGGGTTATAGCAAACTAGTGTGACATAGTCTTTTAAGGAAATTGTTATGTCATGTAGAAAAAACTGCTTACCACATAAAAGATGACGGTTCTAATATTATATGTAAGATCATGTAGATTGTCTCATCTTGTTTATCAAGACAATTCTGTGATAATAGATAAAACAATACTAGTAATCTATCTGCCTGATAGGTACCTTTTCTATAATTTACGTATAACGTATTTGATTTAAATTATATTGAGTGCGAATCATAGATGCAATTTACCATTATAATTATACATTATTATGTCTATTACGGCAGTCGTTAAGCCTTGTAAGAGGCTCTTCGGGCGACTTGATAAACTCTCGACACCAGAGTTGGCCACTCGCATTCGATAAGAAGACCATTATAATCGTTAGTATTTCGTCTAAAATGTGGTCTATTTGTTTTTATAAATCTATGTTTCATTCAGTATAACCAAAACTGAGTGCCGTTTACACTGTGTTGAGAAGATTTATTATTTTCCATTTTGGTGGCCATGTTTTGTATGCTCCATTTTAAACAAAAGTGTAACATGAAATGTTTCGGAAGAGGAAAGTAGAGCCATTGTTATTGTTAGTGGATTAATTTATGTATATATATTTATTGTGACCACTATCGCAGTGTATTTTTTGTAAGAACGTGAATTGTATTTTTATGTTAATTTGCACGGTAAGCGATAGGCATTTTTTTCGTGGGATAGGTTTACGTTTGACTACAGCCTACCTGATGTTAACATCAGGTAGGCTGTAGTCAAACGTAAACCTTCAAATATGCTTAAGCATATTTTCAAAGCTTATTATGATTGTAATCGATTAGTGTACAATCAATTAAAGACACCAGGCAGGTATTTAAATATTACTTATAGTGTGTGTGCAGAGTCTATATTAAACCTAAAAAAAAAACTCTATTAGTTAGGTTTCTTACAACCTTAAATAGGTACTAGTATTTTTGTCGTTCTGTTATTGTGTAAACTATAATAGCATACAGATTAAACAGACACACTGTAGGTAATATAGGTACCTGCTTGGTGTCTACAATGTTTTGTTTTATTTACTCCAAAACATTAAAAGTAGGAAACATTTTAAAATTACTCTTACTTTAAAAAAGTTGTGAAGGAGTTCCGTATAAAATTGTTTCGCACCGTTTCTTTAATAAGTCCATAAAATAGATCACCTAGAGACTCGTAACAGAGTTTCTTAAAACTCCAACTGTCGTCACATGGAACAAAGCGACACAGAACGCTTTAATGGAGTCATAAAACTGGACGTTTTATATATTTCAGTAGCAAGTATTACTTTAGAGACGCCTTGTGAAGAATGGATATTTTTTTTTTGGCGATTCATCAAACTCTGTTTAGAAGGAAACTAATTTATTCACGAATGGACTGTTTAGTACCTTATCAAAACCATATTTACCATCTTTTAAATGTGTATACTTATACAATAATAATGTGCTCACGCGTACTAAAAAAAATTTAAAAAAAACCTTTCGAATTAAATTTAAAATAACAAATCAGCGTAAGTAGCGCTTAAACGATATTTTATAATAATGCAAAATATTGTGTAGAAATATAGTTTTCTAATAACGTTTTATTGAAAAAGAAAACTAATTTCGGATACATTTACTTAACATTTAAAAAAAAAATTCGCTGTTTTCTTACCCCTTTTAAAACAACCACAACCAAGAATACTTCCCCATAATACTCGTAGTTGCATTATCGCAAGAAAAACGCTGCAGAGTATGAAAGGGTCTCTATATTTTCTCTAGAGAGGAAATTAAAAATTCCTAACGCATACCGGTTCTCTATTCAAATTGAAATTATTTGAAACGTTCGATGTTGGACAGTGCGATTTTCTTTATTTTTATTCCTTATAATCTTGTTTTCTTGGACTGTTCGGAAATACATTAGTTCGTGCTCAGTGGGTACGAAAATAGTGCCCATCTTATCTATAGGTATCGAATAATAGTAAATATCGAATGTTATTTAGTCTGGCTACATTTTTGTAGGTTGTAAAGATTAAGTACATAATATTTTGGGTTGTTAGAGAAACCAAATATTAAACATAATAATTACTATCTGTCCGAGCGGGGCAGCCAATCTAAGGGGCCGTCCATTAATCACGTGATGTTTTTTTTGGCATTTTTTAACCCCCCCTCCCCTGTGGTGATACATGGTGAGGTTTAAGACTATACCCCCCCCCCCCCCATACCTATATCACGTGTATTTTTAGACCTACAAAGAATCTTAATTTTCTACTTTTATTGAAATTAAATATTACAATAATGCCTAGAGGTAAGCAGAAAGGTTACAGGACTTGCAGATTGTTTTTGCTTTTGTTTTTTTGTGGTTGAATATCACGCGTTAGTCGAAAAAATAAATACACGTGATATGTTACTACACCCCCCTCCCCCCTCGTGATCTTTCGTGACTTTATTATGGACCCCTCCCCCCCTTTTAGAGCCTCACGTGATTAATGGACGGCCCCTAACCTTGAGGTAAAAACTGGGGGTTGAGGGTCAGATAGCATAGCTCCCTGAGTGGAGGCAATCCAACTGAGGAAAACGCTGTGTTGTGTTGGAGACCTCGTATATTAATAGTAACTAAAACTATACATTTGAAATGACGCTGGGGTCTTTGCGCGATTCAACGACGTACAGCGCCATCTAGTGTCGTTTATTAATAGTAACTAAAAAATATAATAAAATTCATTTATTGACACAAACAACATTTTAAAATATACCTACTATTAGTCAGCACTCAGCAGGCGATGTAAACAACGAAAAAGTATAAAAGCCGACGCAACCGCGCCGGCCGGGCATTCTTAGTCGAGACTTTGAGCCGAACAGAGCTCCCACTGTTTTGAAATTGTCGGTAGTTGTGCTAAACGACCATTGGTAAGTGAATTTGTGATTACTAAGTGAAGTTAGTTCTAAACGATTTTGTAATTAGTGTTAGATTTCAAATTGTTAAAATAAATGAAGGTAGTTGTTGCTACATGTGTGTTTTTTTAATTAAATCCACTTCTGATCACTAATAATACAATACATTCTGTATGATTCAAATATAGGTAATCGTAAACTAATGATAAGTATGGATTCTGTATGGTTATTAAATTTTAGACGCAATTTATGTATGAATCCGTACATTTGAGTCTTTTTGCTTGATGTTAAAAAAACAACGAAACAAAAATATATTTTTTTTCTTTGAAATAATTTTGCAGTCAAGTTAACTCTTAAAAAGAATTACAACAAGAATTTGACTAACAACCATCTAAAGTTTATGCATTTATTGAGTAGCTATGAAAATAGCGCATAAAATAATACTTTAAACGTAAATGTAGAGGCGTAGTATTATTTTATGACTATGTTTTTAGTCCATAATATACGACAGTTATGAACTATCGGCTGTGCTCTAAGAAAACATATAATATCAATAACCCGTAGATAAGTTTCATTTGGATTAAGTTACTTAGTTTGAGTTAAGAATAGATATGTTTTATAAGATGTTATTCAGAGTAAGTAAACTTAATTCAGAGAGTATTGTGACGTTCGTTATGTTGGTGTTTGATATCTTGAAACAATTTAGAAAGGATATATATAAGGATAACAAGGAATCTGTCTTTTGTACCCAATCACTATTAACTAACCCATTCTTATATATTTATTTTCTCTTGCATATATGATGTATATATGATGCACAATAAATAAATAGGATTAATTATGAAATCCGGATTTTTAAGAACACTAGACGAGTAGGTGTGGTTTTTATCAACGTACGATAAGAATATACGTCGTTCTACTACTATAGTATTTATAGCACAAAAGTCGTATAAAGATAGAACAGGATAGAGCCAACATGTTCCAAGTATTGCGAAGTATTCCCGACGCCCCGTATTCCAATTTTGCTAACAAATAAAACTGGGTTCGATTCTACTATCCATAGATCGAAGAACTTTTTTATTCACTTTGATAGAATAGCCATTTTCATAAACAGGTTATAGATAAAAACAAACTTTAAAAAATATATATACAATTATTGAAAAATAGACAATTATGTGTACGGTGCTTTGCTGCTGGCTGTAGGCAGACATACTACCAACTGAGCTAACAGTCTGCAATGGGCAGCCCAGGACCGGCGAAGATGGCATTCTCTTGTGCTAATACTACTACTCACTTGAGTAGACTCTAAGGCACTTCGGTTCGTTGTGCCTTAGAAGTAATAAGTAAGTAAAATAATTGTCACCAGAAATTACCAAAAAATGACAAATCAAGTCATTCCTTTTGTTTTAACAATTTAAACAGCTATTTATACTAATATTATTATTAATTAAATTTCTCTCAAATATCAAATATTTTTTTCCCATATCTCTGGCTCCAACGTTCTATCGGACAGTTTGTGAAATGTGTCTGGTGATTCCAGAAGGTGCCTAATCTACGTCTGTTGAGGTCGGATTTGTGGAAGGGTTCAGAATACATGGAATATTGAATAGAAAACGTGAGAAAATATTTTCTAGATCTTTCAAAATTATTGAGGTAATATTTTTTTTCTTTTTAGTGGCTTTGTATGTTTTACTTACACTTAATTTGGTGAGGTATAAAGGAAAGTGTCAACAGTATCTAGCAAGCATATAAAACAAACTTCAGTATCGCCAAAATCATTGTACACATAACATGAACAGTTGAGGCACCTAATGAAGAATAAGCAAGATTGCACAATCTGCAATTCAACCCATACCTTCCCAGTAGCGAATTTTTAAAGAAATTTTATTTGGACATATACCTAGTTATCCCATCAAATAACTTTAGAAGTACGAAAATTTATAAGATAACTAACCCATTAATAAAAGATGAAAATATTAGCCAATGCTTACTCTTAGCTTCTAATCTTGGTAAAATATTATAATTATTTATCACTTATTGTATACTGAAGTCAAAAGCCTTAAGAAAGCTCTCAACTGATCGGATTTCCCGACAATTTCGCTTTTCATCAACACTGAACGACCTCGAATAGAGGTGCTATCAATAATTAAATCAGGCATCCTGTCCGGTCCACAATAGACAGCTTATTGATGGAACCTCTGGACTTGAAATAATACGTCTACGACCGACAACGTATGTCGTTAAACTTATTTGTTTATACCTACAGTTACTTAATCGTGGTTGCAATTAAACTACTTTACTTATGAACTACAAACTAATAAAGAATATTCGATATTCAAACAGTGACTTAAGCAAGCAATGATTAGTTTATAAAACCCATTGATAAAATTGACGACGAATGAACGAGGCTAAACGTTGTGTAACTTAGTTGATCTGTTTGTTCTTTTAAGCTGCCCTGAAAGCCGATCTTACAACTATTTTTTGTAACGAAACAACGCAGGCAAAGACACGTACCTCGTCTAATAAGTAATAACGAAAGGTACGTGATTTTTCAAGATTTTTACCAAAACGATACCTCCATCAAAAATGCCACACAATATCTATTCTTTCCCGACCCATATTTTGACGTGCGTGACTCGGCCCAGTCTATAATTTAGGTCGGCCGCTAGCATTGAACTTGTCACGATTCTTGGTCAGCTACTCCACTTAGCTCGATGTGACGCTTTGTTACTTCATTGTGATAAAATATGGGTTTTTTTATTCTAGATTTCCGTAACGTAACGACCGACGGATCAACGTGATTTTATAAAGTGAGTATCGGGTCCTGTTTGTGAATGTTATTATCACTTTTTGTCCAGAACTAACACGAACAAAATTACGAACATTCAAATTACTTATAATACAAATTAAATACTGAAGTATCTTTACAAAATACATTGTTAAATTTTAAGGAAATTCTGTCTAGAACCATTTTTTACACAAAAGTAAATCAGACTGAAACAATACCCGCCGCCAGTAATAAAACACAAAATTAATAGCAAAAGAAAATGAAATGTAAACAGAATAAATAGATGTTCGTATATCACCAAGAGACTTAAATTCCATCGAAGCTTTTGCTTTAAATCTAGCCTTTTCAGTATTTAATTTACACTTCAAATTGGATAATAAATCTCAGTCAGAATCACGACTGAAGCAATGTTTATGAGTCAATAAAATCAAATCAATTCATTGTTTGTATTTCGATATTTTTATAAGTAATAGAGCTTCTTTGATGCTTTGCTTTAATAAGTAAGTGCTTTTGAGAGTGCAACCTTCGGGTGTTGTACGTTTTTAAATATGTAATGAGTGATTTTAACTTTTTCTCGGAAAACAATAATTATATTATAACTTACTCTGGGATTTGATCATTACCTTATGATAAACAGCCAGCACTTCAACATCGTATTTTTTTTTTTATTTAGTTGAAATAGTTATGTTTTTTTTTAAGTTTTGTATTACTTCCAGATATATGATATAGCTCTCGTATATTATTTTTAATACCTACCAATACGTTGTTACTCTTTGCGGTTCGTTCACCCTCATAGCCTTGGGGCTATGAAATCGTATGCTTGTTTTTATTATGTCTACTCTCAAGACATTTGCTAGAAAACCTCTAGAGGCGGTTGTGAGACCAAATGTTATGGTTATGCATTGAAAACGACACTCCACATTTTCCGGTTGAGATAAACTTTTATTAGCATCTGTGAGGTTTGCATTGGGGAATCCTCTGTATTATTTTACAACAAATATCAGTAATGTTACTAACTATCTTTTGCTTACCTTTTTTTTCAAAGATACCTACTTCAGTATCAGTAATAGTCATCTTCTGCATACAAAAGTATGTAGGTACGAGCTACTTCATTGTGCAATTACAAATTTTGGAATTCATCTCAGAATTTCACCATACTAATATTGTCATTTTTAAAGCTGACTTTGCAAAATATTATTAGGTATTTATTCTTGTCATTTCTATGTTTATAAAACATTCAACAGTTAATTATGATCACAAATAAGTTTAGAATAAAATTATAATTACAAGGCATCGTTTTATTAATGACCATGACTAGCTACAAAAATAATTAAAGCATTTCATTTTAATACAGTGCAGTACAACGAATGCCATCTGTAGAAGTTGAGTGCACTCATCATTTGTAGTTCATTATAAAGTTCAAATTCTACAGGTTCAACAATTAGTAGAAGTTTATGAATTCATTTTATTGTTTTTAATTACTGATATTCATAGAAGATACAAATTAAGATGAAATTTTGCAAAGTGATTTTTTTATGTGATGATGTATCCTGACGGAATGATTTTAGACCTAGTATCATAATATAAGCATTGCATCTTCTGTGGATGCAGTCTTATGACACTTAGTACTCTCAAAACGATATTATTATTAACATTTAGGAACAACGTCGATGAATCTGCTACGGATACCGACACTGTAACAACGCCAATAAAAAACTGAATGTGACCAAAATAAGTCAAAGAACTTGCACATCCAGAAAATTATAGAAATTGAAGTTTTTAATCAAGCACTCTTTATTGCTATTAGAATTCAGCTGCTTATTATTCAGTCTGCTTTGATCCAGACAGTATTGTTTCAGTGTGAATATTTTCATGCAAATCCGACAACATCCGACTTGCTTCTCTATTTTGTATTATATATTTTCGTTTTACTTTATTGATCACTAGTGGAAGCCCGTTGCTTTGTCTGCATGGTGTCAAATACGAAATTCATGTTACTTTAATCACGTAATAATTTCATACACAAAACTAAAACCAATGAGAATTCATCCTCTGTTGCGTCTTCTTCTTATCGAATTAAAGTGGGCAACTCTGGTGTTAAGAGTATATCAAACCGCACTATGGGCCTCTGAAATAACTAAACGACTGCCGTACTAGATAAACAGCCAGGACCTACAATTTAATGTATCATCCAACCTACGGAAACGCCAAAAATGGAATGCCACTTTTTGGACACCCTTCCAAGGACTGACCGCGTCGACCTTTGCTTAACATCGGTAATCGCATGCGATTGCCTCTGCCTGAACTGCGGGTGCTTCTCTGTTTCGTGAAATACTAACAACCAATAATATAGGCTTTGCTTGCAAAAAATGGTCTATTTTACACTCAAGACCCATACCTACTGCCTCCATGCTATGGCGATAAATGCTTCTCTCTTGTGAAGTAAAAAAAACAGAACTAAACAAACCAACATACTTTCACCAGAATACTTACTTAATATGATTTGATTTCCGTTTTACTTTATTGGCGATGCAAACGCAAAGACAAAAATGGTATTCAAATAGTCACTAATTAATTCAGTGTCGCACTTGTAAAACATTTGTGCTGGCAAAATCCAACATTTTATAACTATTGCTAACAATTTCATGTACATACAGTCAAAGAATATTATTACCCGTTTAAACATACAGTAACACATAGTTGTGTTTTTGGAAAAAAACTAATAATAAAATAAAAATTTATAAAATAATGTTTTGATCAATTTATTTCATAACTTTGTGAAATTAATGTACTTTATGCTATATCTCAAATATTACTATTTCAGTAGATTGGTAGTAGCAGTAGTATGATTTTCAGGTCGAGTGTCGGATGACACGTTAAATTGTAGGTCCCGGCTGTTTGTCTAGTACGGCAGTCGTCAAACCATGTCAGAGGCCCTTAGGGCAGCTTGATAAACTCTCGACACCTGAGTTGGCCACTCAAAAAATGAAAAATGTATAAAATACGTAATAAGTTGTAAGAATAACAATACTTTCTACTATATTTACAATACTAAGGTACCTTTACAAGTAACATTATTGATTTTACTTTTTCGGTTCCAAACAAAAATTCTACAATCCACGTGTCTATTCAATATAAATGGCTTCCGCAAACGGGGCTCGTGTCTATTACCTTCAAAACATCATTTAGCTGAATCAGCAAAAAAGGAACTCGAATCGAAAGGGCATGAACAGTTTTGGACGTTCCCAATGGCGCTGTGGAATGATTTTACCATAGTACCTAAGAGGTACAATTACATTTAAAAACAACGCAATAAAAAAACAACAAAAGTATTTCCGATTATGTCAGCTATTTATCTAGTTATCTAGTAATTTATAAAACAAGCATTTTCTTAGATTGTGGTATGGGGCTAGATGGGGCTGTGTGAAATGTTACGGAATATTTATTCAATACCTATATAAAATTATGTTGAAAAACGGAAATCAAATTTTATTATTCATAATTAATATCATACTAATGTTTTAAACCTGAAAGTGTATTTTCATTACTCATACTCTGAAAGTAGGTCTGAAGTTGCCTGAGGAGCGGGTTGATAGTAATACTTTTCATCCCTACGGAGAATCGCTTTCAACTGACAGCTGTCAAATTAACATGTAAAAACTCTGCGCGTGACTGGCGGCAGCACTTATGCCAAAAATTGGCCTCTGATCTCTGATGCAAATTGCAATCAGAACATTTTAGTTCCAATTTTATCCGCGCGCAGAGTTATCTTGAACTCTACTAACTTCTTTACAAAAACAAATAGTTCCTATACCTACATTCAACAAAAGAGTTCTTATACCTACATTTAACCAAATAGTTCTTACACCTACATTCAAAGAAGTGCTACGATACAATACGTATAGCAGAGATTTTGTACCTATAAAATGAGTTCATCTTATTTTAATATAAATTTAACGCCTGATTCTATAAAAGAAGAGGCTAAAGCGGTAGTGGAAATCATCATACGATTTGAGGTATCTTTGTTTTGATTTGGGTGGTAAAATAAAATTTACTCATATTTTCTTTAGCTAATTCATGTTTTTATTTTTACTTTCCTCGTATTTGTAATGAAAAGCACAGTGTTTACCTCGGGATAAAGACTTATTTAGTCCCTCGAACTATTGGCGCCCTCACTGCGTTCGGGCGCCAAACCCCGTCTCGGGACTAAATAAGTTACTTTCACCCCTAGGGTAACAATAAACAAGACTGGCCTGTTAGCTTAGTGGGTAGTGGCTCTGCCTTCTAAAACTAGGGTTGCGGGTTCGATTCCTGCATGACACAAGTAATTATGAAAATTATAAAAAATATTTAATTACTTGTGTTGAGTCTGGTTGTTTCTATGTATAATATGTATGTATTTACAAAAAATAGTATATAAGTATTATATCCGTTACCTAGTACCCACGACACAAGCGTTTGCTTAGTGTGGGCTAGATGGCGCTGTGTGCTATGTCCCGAAATATTTATTTATTTATTTATTTAACAATATACTATTATTGATTTGTTGAGTGGCTGTTTCAAGGCAAAACTCTTTCTTCCATGTTAGTTTGCTTAGTCAGAATGACACTTTCTAATTTTTATCTCCTAACTATGCGAGCGCAGCCGCGAACATCCACTAGATTTGTACTTCTTTCGGTAGTGTCATATCACAGAGCCACGTAGCACAAACAAGGATTCCATGTTTGTTTTTAATTAACCGGTCGATAGCATAGGGGCATCAGCAACGGTGGCCATAAAAATATTAAACATCGCGACAACGTGACTGTGCATATCCATGTGTTAAACGATACAACTGAACAGTGACGAGCAGAAGGGTTAAAGAAAAAGAAAAGAAAAAAAAAGTTATTGAACAACGTTATTTTGTGTCTTTGTTTCTGAAATTTTAGTGTAATGTCACTTAGCTACTTCACAAAAGTAAATCATTCCCAAAAATTTCATGCTTTGCTGTTATTTTTTTTTCTGCAAATTTAGATTGCATTAAAATACTACCAGTTCTCGTGGGCAGATACATCTGTATCTGCCAAAGAGAACTCCCCTAACGAGTTAATTCTGCTGGGGAATCACGACCCTCAGTCATGAGGAAATACGGCTCAAGAGAAGGACAATACCATCTATAAAAAAAATGGATAAGGTAGGTTCAGTAATGCTTCAAATTGAAAAGCCTAATTATAAAATAACAAGAAATCCTGAAAGAGAGAAAAATTCATTTCAAACACTAGGAAAACTTTATAAAAATACCTTCGTTAAATTTGTACTTCTGCCTTCTCTTTTCTTATTCTAGTGTCTATATGTGACCAATCACCCGAAAGCCAATAAAAGTTTTATAACTGCAACAGGACTAGCGAATGTAAAGTCATAATGTACTTTGTTGCCATCAAAGTAAACTGTAATAGCGCAATATAAAGGTAAGTAAAAATAACACGTGCAAACATTTAGTTCTTAGTCTATTTGATCCCCATGCAGTTTGAATATGTATTAAAATCTCTTACATAGAGGTCGTCATGAGAAATTTCAAACCCTTGCAATTCTAACGGCAAGCATTATTGTGTAAATATTACGAAATATTTCTCTCATAGGAAGTCAAAGTTTCCTTTGAAATCAATGATGACTTGCATACATCGGCACATTAAACTCACAAATCTCAATGTGATAATCCCAGTACAATCTGAGATTTCAGCCTATACTCGCCGTGTTACTACGAGTTTGCATATATGTGATATTTAAACATTGCTGGGTTCTAAATTTAATAGTCGGTGACACTCGGCGTGTTTATGTATCTGATATAGAACTTCGGGAAGCTTACTTACCAGGTTACAGGCAACTAACCTATTCATCTCGTCACAAGATTAGGTTATATACAAAAATCCAACGCATAATTTTATATTATGTTTAGCCGTGAAGGGAAGAGAAACGCATACTGATCAAATTCTCGTCACATCTCAATCATTGACTAAACTTGCCAAAATCTCACCTCTTCAAAGTTTATGAAAAACCACTATCCAATAGCCTAGACGATGGTCTCAGCTAATCAAGAACAAACGCAGCCATTTTTCCAGCTCTCACATATTCAAAGGGGTAGTACGAGTATAAACAGTGACAAGGACAAACATGTAGCGATAAATCTATCCGACAGACGCCTACACGCTTCTGCTCCCGCTCCTGTAAACTCGAATGTATGGCTGGCTGTATGTTATAAGCGTACGCCGGCTTGTTTGTGTGATTTGTATATAAAAAACAACATACTTCATAGTTACAAAGCCTTGCAAAGCGAATAAGTGAGTGTGAAACTGTGATTTTTTGTTACTTCTTGACGAATGAAACTATGGTATGTAACGTATTTACCTATTGTTTATAGATAGATAGATAAATATATATACTGTCCCGAGTAAAGCCACGGAATGGTACTTGTATTGAAATAACAAAGGTTTGATCGTAGATTTTGTTACATATCACCAATTTCGAATGCGTCAATCGATCTAGTGACGATGCCTTTGTTTTCTCTGAAGACAAAACCATTTTATCCCCAGCTAGGAGGCATCAAAAGAAACACTTATGGCCCTATCACTTTGAGAACAGTTGATTGGTTTGCCAAAAAAGTAATCCAAAACTTTTAAATATCGATCGAGATTCGATCCAGACGGATCTGGAATACCTAAATAGTCATTTTAAAATAGTACCTAAGAAATAGGAATACGCTTCAAGTTTGTGTTTGGACCGTGTATTATCTAGAATCTAATGTAGGTTGATTGTGACGGAGTGACATCCCAAGAGCTTCTCTAGACTATTTCTTCAACGACAACGCTTACCATTTATTATAATAATAAATAATAAATATTCCGGGACATTGCACACAGCGCCATCTAGACCCACACTAAGCAAACGCTTGTGTCGTGGGTACTAGATAACGGATATAATACTTATATACTTTTCTTTTGTAAATACATACTTATTATACATACAAACGACCAGACTCAACACAAGTAATTATAAATTTTTAAAGTACATAAATACTTGTGTCATGCGGGAATCGAACCCGCGACCTCTAGATTAGAAGGCAGAGCCACTACCAACTAAGCTATCAGGCCAGCTATCATAATAATATATATTTTTACTTAATAATAGTTAAATAAAACTAGGCTTTATAAAAATATCATAACCGTTTACTTCTAAAACAAATTAACTTTCTAAATATTCTAGAAATTGATGTAAAATTGACATACTAACCAAACCAAACCTATAAATAAAAAAAGATAATTTGAAATCACTATTCGATGAAATAGTTTATAACTCTCAATCATCACAGCATCATCATTAATAAATAATTCTATCATCCATTAAACATGTTATTTTCTACTTATTTCAATTATGTGTTAAAATCTGTACCACGATGTACAAATAAAACTCTCCATTACGAATCTAAGTCCTTATTTCTCAATCGCTTTGTCACATGGCTTATTAGTTGATTTGGTAGGAGAATTGAACTGATTGTCTTTCTCGAAACCATGGTAGGCAGGGGTAGAAACTACAATCAACTCATAATCATTGGTCATATTGCTTTTACGAGAGATGATTTATAAGCCAATAAGAGAATCAACTAATCTCTAGTAAATCAGTCTAAATAAACTCCAAACACGGTAAGTTGTATAAAAGCCGTGGTGACTTCTCTTTGAGTGTCCACATAGTTATCTCGTTCAAAGTCCCATATGAACGTGATCGCATTGTTGTAGCTTTGAGCCCGTTTCTGTCCTAAAGTGCAAACTGCAATAACTCTGTATCGGTTGAAGTTCATAGCCTTCACCTTGCGCATCACCTCGCCCGCTATGCGGAGAGCGAGGGCTGGTGACTCCTGAGAAAAGGAATAGAGGTAAATAGTATTTTTATGATAAAATAGCCTTGCTTATTATTGTTACAGAATCTAGACCAGTATAACTGAAAACTGTCTCTTTTGACCTTTTATTATCATGCCTCGAACGCAACACCGTGTCTTGGACGCCGCAGGTTTTAGTTTTTGTACTTTTTGTCAACTACATCATATATCGTTAACACACAGGGTCCGAAGAGATATTCAAATATAACTTTGGCATCCAAGTAACTCAAAGTAGGGCGTACATTTGATTACATTCTGCCTTATGTAAAATGCACTTGTAGGTTATTTCGCCTGAACGTGTAATAAAATTTTCAGGGAAGAGTTTTCGTTATGAAATAAATTTTTGTTTTCACTTATAAATTAATGATAATTACCTGTTCATTATACTTATGCCCCGTGAAGAGTTCGTCCAAGGTTTCTTCGCATGCTTTAGTCACAGACGGGACGTGCCACGGCTCGTGTGGTTCTAGCTGGTATGTCGGGTAATACAGCAGCATTGGCCTTTTGAATTCGATGGCTACCTGAAATAGTAAGCAAGATCTATTATCAGTCTCGGTGATAAAATCTTTATTTACAACAATAAAACATAAAACAAGGGAAGAAAAACTAAACATACTACATCTAACTACAACATAAAAAGGGGCACTTAGAAAATCTTTAGAAAAGCCTAAAGATAAAATCTAAGTGCTCCAGCCCAGTAAAATATAATAAAATAATAAGTTTTTAATAATATAATATTATTTACTTATTTATAATGGTACACAAAACAGAATGTGTTCCCAAATAAGCTAAGTATACATTCAAAACTGGTTTTGATCCAGAACAAATTCCTAAGATATGTGTACAAATAGATATAATAGTATTATCAGTCTT
Source organism: Macaria liturata (assembly GCA_964023185.1). NCBI lineage: Eukaryota > Metazoa > Arthropoda > Insecta > Lepidoptera > Geometridae > Macaria > Macaria liturata. Next base: position 9,740,169 of record OZ026812.1, on the reverse strand, counting down.
GACAAAAATTTAGCTAAATAAAGCTTGCGTTGTTTGTAGTTTTCATAATTCAGGTCAAGAAGTAAATAAGGTATGTATGGTATAATTTAAAATCCTATCTCTTTATGCATACAATTGTATCCAAATGAATCATAAACAAAGATTGGTTAAACTTAATCTTCCTATGCATGTACAATAATTAAATAATTATACAGTGTACAATGAGCGTACAATTTGAGAGCAGGGACAGATAAACACGTAGATTATAATCTTTTATTTCTTTTCTTCTTCTTTATTCTTTTATTATTATTTATGTTTGTAGTTAAAGTAAACTGTAAAGACACTCGATCAGATTACATAAATACCATCATTTTTCATTTTTAGTACAGGTGCATACTGTATCTTAGACCAAAATGTCGCACGTGCTTGCTTCGGGTGGTTTAAGGACCTGATTGTTCAGAGTACATATAAAAACTTATCATTTGACATGCGGATTTATAGCATACAATACGCATTGAAGGAATGTCCATGTCTTTGTTTCAATCTATATCTCTATAATTGAAAGTGGAGTAATTTACACCATTTAGACTGCTCCGTTAGCTTAGTTGGTAGTGGCTCTGCCTTCTAATCTAGGGGTGCGGGTTCGATTCCCGCATAACACAAGTAATTATGAATTTTAAAATTTTTAATTACTTGTGTTGAGTCTGGTCGTTTCTATGTATAATAAGTATGTATTTACAAAAGAAAAGTATATATGTATTATATCCGTTATCTAGCACCCATGATACAAGCGTAAGCTTAGTATGGGGCTAGATGGCGCTGTGTGATATGTCCTGAAATATTTATTATTATTATTATTATTTATAACTCAAGAACTGCTTAACGGATTTAGCTGAAAATTGGTGGGGAGGTAGCTTAGAACCAGGAGACGGACACAAATTCATTTTACACCGCTTTTATGTTTTTTAATTGAATTGAATAAAATTCAAAATCTGCTTATTTATTACATCTAAGGCAGAACAGGCTTCGCCGGGTCAGCTAATACAGCTAATAAACTATATAAAGCACTCACCTGTGAAGTTCTCTCCACAGGTCTGATGCCCGGCACTCCTGTGAACCCGAAGGACTGCTTCCTCATCCTCATGCGGCTCATGGAGGCAGCTCGCGCCAGATCCCCGATAGACTTGGTCTGAGAGTCTCTTAACACCATCATTGATACTTTGCTCTTCTGCGGCTTCGGTTCTCCCATCTTTGGGTATGTTTTATTGTAGTTTTTGTATAGATCAGATAGTAGCTTTGTTGCTTGTTTAGTTTTATGACTCGTTTGATTATTTGTGAATGGTAAATAAATTTGGTAATGTATTTTTGTATTGCAGCAGAATGTTTGTGTTTTTCTGAAGTAAACGTCAAGAAAGTCAGTTTTAGCTTTTTAATAGTTCGAGGTTTTTTATATCGTTGTAATTTCGTGAAAAGTTTGTTTATGATTATTCTAAAACTCGGTTGCAGATCCGTAAGAATTTTTGGCGTAGCATTTAATAATCTATGTAATAATATTTACTCGTCGTAGAAGAGATTGATATGCACGTAAGTTTTCGTATTCCGCAACGCACTACTGTCGTTCCACCAAACAATAACCTGATCAAACAAATCAATCATAAACACAAATAATTAACAATCCATTTCTATTATACTTGAGACAGAATCTCATTCATTTATGTATATCAAACCTTTTGATACAAATAATCTATTTCTATTGCACTACTTGAGACAGAATAATATCATAAAATTCTCAAAAACACATCTTAAATCACTCTCATTCATCACATCCGCACTCTGTAAAATATTGTTATGGCCCCATGAAAAATACCCCTTCGCACTTTGACAAAGGCTTTGCGTATGAATGCTACGGGAGCATTTTTCGTGAGGCATCCCTTTGTAGGCGGCTCACGTTTTTGTCGGGTCACATACACAAACATTCTACCTGGGCCGCGCTTCTGAAATACTGGGCTTTCTTTCATTATGGTGAAGGTGCGAGTGGCATGAAAAAATGACCAGAAATAGGAAAAAATTCGCCTCTGTTATTTGCTAGGGTACCGCTGTCCGTTCTGTGAAATGATGCTTTTTTGTTGGTGTCTGTTTTTGGGCCGTTTGTTAATAAGTGCCAAATAGTAATATGGTTTTATAATAAATCATCATCATAACCATCAGCCTACAGTCGTCCACTTTTGGACATAGGCTTCGCCTAAGGCACGCCACTCAATACTTTATAAGTTATTTTTGTCAAGTGCTACACCCGCAACTGTAGTTGTTTAACTTATTCGTGATTATTTTCACTTATTTTCCAATGAAAAGTGTAAGATAAGATACTTTAATTCAAATTCTATCTTACTCCATATTAAGTCTCGTTATTAGCTCAGAAGGGGAAGGGGGCATAAATATAGTCCTATATTAACCAGTATACATTGTTTTCCTATATGATAGTCATATTATGAACATAAAATTACGTAGTCTAGATACAATACAACACATAGAATATTAAAACAATTTCACACAACTAAGCTCCAGCTAAACAAATCAACGAAATTAGGAAATATATTCTCGCAAAGTCATTCTTTCTTCGTGTTGGAATAACAAATTCATCAAGTTGCTTTAGCATCAATCTAAACAGTGGCCGTTGTTCGTACATCGCCCTCGGTACAAAAATGCAGCTTGGAGCTACATAAAGTAGCATAAAGTAACATAAACTAGCATAAAGCATCGAAACGCGGATTGCATTCACCAGATCGTAGATGCAACGATACCGCCATTTTGCTATGACGCCCGAGGGCGGTGAGCTACAGACGAGATATATTGCATTATGGTGTTTTATTTATCATCATCGTCACTCTTTATAATGTAACTGGCATCCATTTAAATATAAACTATAGTCTATTTTGTGTAGACATTTCGACCGTGCTCGTTCTTTTCAGTATTTCCCACGATTGTACGCCGAGAGGACTTGCTACCACGATACGCTGATAGGTAAAATTATGAATTTTGCTACTGTCATTACATGAATTCAAAATGCGTGCGAATCTTTTCATCTTTTATAGAGAACTATTTTTGTTTGTCATTTCAAGCAATGCCAGTAAAATCTCGTCTGTTCTGTCTCCAATAGGTCACTTAACCGAATGTTCACCCTCGCCAGCTCGCGGTGCGCAGTGGTGGCGGTGGTGGCGCGGGACCGAGATGTGACCGATAGCGAGCCATGGACGACGGACAGGGTTAATATCGTACACTAAAGATATTGGACACTCCTTATTACACGATTTTGAAAAAGAACTACTTATTTTTTTTTACGTGGTAAAAAGTAGTTTTACGTTTGACTACAGCCTGCCTGATGTTAAGCATTGCTGCAGCCTAGGATGTAACACGCTTACCTAGAAGATACTTATCAAAATATAAAAAAAATAAAATATATAAACCTATTGTACTAATCTTAAACAATTAGCTTTACCCGAAATTTTAAAAGTACTAATTTTAAAAAGGCAGAAGTATGTGTGTAAGTGTGTACCTAGTACTATTTTTGTTTCTTTTTCAATCATATTTGGATAAACCGGCTTAAATGAAATTCAATATATAGTGAGATAATTCACAAATTCTGCGAATAACACTACAGGGCATAGTTAATAATTATTTGCTCGCAGTTTAATCCGCATATTTTGGGATAAGGTGTACTCCTAAAATACCTACTTGTTTTAATGTTCATGTGTAAAATGATGAAAATAATTAGATAAAAAAATATAATGAAAAATGAGAGCAAAAAACATCATATTGTTTCATTTTCTTCACCTACATCCATGTATATTTGTTTCAGGCACTTCAGAACGACAAATCCCACAAATTGTGGGAAATTGTATCTTGAAACAGAGCAAGGTTTACAAAGGTGTTTGGCTGCAAAAGTCATTGGTATATACATACATCGGTCCGAGGTTTACCAGCAGAAAAACTCTCTGTGTCTGCGTGCTGCCGCGGTCCCAGAACATACGTTCTGAAGATGGATGTCATAACATCCGAAACGCGTAAACAACATACGCGAATTACACGTGAGTGAAAACCGTTTAGTTATTGATAAAATGTCTCACGACAGTTTTAATATTAAAATTACCAGCAGAACATACAACAAAAAACATTCGAATCCCGTCTATGGATAAAAAACATCAGACAGGAACAGAAGATATCAGGCAGGATGTAGGCAAATACCTATCCTACTTAAAAAAACATAGATTCAAAATATGCGTTACATACACAAAATTGACACATCTGTGTCGTATTTTTACCACATTTAGCCGTCTTACAACCAAAATATTGTCAGTTGACATTTTTGCACTTAAATTAGAAACATGAGGGCGTATTTACGTAAACAATGCAGTGTCTCCGAATGTGATTTAATCATGAAAGTGGATAGAACCGCTTGTGAGATCTGTGGCTTATTGTAACGTTGAATAATATGTACACTGTGTTTGTCTATGTATTGGAGTTTTTGACGTGACAACGTCTTATAAATTGGTTTGCCGGGTGACACTTCAAGAAACTGCGTTACGCTCCGCTCACGTTATGCGCTCACAATGAGAGCGAGTGAGAGGCACGCGTCCCTTCCACTCGGGCATGGTTAGCCCGCCTAAGAGCGAGAGAGACAGACATAAAAAGTGAAAGGCACGCGTCCCTTCCACTCGAGCACAGTTAGCCCGCCTAAGAGCGAGAGAGACAGAATAATAAATATAATATGAAATTCAGTGCGAGATTCTTTGTATAAATTAATGTTTTAAATATAATTCTTTGTATAAATAAATGTTTTAAATTGTTACTATTATTTCATCCTTCTTCCTACTATACGAATGAATATTCACATTAAAATTATTTTACCACTCAAAGTCGTTGTCACGTAAAACTTTCGCCCGTATACCGACTTTACAGGCAACAAATTTTTTTGTTTCTGCTACTTTGGTTTCATATACACCTAGTATAATATTTATCACTTTACTGGATTTCATAATAATTAGTTCAGTCATAAGAGTGACAGAATATTGAACCTAAAATTGCAATACAAACTTATCCATTTTGCACCATTAAATCCTACAATATTTGATGTCTAGAAGCATATATGTTGGTAATTGTTATTTGATTCTCCACTTTAATTTACTATATAATCCACAATTAAGTTTAAACATGAATGTAACTTGTTTTATAGAACAGCTATAACACTTCGTATATCACCAAAAAATTACATAAAACCCAAATAGCAATCAAACTATGGAAAAAGAGATGTATGATCAAAACAAATAATAATAGATATGCTAATGAAATACCCATTTTTGTTCAAATTACAAGTTTACAAGCATTGCATTATGGACATCACTGCATTATTAATTTTAATCTATTTTAATAACTTTAACAATCTCTTTGAGCAAAGCCGCCCTTCAATTTCATGCTCAACCATCCCACATGAGCAACTCCAACTAAAACTATTCAAATTCTTGTTTAAAATACTTTCCCTGCGCTTGTTTCAAAGGTACGACTAATGCGCATTTTCATTATAAAAGGTGCATTTTATAATACGAAACACGTGGACTATTTATTTATAGACTGGACAGAAATAAGGGCAATAATTAATCATAATAGTCAGCCGCATAGTTTATAAAAATAAAAAACTGCGCATTACAGTTTAATAACGCATAATGCAATGGTTTCTAGAAATGGTTTAGAAACTGTGGGAATATGGTTTATGATAAGATGGATTACTGTGTGGCTGGTGCAATACTTGTGTTGATAAGCTATGACAGTATTCAGTAGCTTTTTTTTTTGTCGTTCCATGATTGTTTCCCTCAACATAACACAAGGACATTTTCTGGCTGAACATTTGCTCAGGCGTTATAATAATATTGTATTAAAATCTTAGCATTTACTAGAATCTCTCTGTGTTTTATTAATAAACTTGTCCATGAGTGAAGTATATAAAATATAACTATCCATCTACAAACATACACCTCTTACCAAACAGATGCACTTTTATAATACAAAGCGAAGTATGCAATGACGTAAGGGGTCTTCGGTCGAGAGGACGCCGACCCACCGAGCGAGCTTTATTTGTGCTTGTGGAACTTTCCAAATGAAATATGTTAATTTAATTTGTAAAATAGTAAAATACTCGCCATGTTTCAAGCAAATGATGTAAAATCTCGGCGAAAGAATCTGAGATATAGCATTCCTATCATAGGAAAAATATATAATAACAAGCTACATTACCTAGTCTGAAACTGACTTAGCGGCCACTCTTACGATTTAAGTACTGTTATATAATTGTGAAGCGAGTGTGGCCCAGCGGTTCCAGTGTCTGCTTTTCATCCAGACACACCCTGGTTCGAATCCGGCCCTATACCATTGACTTGTATTTTCAAGTAAAGTGTGGATTTGCACTCGCTTAGCGGTGAAGAAAAACATCGTGAGGAAACCGACATGTTTGAGGACCACAATATTCGAGAACATGTGTCTTCCGTGGAAGGACCTGGGCGCCCACCACGATGTATCCGCCCAAGAGAACTCCCCTAACGAATTAATTCTGCGGGGGAGTCACGACCCTCAGTCATGAGGAAATACGACTCAAGAAAGACTGTTACATTTAAAAATCAAAAGTTACGTTTACGAATCATAGTCCCAATTAGTTGTTGAAGATCCACATCGAAGTTATTACGTATATACGTACATGTATAGGTATATACATAATTAGCTTTGAGCATTTCACTTGCAATAAAAACACAGAAGTGAAATTAATTAACTGAATCTGAAAATTAGGTGTTGAAGAGTGTTTTGTTACTGTTTATTTTAGAAAATTTTAAAAGTGTGTTTGAAATACGTGATCATTATAATACGAGAACGTTACAGAAAGAGAGAGGACTGAAAACAAAAATATGAAAACAATGTACGTAAATTTATATTTATGATACAAAATACTTGGCAATCTTTTCCACCGTGCATGAAATGGAAATTATAAAAAAACATATTACAAGAAACTGATTACTACCCCAATTACTACTATATTAAAGAGCTAATACCTAAAATGATCTACCTCATTCCTCCAGTGCATCTGCAAGCTGCAACTCCTGACTAGATCCAGGGCCAATGACTCCTCCTGCACTATACCGTCACTTACATTCATAGATATTATTACCCAAGGACCCTGACTGACTGATTAATTTAATGAACCGAATTTTATGCAAGTTGGTAAATACTTGTAGATAGTTAAAACATAGTTATATACTATACCTGTTTCTTTTTATTGTGGTCAAATAAACGTTATTATTATTATTATTAGTTAACATTCTAGATTTGCTTGTTCTCAGATTTCATTTTCATCACGATATTTTGTTTCACCACCAAGCGAGTAAAATCTACAAAAACTTGAAAAAAATTAAGTCACTGTTATAAGGCTGGATTCGAACCAAAGACGAATTGTAAAACAATTTTCAACTACCAAGCCACATGCATCCATGTGACTCTATTGATTCATAATTAATGGAATTATTCATTGTTATTATGTTATGATATTACTAACATATAAGTAACGCTTTCACTTGATAAAACCATGTAATAGTAGTTTATGCAACTGTCATATAATGAAGGGTATTAAAACACGAGTGTGAGTTTATGAAACGAGCGCAGCGAGTTATATGCAGTTGCATACACTACTTTATCTTCACTAATGTTGTAACATTTTAACTTTTAATTTATTAAATTAAATTCACGCGTACGTGTATTGTCACAGTGATTTTGCCGCCATTAAAATCTAACCAATGAGAGCGCAGCTGCGCGTCAATCCAATGATTTTGGCCCTGCAATCAGGTTGGTCGCGTTTTATCGATGTTATAATGAGCTATTACGATATCGATGTGGATATTATACCATCATGTGAAATTGCTTAAATTGAGTGTTTTGTTGTCTGCGCTATAACAGTAGGTAGTAATTATAAGTCAAGTATTGGAAACATAAGTAGAATGTTACAACATTAGTGTAGATAAAACATATTAAAGCCCTGTGACAAAAAACACTATAACGAGGCATCTATACAATACAACACTTCAAACAATACGATTCAAAATCACTAATTAGTCATCTAAAACTTGTTATGACATTGCTTGCATCTTACTACGCGATCCCGAGTGCATTCAACTATAATACCTTTGTGTAGAAGCCAGATCAACTAGCATGTTCATTTTTTCAGCTGATGAGAGCTGCTCAAATGATTAATTATGTATAAGCAAGCTTTAAGTAAAATCTTGTTGTCAAGGGAAATTTTGGGCTTGAGGTATCTTAGTTTGATGTTTACTGGTAAATGTTTCATTGATAGTTTGGGAGGTTGATTCAAGACTATAAACTTAAAGACTCGTAAGTAGCATAGAACAACTTTTAAGTATATTGTTCCTATGTAATTTTTTCCTATTCACTGAAAAGTTTCCAATCGTTTCATGAATGTCCAAACTACTAAAAATAATTTCTATTTTCAATTACTTTCAGCTCATAGAAAATACTGGTTCAACACAAAAAGGCTCACCTTGTTCACTGACAAAGAATGAAATTATTTAAAGCGGCCTTGGCTATTAATAACTGAAAAACTTTCCTCGCCTTTCATAAAAATTGGTGGCGGAGGCAGTCCAGTGAAAAAAGAAAAACTTTGGACTAAAACTTAAATTATTTGTCGTAAAATAACGTTGGTCTTTAATGTTTAAAAAAAAGTGTTTAAATGTGATAGACTGGGCCTTGTTACACGTTGGAACGTTTTTTTAGAAATAAGATGATTAGAGATGTTACTTTATCGTGGGAATGAACAAATATTAGTACATAAATTATATAAATAATAAATACATACATATATCAGGACATACCACACATTGTCATCTAGCCCCATACTGAGCTTACGCTTGTATCATGGGTACTAGATAACGGAGACAATACATTATTTTATTTATACGTTATTTAGTACGTCAGTTCAACAATTTTCGCCAAATGACTTTTCTTAATCCGCACACCAATTCATGACCAGCGCAGTGCACTTCAATTCAAACTAGTGCGAATGAAAGAGGAATTTATTTTCTGACTAATGAACATTCGTAGCCGAGGAAAGTGTGAATAATATATGAGTTACGAAGCAGATTTGATCCCAGAGGAGCGGTAGCTCAGGCCCCTGCTCTGGATTTGGACAGGATCCTGAAATAGTAATTGAGATTAGATTTGTACCTCGTTTTTGGGAGTTTGTTATTGCTGTTTCGTGTTACAATGTTTTAGGATGGCCTGTTATGTTGTTGGAGGGAAAATGTATTGCTGGCAAAGTTTGGGCGCTAAATTGGATCTACACGTAGCTGTAAAAGCAACTATATCTGTTTGCAGCCACAAACAGATATACTTAGTTGCTTGTACAGCTCAGAAACCTCTTTGATATTTAAGTACTTTTAAGTATTGTTAGTATGATAGCTTACTCCTTATAATTTCAAAAGTTGCTATGACTTACTTAAATTAATATGATGTAGTGGCGGCAATTGATATTGTTAAGTAGGGGTGCCTACTACAAATGTGACACTTTTTTGAAAGACAAAAATATTTGGATTGTTTCCAACTCCGCAAATGACTAATGTAATTTACCGTAGTGGTAACATAATATGTTTTTATTTATGTAAATTGACTTTCAAAAGTGCACTGAGGTGCCCTGTACTTGAAGTAATTAAGAATAAATATAATCCAGAATCGAATTTACCTACACATTGAATTTTGGTCCAAATCGATTTTTACACACATGTGTATCAAGCTCTTGTCTCTTTATCACCTAAGTATGATATGATTTGACTTCTTTTTAATATGAGTTGATTCAAGGCAGTCCGATAGACCGAAATAGCAACATATGTATATATTTGAATGTTATGTCTATCTTCATCTTTTCCCAGCCAATATCTAATATTTTATCAGGGCTGACCAGACACAATTATCGACCACATTGGCAAAAGGCATGTCCCATAAATTGCCACGTCTGCCCAAACACTACTGTGACCTAGAAACCAATTCGGTACATTCCGAAGCACTATTTCACCGGTCGGCCTTTTTTATCGCAGTACCCCTTGAAGCATAAAATCTCTATTCATTGAGCAGAAAAATCAATGGGGCAAGAAAAACGAGTTCTACCGAGGACGGTTTCAAAGCCGAATTCGTATTGATTGGGACTCGTTTACTTTGAGGAGATAAAACACACAGATGTTGATAAGGAAATACGTTTGGTAGCAGTCGTTTTTATTTATGTGCGATCGGATGTATGGCAAAAAGATATTCGTGCGTTTGAGTTTCTAAACATACCTTAAATGTAAGATCAATAACTATATTTTTATAAAAAAGAATGTGATGACAAAAATATCCAATATATCGTCCGGTGACGCAGCAATGGTAGCAATTAGCAATCAGCTGCATAGTCCTTTAAAAAAAAAAAATATCCAAGAACATGTGTCTTTCGTGGAAGGACCTGGACACCCATCACGATGTATCTGCCCAAGAGAACTCCCCTAACTAATTAATTCTGCGGGGGAGTCACGACCCCCAGTCATGAGGAAATACGACTCAAGAGAGATAAAAGAAAAAATAAGGGCTCAATAGTGCAATAATACACTAAAAGTCTTAACATATTAAAAGTTTATCTCTCCACAAAATACAGTCATTTTGAATATTTACATTGTTAATTTAACTACAATCACATTTAATTATACAATGCAGAAGTGATGATTGTGATTTAATTCCTCTAATCAGCCACATTCACTGAGTGATGTATTCACTGTAGCCAATCTAGCTCGAGTAATAGACTACCTAGTAATAAACTCAATACAGAGTTTCGTACATTTTAACGATCATCGAATACTTCAGGATCGATTATCATTTTTTTTGTTCCATTCACGCATACAATAAATTATGATTATTATAAAAATAACTTCACTCATATAGTCATAGTCATAGTCATAGTCATAGTCATAGTCATAGTCATAGTCATAGTCATAGTCATAGTCATAGTCATAGTCATAGTCATAGTCATAGTCATAGTCATAGTCATAGTCATAGTCATAGTCATAGTCATAGTCATAGTCATAGTCATAGTCATAGTCATAGTCATAGTCATAGTCATAGTCATAGTCATAGTCATAGTCATAGTCATAGTCATAGTCATAGTCATAGTCATAGTCGTAGTCGTAGTCATTTATTTGCGAATTATAAAGGTGAAAAGAAAACACTGAACAATCACCCTGATAGGGTATGCAAATACATACGAGTATGTCTGAGTGAGAAGCGGCCCGATATTTATCTGCAAAGCTATTATTGAGATCCTAAATTAGAAGAATATTTACTACAATGACTTTTCTCCCTTTATTCAAATTTAAATAACTTTGTTATAATACGGAAGGAACCTATTACACTCGTACATAACATTAACCTTCTTCCATAAAACCGTTTTGAGTCTGTTACGTAAATTATGTCAAGTAATTAAAAAATAAACAAATTCTCTCACCAGAAATCACAAAAAAAACTGAAACTCATAACTAACCCTGTATAATAGTTATAGACTACAAGCTGTCCATTCGTGGCTGGAGGCTGTTATTTGTCAAAGCCATAATTACTAGCTGAGCTACGCGCGTTAATTAGAACCAGCTCAGATGATAGTGCACAAAGCTATCCACACACTATCCAAGCACTGGGAGGTAGGATAGATAGATATTTTATATAATATGATTTTTTTAGAACTCCAAACAAATGAACGAGGAATTTCAGCCAAGTAAAGAAATCTTCAGGTGAAGTGTTGGTCAAATGCCAAAGTGCAAGGTATACAAATAAATTATATATAATAAAACTATTCAAATCTCAGATTTTGATTTACGGCTTATTAATTAACGTAACGTGTCAAACAGGTCAAAAATTGGGTATTTCAAACCAATATCAGATGCTTAACTACCAATTACTACAGCTTTGAGCACTTCTACAAAAAAATGCATATCATTATTTTGTTTCCTAATGTTACTACTTTTACATACGTCATCAATTTTAATAAAGAAGAAGAGTAAATTAGATACAAACTAGGCTTTAGTTCTACAATCGACCTTTTGGGAGCCTAACTACAATTTATAGCCACCTACGCAATGCGTGGGTAGTAGTAATTGTGTTGGTTGGCAACACAACTACAATACTAAACGGGATAACTACAAATTATCTCCATGTTTTGGATGTATATAATGTACTAGTTGATGCTCGCGGGTTTGCCTGCTTTTGATAGATATAAAATGTATATTTGACACCTGACAGTTAAAAACGGCATTGTGGTGAAACGCAGAATAACTTAAATTATCTAAATTTTAAATAGATCTAACTTTTGAATTTGACGCCCAGTATGTAAATTCTATGAGTCGTATTTCCTCATGACTGAGGGTCGTGACTCCCCCGCAGAATTAATTCGTTAGAGGAGTTCTTTTGGGCAGATACATCGTGGTGGGCGCCCAGGTCCTTCCACGGAAGACACATGTCCTCGGATAAGTTTATTTACTTTTACAATTTTAACAAACATACGTAACTTTGCTTTTATATAAGTTTATGTAATTATTGTATACCATAATTGTTATTTGGTTAGTGTATTTACAACGCCTACAATCTCCTGTAACAGGGCATTGTTACAGGAGAGTGCTTGGCTTTGTGTAGGAAGGGTATATTTTAATAAGTACTATGTAATTATGTTCTTCAATTTTCGTGTTTGTGTTGGGAAAATATTATGATAATTTTAAATGATTTCATTACATACTAATTTAAAAAAGCAAGTACAAAATAAAATGAGGTAAATGTATTTTGAAGAATATGCTTATTTCATTTTAATTTATTTTTCTGTCTCATTACATTACATTACATCTCACTCATACACCTACAAAAATATACTTTACTAGTGGGTGCTCGCGGCCTCGCTCGCATTAAGAAGTAAAACTTGCATTCCCTATTTCACCCCTTTAAAAATGGCATTTCCAAAAATCCTTTCTTAGCGGATGGCTACGTCATATCATCTACCTTCATTCCAAATTTCAGCCCAATCCGTCCAGTGGTTTAGACTGTGCGTTGATAGATCACTATATCAGTCAGTGAGTCAGTCAATCAGTCAGTCACCTTTGAGTTTTATATATTTAAGATTTACTTACTTTTCAATATTACCTTAATTTCAACACTTTTTCACTGATTTCTTATAAATTTAACCTAAAATTACAAAGTAGATAATTAATAATGATATTTTACTGTGCACTTAAAATGGGTATATTTATTAATTTGTCCGTAACAGTTTACCATTTAAAATTGTTGTTCTAACGGTATGAGACGACAAGTCCTAAAACTATTTAAACTTTATTTGTTCTTCGAGATTAGACAATCACAACAAAATATAATAGCACTAACTTTCACCCCCACAAAACCCACCTTCAAATTATTAAGTGAAAACTACTTCCTTTCTTGTATTTATTTAGCCAAACGACTTCCTCGTACCGGTCACCGTCTCAAGCAGCTTCCCAAAAACGTTTAAAACTTTGAAGCGCCTACTTTGGTACACAAATTAATTTCCTCGCAGAAATACGATAGCTGTCGTCAAAGTTACTCTGTCCTTGATTCGAAGCTACGAATAACTACTAACACATACAATAGAATTGTAACTCTTTACAAATGTCGCGTCGAAAATGCTTCCATTATTGCTTTGTCTTTCTCTTCGTCCACACACCACTCGTACACAAAGCTTCGTGGTTATTGGTAACGATGCTGGAAAAAACCGAATGGTGCCGAACGCTTGGACGCAATGAGATGCTAAAGGTCGCATAAATTAAATCAAAATCAAATCGTAAATGAAAAGATGATGACATGAATGTTCACGACCCCCAGCATTTGGGTATCGACGCAAGGAGAAAGAGAGAGAGCTCACCAAGTCATCCGTGGCGGTTACCGTCTCATGGAATTATTGCTCTGGCTCAGTAACATTTCTATAGAATTAGTAACTCATAGATTGGAAGTTATTTCGCCGCAGAATTGCCTGAATTCATGCCACGTTCTTGAGGTCACAGACCTCGCCACGTAACATAACGTGGACTTATTGTCTCCACAAAATGGTGACCCGTTTTCTTTCAAATACGAGTAAAAGAATTTTCGACTCGGAATAGGGATTTTTGGGGCGAAAATTCAATAATATCTGCCTTTTATTACGACCGAGGGAGTAGGAATTAAGCGTGGGTGTCTGTAATAAACGGAATCGTTTATTTTGTAGGTGTTTTTAACTTTATAGTGAGCAGATAAAGGTTGTCTTGGATGTTTGGATTTTGGATATTTGGTCGGATAAACTGAAAGTATGCTGAAAAGGTAAGTATAGGTATATAAACATCACTACATTATACCGTGAAGATTAAACACAAAGGTATGTAATCAGAAAGATACAAAATGATTACCAAAAGGTAGGTTAAACAGTGTTTTCCATAAATTTGTCGTAACTTATTCCCTAGTAGATTTTAGTTGCTTCGTCCGAAACAGAGTAAACTCAGCATTTCGCTCCACAAACTGTGGCGCTGCTATTTATTGTGTCGATATAAGCAATTTATGAAGCCAACCATAAATCTTTCATACATTCACGATATGTATGATATATTGGGAAGGAATAGTTATTATTGTACAAGCGGAACAAACGCTACGTAAGAGAATAAATAATTTAATTATTCATGTAGTCTCGAAGAGTAGTGTGAAAACACGTAAAATATGAGTAATAATAATGTATATTTTTTTACATAAAATAATTTTTAATTACTTACCTGACATTGAGACTGTATTTGTTTGATTTTTAATAACAACATTTTAAAACGACATTTCTTTCCTTGTGTTCTTAATTTATACTTTTAATCTTTTATAAAATTTATCAGAAGTCTCGTGTGCTGGTAAAAAAGACTTGAATTATGATAAAAACTGAAGTTGGTAGCAACAAAGGCCGCCTACGTTCTGCCTCATCTCACCGCAAAAGCCTATTGTTTCCAACTTTTGAAGCGCAAATTAATATTTCAGAAACATACCTTGATTTGGCAATGGCGTCTGCTACTTGCAAATATTTTATGAAGAATAAATAAGAAATCTTTTGCTAGGGATTAAACATCGGCTTTTTCGTGATGGGTACTATTTTGAGTGTGTAAATAAATAATACATCCATATACCGCCAACACACGAAACAAAATATACGATTTATCTTAGTTAGCAATACTTAGTAAAAACGTATAATTCACAATAGGATAATTTCAATTTCTATAGCAATCCAGCGTGGGAATGCAGCCAGCGTTCTTGGCTCCATACCACATGTAGATGTTTTAAATTTAGGTTAAATGTACATACTCTTATTTAGTTTTATTAGTGTATATATGAAATGAATTAAAGTATTCACAATACTTTAGATATTTTATTATCTACCTATTACTGAGTTCGGAAACGTAACTGATTTTTTAAACTGTATATTTTCTATCAAGGAATTTCATCCCTCTTTTTCATATATTTAGAATAGGTATAAAAATGTCTTGAAAAGTATTTCAATCTATTTAGAAATGGGATATCATATTCCCGGGCTAAGTAAAACCACCATAAATATTTATTCGAACATTATTTGTGTTCTCGTCTGCCTGACGTAAATATAGGTATTTTTCTGACATCTGACATAACAAGATCTGTCATTCTGTTTGCTATGATATGATACTGAATCTGAATAAATAAAATAACACTAACTGTTGGCGAAATTGCAACGGTGCCGCAGAGTCCATTAATAAAAAAAAAACACTAACTGTAATCTGAAAATTAAGGGAAGTGCTAATTTACTGAATTTATTTAAATAGGTATATACAATAGTACGACTGTATAATACATTCTAGGTAAATTCAAATTGTGTAGGAATCAACTATTTTTTTTTTATAATGCTACAGTTTTTACCGAAAAAGTTGTTTACATGTAAAAATATTGAATCAGTAGTTAGGTAAACAATAGAACTTATTTTAGTTTTATTTCAACATGTTTCCTATAACATTAAGCTGTCTTAAAATACATTTTGAATTAAGGTCCGGAGATTTTCTTTTGCTTAATATATTTCACGACTTATTATTATTCATTTACATTCGACGTTTTTCGACTTGAAGTTTATGAGGGAAGGGTGTTCGTAATATATGTAGATTGTTGACTCAGTCCGAATACAGGGAGAAATGAAATGAAGAATAATTTACCCTTATAAAAGTACTGCGAGGAAATGAGACGAACATTCATCGGAAATTAAGTATGTTATAAAAAATATCCTGGTACCTATTTTTACGAGTACGTGCAATAAGTATTTGTATTTTTACTTTGTAAAAAAAATTGTAAACGAAGTAAATTGTAACGATACCAACCTTTTCAAAAGAAAAACCCGTGTTACAAAGTATGCTACCTTAGTATAAATCCGCTATGTATTGTAATTAATTTTCATACTGTTTGGTCACTTTATTCAAAGACAGCGTCGACATTGGTTGATTCCTTTTCCACGGAGGAAACAGCAGAATACGTTTGGGAAAAAAATAAAACTTCCCCGGCCGCTTTTAGCATTAATAACGCTTGCAAATATCTCCGCTTGCTGATCTAGTACTGGTGCTTCATTTTATTATTGCGATCTAAATTTGCATATAGTGCCACATATAAGTAAAATAAAGGTTACTGTATCACATCAATCTCGTCACAATCTCGACATAGTTCCGGAGATAAGCAGTAAAAAACACGCAGTTCATCTCAGCTCAACGAGGCTTTTATTGGACGATCTTGACTGGTCTTATACAGAGGAATGATAATAGAACGATCTACAAAATTTGTTTCAATTTGACAATTATCTATTCCAGACCCCTACAATTAGTTATAGTTCTATCTCTTGAAGTTTAGACGTCTATAATATTTTGGCGAGCTTAAATTGTATCTACAGATAGAAGCAATCAATTGAGAATGTTTTGTGTACTTATACGAAATACGTTGATTCAAGTGACTTCTCCCGCATTGTATCATGACATATGAATATGTCACTTTCATGACCTCCTAGTTCCTCGATATAAAAAACCACAATGACTCTATACCCCGTCGCAGGCGGCGTAAGAACACCATTATAAAAAAACCATTAACATTTTAAAATGCTACAATTTTTAGATCGTTCTTACATCGTGTCTCAGCCACGTCCATTTATCAGCGGCCCATCCATCAGTGTCTGTGCACTGCCTCGTGGCTCCAGATAACGAACTATTGAAACGTTCTAACGCTCAGATTAATTGCTCCATACATTACGTGGCCTGGCCTCTCTACTGAGAGCCCTGTTTACAGAATATTATAGCACAAGGGTCTTCGAATCCAGAGTAAATAGGTTTCTCCTAGGCAAACGTGTTACATCCTAGACTACAGTGGTACTTAACATCAGGTAGAATGTTCCGTGTTAAAAAAGTGGCTACGATTTTGATTAAAAAAATATATTTTTTTAGTTTGATTGTCTCGTTTTGTCCTATATATCTGATATTTTTGCCTTGGCCTTGTGGGTCCAGATAACGAACTATGGAAGCGTTCTAACGGCTCAGATTAATTGCTAAATCTAAATAAATAAAAACGTCATCAACTGTGCCTGAACATTGAGAAGAAATAAATACTACTTAAATATTGTATTTAACTCATTTTATACTATACTTATACTTGAACCTTTAATTAAGGCCTCCGATCTTCGATTCAACAATGTTGTTGATCGAAGCCTCCGGTGGTCGTTGGAACGATTTTTATAAAATGAATTTTAACGACCACCGCCGGGACCATGTAGGCGGCGGCCGTTGGAACTAAACCATAGTTTGAACTCAAGAAATAGTTTAACACTCCAATCCAACTCCCAAATAATTAAAACTAGCATTTGTTTCAGATAACGCCCATGTTCATGCCAAAAACACTAGAAGTCTTTACAAAGTCCAACATGAAATAATCTACTTAAATTCACCGACACGGCCGAGAACTTTCTACCGCTGCTTAATACAACAATGAGAGCCACCGCAAGGAGAAAACACAGATCCTAGACTGTATCTAAGATCTAGTATTTAACCTAGATAGAACATACTGTCACATATTACTTCTTAGATGAAACGTGTTTTCAGATAATAATACTATATACTATCTGAACAGGCGACAGACAACAAAAAGTAAGTTCCTATCATCATCATCATCAGCCTGGTATCGCCCACTGCTGAGCATAGGCCTCTCTTCTTGTATGCCTCTCGTCACGGTCCTGCGCAGATTGAATCCAGGTACTCCTGTCAACCGTTATTCTAATAAAGTCAACCCGTCAAGTTCGTATGAGAATGACTTACTCTGGTGTCAGTTTACAAACCGCATTAGGGACCTCTTGAACTAAAAAAATAACTCCCTAATATCAACCCTGATATTTAATATCCTTGTGAATATCATGTCACGCTTGTTATTGAAGCATACCGCGCCATTCGGGTAACAATTTTATTCCAAACTGTATCATTTATATTGTAATTTGTATATTTGGACAGAGCTCCATCTCTTCTTAGAGGCTATTCCTTATTACTCTAGGTTTTGCATTCATGTTATATATTCATTTTGGGCTGATACATCATAGTGATCGTATTTTTCTTCCAACAGAGATATATATCCTTGGATAACAACAGTGATATTTAAAAATAAATTTCATGCTCCCTCTATGTTTTATATTTGATCTTAGGACTAAACGTGGACTTTAAAGTTAAATATGCAGACTTTTTACTCCTTTGTCAAAGTAAAACGAAATTACAACTCCAACTATTCTAGACTAAACGAAGAAATATCTTACTGAGGCATAGTTGTAAATAATATTGCTAAAGGAGTTAGACTTTACCTCACAATTTATAATTTCCATTAAAGGTGAACCATCCGTGACTATTCTGTAATTTGCTGTAAGTTTCTCGACCCTTTTCAGATTTAAATATAACCGCGGTAAAAGACAGAAGGCTTACATCTACCGGAATAACAAAGCATATTTCTTACAAAGACGTAATTCACTCAGTATACGCAGTAATACAAAACCTATGCATCTAGTTTTCTAGAGCCGAGATCTTTGTATAGATACCAATAATTTAGGATGTAAACCATCAGTCTATCTTTTTTAGTTTTAGAGTTTATCTATACTTATATGTAATACTAACCGTTTGTATGGGAATAGCACACAGGTGACTGCACCTTAAGCAACAACATACGGCTACAGTTTATGTTCATCATTCAAAATATTTTTTATTACTTACTGTAAAGCAATATCTCTCATTACTTATTTGTTATCATTGCAAAGTAAAGCATATTTTCTTTCAAATTACATTATTGTTACTACTTTAAGATTTCACATAAACCTACTTTTCAAAAGCTAAGATTAATAGAGCTCTTGCCACTCGTATATCTTCAGATATTGAAGTCCCGAGAGAACATCTTTTATAAAAATACGTATTCTTATAGTCGAAAATTCCATTTTCATTGCTACTGAAATTCACTTCACTAAATTGTATGATGATGGTTTTTGAAAGCATTCTATTATTATTTTCATGTAAGCACTCTGTACACTTATGTATGTACATTAGCGTGACAGCCCTTTATTAAGAAATCTTACCATTATAATATAAAAACAAAACTGTGTATGTTACTTCGTCGGTCTGTTTGTTCCTTTTTAACGTCGCAACGTAATGACACATTATAGTGATTTTTAGTATGGTGGTAGTATACAATCCTGACAACACAATAGGCTAATTTTAACCCTAATATAACGTGAGCAAAGAAATAATTACAAAAATGTCATGGACACATAAACCGATTGATGTGTATTATTTTACTATCTTAGAAACAGTTTTATAAATTATAACAATATCAAGTATTTCCTATCGCAGTTAAGTTGTCTCAAGGCATGACTATAGTCCCATACTATGGACTCAAGTTAAACGCGTAACTTAGTCACAATAGCCTCACAGACGGTAGTTAGACTACTGACAAACTTAGCCTAACTTAGCAAGCACTGAATGCTGGCACTTGCTTGTAAAATACCAGCTATACGCGTGAGAAAAGCAAACAAGCTGTTGTAATAATTTTGATAAATATATATATATTTATTTATTGAGGTGTCTGAAAAACTTTTATAAAAAATCTAAGCTCTGTATTTAATTAGTAAGTCAAAAGAAGAAACTTAGTACGTATACTCAGAAAATATGCTTGTTCATTCAAATGGAAGCCATTAAGTCGTTAAGTTACGGCAAAGCTGAGCCCTAGGGCTGTTCAAATACTCTCGAGACCACCGTCGGTCATTTACACATAAACCTACTTATATTTTTATTTAAAATGTTACGTAAGCCGTACAGTATTCCACTCTCAGATACTGAAAATGCTGATTTATTGCAAAGCTTAAGCACACAGAACTTATCTAACTTAAGTTGGTCTCTCTTAGGTCCTCCAATTTGGTCTCCTTAATTATCTGAATTCAGATCTCTAGTGACGTCACTGCTAACTTTAAAGTGCTAGTTAAGTAAGAAGGTTTTTCTTCTGGTAAATGAATTCTGTGAATTATAGTTTGGTAACTTACTCGTAAAGTTTAACTCATTGTTATAGTCACAAACTTATAGGATGTATATGTCACCGAAAAATAACAAGATCCGTACGTTTATAAATTTCCTAGGAAATTTATAAACCTTCGTAAGATTCTAAACGAGAGATAAATTGTATAATTTTACGACCACATTTTCGCTGATTGATAAACTCACCGAACTCATGCGTAAAATAATAAGTAAGGAATAACCAATCGACATGTACGCTCTGATTGGTACGGACGGATCTTGTTATTTTTCGGTGACATATAGTTTTGAAATGATGATTTTTGTGAAGTAGCTGTATCTCAAAACATTGCAGAGTTTTGAGATACAAATAACATCGTTAAGTCATAATTTAAATGGTGGACTAAAATCATTCGCATGTTTAAAAAGATAAGTACTTACATAAAATAATAAAATGACGTTTCATTACACAAATAATATCATAATATGGTTGTACCTAATGCCATTTGCTAATTTTACAAATGACGATTACTTTACAAAGTGACTTTAAAAACGAAAACAAAGGATATTCTTACCAAAGTCAAAATTTGCCTGAAATTTGTAATATCTGTTGCGTGAAATTAACTTTGTAATGGTATTATTTTTACAGATCATAAACAGCAACACTGTCCTGCAGGTACGAGTATTTCATAAATAGAGACCAAAGCAGAATGTAAAATGCAACTCGTATATTATTTTGGAGAAAGTTTTGCAACTATTCGTTTGCACAACTTTGAGCTGAGTAATTTAAAATTTTGAAATGATTAAAGTTATTTTTTATACCGGTATTTTTTACAATAACAATACATGAAAACAAGGGAAGAAAAATTAAACATACTACTTCTAACTACAACATAAAAAGGGAGCACTTAGAAATTTAGTACTTTTTAAATTTTCTAATATTGTTTTATAAAGTAAAAGTACTTACATAATAACAGTGTACCTACTTAAAACGGTTCACATGTTATTATGTGGGTGATAGGTAACACAAGTAAATAACAAACCGGAAATCAAATGTGCTTATGTGAAAATTTTAATTTCATGTTTCTCTTTGATCACAGTCTGTATTTTAATTATGTGATAAAAACAGCTAATAAAGTATCGCAACATTTATTACATATTGCCCGAAAATTGATTCATGTTAAAGGTAAACCACCACCTTCATTCTTGGTTTGTTCGTCTGTTAGTTAGTCATTGACACCTAAATAGAGAAATGGCTAAAATAGGATCCTAAAAAATCATATAGGGTTACTTTTTTATCTATAAACAATCGCAATTTCTCAACGCAACTCTCCCTCAACTCGTTTATACATATAATATAGCCGAAGAGGGTCGAAAATCTGAACACTGTATATATTAGAAAATTTTTTTTTTTGTAAATACTTCTTTTCGATAGCAGAACACGTTCCAACAATTTTTAGAAAAATGGTCTGTTTATCTGTGTCTTTGTTTGGCTGTTTATTTAATCGCTCATCACGCAAAAATGGCTGAAAGGATCATCGTATGTAAGTAGTATGAGGTCTTAGGAGTATCATAGGCAACTTTTTATCCTGAAATAATGCGCGCGAAGCCGCAGGTGTACACTAGTTTCCAAATAAATTCATTGTACCAAACAACTTCATGTTGAATGTTAACTTTTCAGTGGCTATGTTCAATCCTTTCTGCGAAATACTGGCTTTACAATCAATACCAGCTCGCCCGGGCACCGGGAAGCGAGCTCTATTATATTACACAGGTAATGTAGGTTCAACTGTAACATAGACTCACATGAATACACCTAACTATGCTAACAAGAATCACTAATCAACAAGAGTATTAGTTAAGAGTGTTAGCTGAGTAATAGTCAAGCTGAGTTCAGATTGATTGATTTTGACTATGTGTTTTGTTATTTTTAAGTTCTGACATGGCTAACGACTGTGCAAAACTAAACTGAACAGCCTACAAGAAAAAGTGTCACCGGTCTTACGGATACGCCAATAACACTTTTTTTAACTATCCAAGGACTGACCACGTCGATGATAACATTTCTTATTTGTCTTTAATTTAGATAGCGCAAAAAATTACGTGTGCATTTAATAATTTTAATAGATTTAGTTAGCTTATGTTGATTAATCCAATACGAAGGACATAGAATGCAATTGTAACGCATACTTGGTGACGGATTTTATACGAGATATCTGTAGGCAAGTATATTTAGTTGCAATAATGAGATGTCTATTGATAGAGCTTATCATTGATCTGTACTAACTACATAATGGATAGTTTGCCACTAGTATTCACTTTATCTGCTCGCTTTGTAATCCGATGCTCCCGAATTGAGGTTTGTGTGCAATAGTGCTTCAATGATATGGAACAAGATTAGTAATGGACAAGCTTGTGCCTAAACTATGTTAACAATGTTTAGTTTTTTACATTTACTTCACTGGAAAAATCTTAACCTTAAAAAATATGAAAATATTTTTCTTTTACTTAGGAACTTTGGGTGGAGCTGTCGCCAGGATTCTCAGTTTTTAGTCTTCTATGTAATGTAAAAGTGAGAGTAACTTTGTTCGTTTGTTTATTTGTCTCTTTACACCACAGTGGAGCAACGGCATCTTTAATTTTCGGTTTAAAAATAATATAAAATTTAGACAGATAGGTGACTGTACGTACAGTGTCATGCGCTGAAGAGCAGGCCTATACTCAGTAGTTTGATAAACACACAGGTATAGGCTATTCAGGCTTAAATTATGATGATGAAGGTTTTAAAAAAGGTCTACACCTTTTTATCATGACAGAAAGTAAAAATCCTGAAATTATGATGATGACGAAGGGTTTAAATATGACTAAACGTTAGTATCACGATACGAAGTTCGAATCCATGTACCTATCCACTACCAAAAAATATTAATAATGTATACCTAGGTATCAATGCATCCTACGCTGATGTACAAATACGCCCCAGGTGTATTCTGGTTTCAACTAACAAGCTCACAACACAGGTAGGTACCTATCAGTGCGAATGGAATACCTAAATGCTGCTTACTCGCAGCTCTGTCCGTGCTGGGATGCTAATTATGTCATTACCTAAAGCCTAGTGGGTCTCAATAATAGTGATGAACTCGACTTAATGAACTGTGATGGCTTGATCTGTGTTACATTAAACGGCTTTTTTGTAATAATTAGATTATGTTGAGTTACAAAATAAAACACCAATACAGACATGATTCAGGAAGTGTGACTATGATTTAATAATGTATTGGTCAGGTATACCAATATTTTATTAGTGATATGCCAATAGCTACAAATTATTCAGTAAAATAAATAAATATTTCAGGACATATCACACAGCGCCATCTAGCCCCATACTAAGCTTACGCTTGTATCATGGGTACTAGATAACGGATATAATACACATATACTTTTTTTTTCTTTTGTAAATACATACTTATTATACATAGAAACGAACGAACGATTGAAACACTTACCTAACATATGTAATTTTGAATCATGATTTAACTAGATATGAGCAGTTGGAACACAGATCAGCGGCTAAAATACTAAACAGTCAGATATACTTATCTGGATAATTTCGATGACGAAGCACAACGTTTATAATGGCTACCTTATCTCCATACTATGGCACCCACCTCCCTCATTTCCATTGTTTTCAACTAGTTTACAAGGCAAAGTGAGAGCAAGAACAATACAAAATAATAAACAAACCGAGTATGTCGTGTTACAACACAAACTTCGACTAACATCGCTCCAATATCTTAAGTCCTGAACTAACAAACTCGATTTGGAAATCATTGGTCCGGACACAAATTTAGACTCACACAAACAATCAAATATCTCCTTTAACCACCTAACTTCAGCCAATCAATTTGAAACTCTAACGTAAAGAAATAGAGTACAATATACAGTTTAATGTTTAAAATCATAGATGTCATACTTGTTCCATAAACATGGCACCATTAAGAATATTAATTAAACTAACACCTACAATCCTACATAGGGGTTGGTCCACTTTGATTTCTCTTTGGCTCGTGTATAGTTTATAATTGAAATTTTTGTCCAAGGTAGCTAGGTGTATCTGTATGCTACAGGTGTTGTACTGATTTATTACAAACATAAAGTAGAAATATTTAAGTAAAATATATTGACAGTTTAAAAATGCAAATAATTGCAAATGGATGACATATAAACGCGGTATTCCGCAATGCAAAACATTGTGCATTTACCGCCATCTATTGTGAAATTGGAAGTGCACACGAATAACTGTGCAATGCACTCCAAGCTGTAATCTGTTATGTGTAGAGATAAATAAATAAAAGTTAAACCAATACTTGTCGCCACATTCTTGCGCTACAATTTTCTAATAGATCATAACATCGCTAGATTAATAGGAACGAAATATTAGCGAAAAAACTTGTTTTTGTGACCTTTGACCTTGAATAACGAATTCATCTGATTTTTTCTCCTTGATAGTGGAGACAAACACTGGAGATTATAGATATTATGAAGGTGTGTATATATGTGGTGTTTCAATGTGTTTCTATGAAATATGTCAGAGAAATCCTTAATTCCTTAAGTACAAGTTTACTATAAAATTTAAACATCATTTCAAAATTTTTTTAGTTTAAGTAAACAAACCAAAAATTTACTTAAATTAGCAAAAAAACTTAGCAAATGTATTCAAAATTTTGCATTCTTTCAAAGTGTGAAAATGTGAGTGAACTCTCAAGGCTACACTTATTCAGGTAAATACAACTCCACATATGTAAGTGCCACTCAACATTCAGAAACCTGACACGTTCTATTCACTAATTACAAATTCTAGTTTAACGTATCTGAACCGAATATTAATCTTCCTGGCTGCCGAATTTGTTAAATATTCTCAAAAATCTAGTGTTCGATCTGACTTAAAGTTTTATACATTATGGTCTTTACCTATGAAATTGCCGTTTTTTTCTTACATTTTAATCTGTTTGTAACTTTTATGTACAGGTATATTTTTTCCAAATACAATTTTTATTGTATCAATTGTTGAATTATGTACCTTTTAGATAAAAAAAAATGTATTACTAGTGCATATTACTTATAGGGTAGTCATTGAAAACACCTCTTTCAATGTGTCGTCGGTTTCACTACTTTAACTAGGTTTATTTTTATCATAATATACTCGTACTCCGTTTTTGAGAAATTGATATACGCAGTGCATAGCTTTTTTTCCATCAAACTATAGTTATCAATTGCATCTAAATCTGTTCAGACATTTGGAAATATAATTTTTCTCAATTTCGTCATACAAATCGGCAATTTCATAGGTAAAGATCTACTTACGTAAAACTTTTAGGTATAAGTTAATGTAATTTAAGTTTATGCTTCGTAACGAATTGATTGATTTAATCGTCGTACAATTGCTTGCCCTCAATGAGAGTCGTTAACTTGATGTATATATTTTAGGGTTACATGTTTGTTTATATGTTAACGCGAAAGAATTAAGGTGAATTAATAATTATTACATTTACGCTATAGCAAATGAATAAGTCTATAAGTAAGACTAAATCTTAAAGGTTCGCCGTATTTGTAATCAGCTTTGATCGTATCGTTATCCCCAGTTTTTATCGGCAAATACGAGTATTTATTCGTCATCGCACGGAAACAACCTAAGATAAAAATACTTTGGTGTTTGGTGTCTTTGCAAAACATTGTTTTAAAGAAATTACTAGAAAAATAACACTAATGACACTATTCATATCAATTACGAAGATTCCTCGCGTCCCGGCAACCCGCGGCAAACTAAATTACAGGACCTTACCTATGTCATCTGCGTGCCTCATTCATATTCATGAGCTAATTAAAACAAATGACTGAACGTATTAATTTCTAAACTCATTTCAAGTGAGAAACACGGCTCCTTTGAGAGATACCTGTGAAATATTCATTGTTGTTTGCGACATTAAGCTGAATTTAATTTTTATTAGTCAGCACTCAGCTTGTCTTCATCAGGTCCTTGGCTTTTGTTGTGCTCAAATAATTTAAGAACTAGCTCGAAATTTGATGTTGAATTAATTAAATTGTGAAAATAAATGAACTATTCACTTGAATTATAAGAAGTTTTACCTGACGTGGACATGTATTTTGAACTTAGTTATATTGATCTAATACACCATTTTAAAGTTTGTTTTAAAATAGTATTATCATTGTATTATTATTATTCTTACGCCTACCTCACTCCTGACTTGTGGAGGGACATCCCACTGACCAAGTCGCCTTACTCGGAAATCAAGGCTTAGACAATTTTGATTGCAATGATTAAAGTATAATTAACATTGTAAACTAAAAAATCGTTGAAAATCCATTCCAGTACAAAAAATCTTTACTTTCCATCGGTGTATATCGTGCGGGTTTTTTTTTTACGTGAGATAGGTTTGCGTTTGGCTGCCTGATTTTAAGCATTGCTGCAGCCTAGGGTGTAACACGCTTACCTAGAAAATACCTATTAACTCTAGATTTGAAGACCCCTGGACTGTGTTGCTTTAAACATAAGAGTACAAGTATGTAGATTGCTTTAGATTGCCAGAGTAAAAATAAAAACTGCGTAAACTCTCGACACCAGAGTTAGCAACTCTCATACGAAGAAGAAGAAGAGTTCTAATTCGGTCAACAAATATATCTTTTTACTGGTTCAGTGCAAGTTACATACATATAGTACTAAAACGATGTTAATGGAAAACTAAGTAAATGATAAACAAACAATGTTTACATACAAAACGGAACATTGTTTAAACTTCCCATTTATTTTATAACTAGTGAATGCCCGCGGCTTCGCTCGCTTTATTCAGGACACTCCTAAGACCTCATACTACCCACATACCAAAAATCACGATGATCCGTTTAGCTATTTTTGCGCGATGAGCGTTTAAACAGTTCAATCTCGTGTTATATTTTCTCGCAACGCCGCTAAGTTCATGTTTTCATTTTCTCATTCCTTATCAGAGTTTTCGGTCTTGTGCAACTCCTTATCGGTTTACGTAACTATTCTTGTTTAAGCTGTTACCAAACTATTTTTAAACAAGCAACGGAACGGTATAACTGTTTCGCGTGTAAGCATTACTTATCGACATACATCGGGGCATAACAAGACTTTGTAATCTTATACCGAAGATTAAACAGATCCCTGTTACAAGTAGCAATCATTTATTTCAAATAATGAACATCTTTAAAATAAACAACAAGCTGTAAGTTTTAGTGTTTGTTTTGGTACGTATGTATTTTAGGTAAATGGAGAATCAAACATAACACATGTCAAAAAGCTAAGTATAATAGGTATATTCTAGGTAAACGTGTTACACCCTAGGCTGCAGCAATGCTTAACATCAGGCAGGCTGTAGTCAAACGTAAACCTATCCCAAGTAAAAAAAAAATATGTATTTTTAGGTAAATTTCGAGAATCAAACATAACACACGTCAAAAAACCAAACATACACATAATTTATCGTGAATGATATTTGTCTGGTATTAACTACATCTATATTATAAATAATGCACTGACGATTTGTTGCAAGCTGCAGTTAAATTGATTGATTTTTTTGAATAAAAAATGATTTTTCGAGAAGACTCAGGAGGCAATACACACTACCTGATTAACTGGGTCTATTTATTATTTAATACGTTTATGTTCTCTTCATTCATTCATTAATAATATCTAATATCATTCAATATAATAATATCTATTATTAATTTAATAATATCTATTATCATTTAGATATTAAGAAACCCTTCAATACTACCTACAATTTACAACTCCTCTGTCGAAATAGCTAACTAAAGAAGGTGTAAACAGAGGTCTTGAATAGAAATGGAGTGGAGTAGTAGCTAGTAGGTACGCCTACAAGTAATCAGATGGAATTATTAATAGCCGGGTAATTTGCCCGACCTTGCCTTCTGGTATCAAGGAATAGAATTGTTATTTTATGTAGATAGGGCATTTCGACGATTTGTAATATGGTTCAAACTGATTTTTAAGCTATGTCAGATTCACTTACTTTATTAGGTCCCCAGACATAAAAAACTCACGATCCTAGAGTTGGCCATATTGTTGATCTTATTCGATGAGAAAAAGATTATTACTTGTACTTACTATCTGATTTTTTCTACAGAAAGTTTTATGCTGTCCTCAGTTTGTGTATTGCTCTGAAATTTGAATTAGACGGTAAAGCTGTAAGTAGCAGTCTTAATAGAGTAGTATTTATACCATGACCATATTATGTTCCGGATTTCTGATGATTCTTCATTTACTCCTATGCTATAGGCATTATAAAACCAAGATTTTCAGGAAAAACTAATTGACGTTTTCTTCAACAAGATCCCCTAAAGTTGGTGCTCATACATTTTTTCTCTTCACATATCCGTTCTACATATTGTAGACATCATCGCATGAAGTTCATTCTCTCTGGGTATTAGTCGGTTTGAATAATTTAGTTGGCCTTTATGTTTCGCAGTGATTATTCTGAAGGAATCAGAGGCATTTCGTCGGAGTGGTTTTGTCAGAAGGATTAAATTAAGTCGTTTGTTGTGGGAATAGTCTTGGATTACTCAGTAATTAAAACAGGCATCCTTTGTGGGGCAGAATTTATTTAAATGCCGATTCCAAAGTTTGTTACGTAAGGAATTGTGGGACGGTCTGATTGTGTATAAGGAAGAACCATGTTCTAATAAGATTAGTTGAAAATCATATCAAACACAAAGAAATGTCAATATTTCGATTTGCTTCCATAAAACTTTTTTACTAAGGTTTATTGGCCAAGCAATTTCAAATACTTCAGTTTCTATATATTATAAATTGTTGGTTATTTTTTTACTGTTATGTGCAAAAAAATTATCTAAATCATATTACTGAAATAAAATATCCATTCACTTTTTCCAAAACACTGTTCATGTAGATTTAACAGCCATAGTTTATCTCACTCCACGTGCAATGAAAAGGCAAGTACACATTGAAAACCTATAAAATGCATTGTAACATAAAACTATTATCAAGTACGTGTAAAACAGCGCAATATTATATTATCTACGGTCTGTTTTTCACCATCTTTATCAACATCTCGTGAGCTATTTATCATTATTTCTGACATGCAGTTTACATTTTTATATTATTTTTGGGAAGGATTTGTGATAAATTGCTTAAAACAGATATCTATAGGTAAAGCATGAGATGAGATTCGAAACTACATATATGTAATTACCAATAACTAACTAATATTTACATATATTTCACAAGTATATACAAAAAAGACTTAAACATACAGAAAAATTAACAAAAAACAAACAGATATTTACAAAAAATTCAGCACACCGTCCATGTTGTCGCTGTGCGGCAGGGATCCCAGGATGCTGGCAGTATTTCCTCTTTGAATAGAAAGACTCAATCGTTGAGAAAAATAGCTGCCAGCCCTGAGATCTCCTGTGGCAAGGACCAAACGTTTGCTAATCTGTTTAAAATAAAATATATATATTTTAAATATATGTATATAAATATGTATAATGAAAATAATAGTTTTATTACATTAAGTATATACTCGATGTAATCAACTATTATTTTCACATGATATGTTGACAATAAAAGAGCCACTAAGTTATTCATTACATAGGTATACTAATTAAAAGTTATGAAATTGGTACCGGTTTTCTGGAACAATGAAAAATGTATCTAAGTGACAAGAATTACATTCATACAATGAAATTAATAATCGTTGTCAAAATACTAAATACCATAATCAATAACCTATTCGTATCCCATTTCTTTCACGCATCCTAATATTTAATTTGAGATCCTTCTAAATGAGATATTATCTCGCAAATTCATCATTCTTATAACGTTTTCCCGAACAAAAGTAATTAAGAGTAGAGCGGAACTAAATGAAAATGCCCTTATTTGTTTCTTCGGAGACGGAAATGATTGTCTTATTACGTTATTATTCGCGTGAATGCTTTCGAGGCCCTCGGCTTTTTTTCGTGCATCTTCGTAAACAAGCTTTTTATTGCGGATGTTGTTTTGGAATGAGGAAATGCAAGTTTGGCCTTCAAGAACAATTTGCGGTTAGAACCGTTAGATCTTCCTCGGTTTGGGAGGTTCTAGTGTAAAGGTCAGTTGCTATGCAGGCAAAAAAAAGACTATAAAGCGTATTTGCAATATGAATTCAGTTCAGGAGCAACCTTTTTACAACTATGTCTGGTCGTTTGTATGTATAATAAGTATGTCTTTACAAAAGAAAAGTATATGAGTATTATATCCGTTATCTAGTACCCACGACACAAGCGTTTGCTTAGTGTGGGGCTAGATGGCGCTGTGTGCAATGTCCCGGAATATTTAATAATTTATTTTTATGTAGTCTTAAAAAAACACCAAAAATTGTCGTAACTATTAGCTTGTCGTACTTAAAATGATTGTACTAGTCATTCAGACACGTGTAAACCTGTTTTTGTATAAAAAAATTACAAAAACATCACAAGGGCGGGTATAAGTTACACGTGCGAACCTTGATCAAGTTTTTGTATTTCTTACTTTAACATTGTGCTGTGACCCATAACAGCCCTTAAGAAACCCTTGAATAAGTACCACTTCCTGCAGCCGTAAACGTTTTTTCTTCAGAAATTAGGTCATGATTGTTTCCTAGGATATTTTTTTTATTCAGAATTAAACTATTTTGTTTTTATTCAGCATTCTAACAAACAGATTTTTTCAGTAGTTAAAAAACTACCTTAATTAAGTTAATATAACCAAAAAAATTCCATTTTTCTATTAAAGGTTTCTAAAAACCGTGTACCCATAAAAGTTTTTAGTTCTATATAAAAGTAAAAAGTAAAAAAGCCTTTATTCAATTACACATTTGATATTATATAAACTTGCACACATTAATTTCACCACTTTAAATATCTAATGTCAACCACTTTTGTATACTTATGTCGAGAATTTTATTGTCAGTCAGTAGAAAAAATATGTCAAATTATTTATAGTCCATGATATGTCGTATTGATATCCACTTGAGTGTTGTTTAGCGTCATGATATAATTTATTCGTCGTGTGTAATTGTCGCCTCATTGGCGTAGGCCTCCCCCAGCTTAGTCCATAGTTTCCTGTCGCGGGCTACCCTTGTCCATGTCTGTCCGTGTCTTTTTGTAAAAGTATCAGCCCATCTTCGGTGCGGTCGTCCTCTGCTTTTAGTTCTATATATCTATATGAAAATAATAACGTCTATACTATTTTGCATTTGCATATCTATATATTTTACAAAATCAGTAAAAGTATGTGGGTTTATAACTTTGTTTATTTGAGCAAATATCAAAAATCATTGAAATTTCAAAATTTTAAAATATTCTGTCACTAACAAATATATATACCATTTTCCTATCACATGTTGGCTATATAATTCTTTAGTAAAAGGTTTCTCAGTAATAAAATCAGATGTATACCATTATATACGTTCCAAAAATAGGTATACTTGATAAACGTTTTATTATTACATCAGATAGATCAAACTAAAACCATCTCCAATAAATACGTGAACAACACGTCAAGAAAACGTATCACCCAATTTCAATGAAAGGCATAGCTTTCCCGAAATGTCAATTCCCATTTTATCTCAACGAGAGTTTCATAAAAGGCTTACAATAACGCACTTTTCCGAGAAAACATTGGAGGAATAACAAAAGGTATATTCGTATACCTTTGAATTTTGTATAAAGCAAGCTTGGAGGTGAAGGTTTTAAGGCCGTCTATTCAAAGACAGACTTTTTCAGAGGCTATAGAAACAGCACTTATCAGTGGCTATATTTTATTCAATATGTTGATGCTATTAAGTATCACTCATTATTCAGAAATAGATTACTTTAAATTGTTCTGTAAACTGATCTGTAAATTGTTAACAAACGCCTAATATTCTTTAAGATTTTTTGTGTTCACTCCCAAATAAAAACAGCAAATAACAAAAACTTTAAGAAATAACTAGCGAATGATGTAAGCTATATTTTTTTTCCTCTGCCACCGAACTTAGCTCGCCTTGCAGTATCCAGCTTTAATCTCATCTCCGGATATCAAAGGAACTAAAGGTCGAGTAGTTTAATATTAATGGAGCTTTTGTTGGAAATAACCATAATCGTATCTTCCTCTCACTAATTATTTTTTCAGATTGATCAGTATTATTCTGTATAAGAAAAGGAAAAACATATTTTATCATTTCGTTTCCAAATTGTCAGACAATTCAATATTCGGCAGATGCTACCAAAATAAGGCAAAATAAGCTAAGAATTGTTGTATTTTCTTCACGGCCAAAATTACTCAATCACCCAAAAAAAGCGGAAACAATAATGGTAAACTTCCCGAACCCTTCCACAAACATGTGCTTACTTCCCACGGGTATACCACAAAAAAAACCGGGAAAATCTACACAATCACTTACACCCATAATTACCGGGGGTCGTACTCCGCCCTGATTTGGGAAACGGGAAAATGGGAAAATTCGGGGATCCTCCCGTCACGATGTGGCCATTTATCACGATCTGGCCCCTTTTCCCGACGCCTGTGCTCTACTCCGCGATGGGAAATCGATATTTGCACCCGTTTCAGACTAAATGGAAGTAAGTGTGCGCTATTTTAAACGATGAATGGGAATAAAAATAATTGGTTTGTTGATGAATTTGAGTATGCTTTACGAATGCTAAAGATTCTTTCGGTACATGTTAGAATAAAAGATTAGGGAAAGTACAATTCGCTTTTTACTCTTTATAGCATTATAGCGATAAGGAAATAAGGAGCTGCAAGTTTTATACCTTCGATAGATTTAGGATGATTGCATCTTTTTAAATTACTAAAAAACTTTAAACTACTAAACGTCAATAATAAGCAGGGTTAAGAAAAAAACATTCGTACAATTGCTGTATAATATAATCACTCTCAATTTGACTTTCATTTTAATATTAATTTTAACAACATTTAAAATATGGCTCCTCTTTCGGCACTTCGGCAAATTGACAGAAAAGATTTTACAGAATGCAGTCAATATTTTTTTCCGTTAAATTGTATTCCCATTACGCTGCCTTTATTAAACCTTTAATTAAGACTACCAATTTGTAAAACAACACGACCGTAGCTGCACAAATTGAGAAAAAAAATATGAGTAGGCGTACCGTACTCTTTGTTTGTGCCAATAAAAAAAGGTTAAATTGATTTGGGATCCGGCTGAAACCCCTTCGTAGCGTTATTTACATATATATGAAAACATTAATAACTTTTGCGGATTCTAATCTGAGCACAATGGCGGAATTTCAGAAACTGGAATACTTATTTGAATACGAAAGCTCGTCACTAATTCCTTTATTGTCGTGATTTAATTCCATATAATCGGCGTAGAGATAATTCTAAAGCCTTAATACGTATAATTTCCATAAATTTTTGATTAATTAGCAAATCTTACTACGAAAATAAATAAATTTTGCAAATTTCATGAATG
Source organism: Macaria liturata (assembly GCA_964023185.1). Classification (NCBI taxonomy): domain Eukaryota; kingdom Metazoa; phylum Arthropoda; class Insecta; order Lepidoptera; family Geometridae; genus Macaria; species Macaria liturata. The sequence goes on along the minus strand of OZ026812.1, from coordinate 9,705,998 downwards.
AAGGAACGTGCCTTGGTTTGATTTCTAAATTCATTGAATTTGAACCATTATTCAGTCTTGAGTAATATCAACGAACAATATCTTGTTACATAATATTAACGGGAATTATTGAACTAAGACTATTAGAATAATAATAAATATACAGTTTGCAGTTAAAAGTTAAAAAAAAAAAAAAGTTAAAGGTTCGATTCCCGCATAACACAAGTAATTATGCATATAAAAATTTGTAATTACTTGTGTTGAGTCTGGTCGTTTCTATGTATAATAAGTATGTATTTATCGAGTACCCATAATACAAACGTAAGCTTAGTATGGGGCTAGATGGCGCTGTGTGATATGTCCTGAAATATTTATTTATTTATTTTATTTATTTAAATAGGTAATTTTTCAGTAAAAAATGGACATTACTGAACCCTTTTATTACAACACATAAATCATGTTTCAACGATATAGAACATATAGTATATAATTCTTCACAGTATTACGTTCTTGACTACAATGATTGGTCAATTTCTTGTGACTTTACATTGAGCATTTGGTTCACAAAGAACTGTGTACAATCATCGCATTTTCTAGTCATTTTGCGAGTAACTATGCGCAGCCATCTATTACTTCCAGTACCTGTGATGCAGTTATACGTTTATCTATATACTGTTAATATATGTACATAGAGATCATCAGATCAGAGTATCAGAGTAATAAATCAAAACAAGCTACCTGACCATTAAGGTCACCTATTTACAATAAAACAATACCAGAAATAACCCTAACAAAGGGCCTCCGCAACGCGGGGGGAATTCAGACGAAAATATATATATATATATATATATATGTACATACATACGTAATGTATGTATGTATATACTTTAGTTGAACTTGCTTTTAAGAATATCCAATCAATGAGTATCCTTACATAAGTAATTTTCGTTTTTTGAAACACAATTAATTTTATTTTGTTTTGTCATGTTTTACAAATAGGCAGTTTAGAGCATAAAACCACTGTATAAGATATAGCTTTAGGTATTTTTCTCAGTCAAGACTGAAACATTATCAAAATCCATATTTGAGTATTAAATTCGCATGTAATTAAATTTGAATATTATCAGAGTAATAAAATTCTTCTTAAATTACATTTTCTTGCACTTCAGACTTATAGAATTGAATGATAAATAAACACATAATCAAAAATTCACTGTTCTTTACAAAAAGACGATTCATTTCCTTCAGTCTGCACAACAAAAATTGCTTCACTGTAGGTACTCCATAAAAACATTGTCTGAATCCAGAAAACTTTTAAATTAAAGTCGAGACTTCACTTCATATGAGTATCACCAACTGCGACCAAAATCTTAAGACCCTTTGTTATTTTTACAGTGACATTTCACTCAATAGACAGCTCATCTAGATTTGAAAAATGTCTTTTAAATAATCTTTCTTAATCTCTCGAACGTTTAATAAAGTTATTAATACACAGATAGGTTACACTCATAGTTATATGTTCGGTGCCATAGGCTACTTTTTATTTCAGATTAACTTAACAACTGCGCAGCGATACTAGAAAAATACAAATAAATATTTGGAAGTCTCAGCGATAATTTGTCTATGTTTTAAATATAAACTATCTCGACTAGAAATAGGACAAAAGTACTAAAGCTCAGTCTTAAGTCTTCATTCCTAATTTACAAAAGTACACTAACAATATCAAGCTGCAGCAGCTAATGCACTTGCAAGTTTCAACGATCTTCTGAAAATGTGACAAATTTGCTACGAATAACGACAATATAGAACTGTAACTCCATATCCTCTCTTACACACCACTCGCATACAAATCTTGCTCGTGATTGGTCCTCTGTAGCGTAAATAAGCAAATGAAACCGCAATTATAACGCAATTTGTCGAAGAATTTGTTCCAACAAATGCTTTGACAGATTGAGTAACAAAAAGGCACATTTTGGCTCAATTACATTTCGATGTTATATTATATTCGTTACAAATTTGCTAAATGAAAAATGTCTGGAAGATTTCGAGTAAATTAGTAAGAAGAAAAACATCTGGTATTAAGTAGCAGTAAAACGCAAGATGCTTTGAGGTTCAGACAAATCAATCGCATTTGCTTTGAAATAAACACATTTAAGAGAGTTTTTTTAACTACTCTTTCGACTTATGGCGAAGCTTAACAATTCTTTTAAAACGTACGGCCACTGCATATAATTTATAAACTTATCTGAGTTACAGAAGCGTCTATACAAAAAAAAGGTTATTCCTCAATTTGACCTTTACAGTATGTTATATTGTCAGCACTGGATAAAATATAGGTACGATCTATTTTAGGCACATGTGAGCTAAATTTTGGATGTATGTCTATCATATATTTCAATCCTAACAATATGAAACAAATACAGGTCACATTGATCACCTTCTTCTTACAAGATGGTTAAAATATAGAACCTTCTGGAAATATGTACCAGGCATACAGGAAGTTATAAGAGTGAGTACATCGTGACAGACTCAGTTATCACGTTTTCAGTTCGACGCATCGATCACGATTTCTGTTCATTTGATAATCACGCGATACGATATTATGTACGCAATTGTGATCTGTAGGGTTATTTGTCTAAGTTTGCCGGACTCTTCCATGCTCTATTCAGCCTAGCTTTTAAAATTCCGAAGCATGTTTTACCAAAATTTTTAATAATAATTTGGCTGTTAACCCCTTTTGCGTAATAAATCCGGCTCCATCCTATTCAAACAAAGCTACCAACGTGCGTGGGTCTACGCTGCGTAGCGTCGCTACGGCTGCGAGGTCTACGAGGCCCGCTTCCTGTTACGGCGTAGCGGTGCGTGCTGTCTAATCACTAGTTATGTCCTTAAACTTGCGCTGTGGCGGCGCGTTGGAGTGGGCTGCACTCGCCCAGTCCCCGTGACCTACATCCGCCGACCCTCGCGCGGGAAGCTGGTAATTTCCAGCGCGGCCGGAGCCGACGTCACGCGGGGGCAGGGAGGCACCGCGCCGGCTGAGCTCGCCAGTCCGCGGCCACGCTCCGAGCCGACCGCACGCGCCCGCTCCGCCGCGACCCGCGACATACGCAACCTCACACATCCCATATTTTTTTAGTGGCGCTGCATCGTCTTTTCTACCCGTACGAGTGCAAACTGTGAAAGTATTTTCAATATTTTTGATTGCAACTGTGATAGCTGCGGCGCGAGGCTCGGGTGGGGCGCGTTCCGGTGACACAGTGGCTCAGTCGGCCGGCGGACGCCAAGTGGCGAGCACCATCGATTTTCTCCATAGAAGCGTACGCGAGGTACGTAACATCACGTGCTCGTATTTTCACCGCGGCTATTTCCACGCGCCGTATTTCAGGCGATCTGCTTAGTGTTCAAGGCCGCGCTTGTTTGCGTCCGATGCCACAGTACTACAGTAGGTACGCTAAGTGTCTCGATTGTTCCTATATGCATCGTAATTTGTATGTTGTCAGGCGTCATGCGTCTCGTGAAAACGAATCGTTTTCACGCCTCCACGATCTTCAGATCGTGCCTCGAATACATTACTCTCGTATACATACGTCACAAGGCTGTTGTTAACTTGACTATGTATTTTAAGTGTCAACTTTAATTGGCATGTGCTGAAATCTGTTTGAATTATTCATGAAGGTGACATTGGGTACGTTTTTGAGATGAAGATTTTAAGTGGTTAAACGTTATTTTTGCACAGCATATTGACTTAATTTTGTATCAAATCTTTAGCATTAAAAATCAATTAATTATTATTTTGGTTATGAAAACCATAAAAAACTTCATTAATAAATGATACTATCAAATATATAAACATACTGATCCCATTTTAATAAAAAACCACTAACTCTGTACTGATATTAAGGGTCATGATATGGCCAGGTGCGTGTAGATGGTCTTGAGATGGTCGTGACCTAGCTCTAAAGAACTAGATCTCTTCTAAATCTGCCAGAGAGTGACAAGTTATCTGGCACTGGTTCAGACAGTTCATTCAAGAAGGCTTAGTATGGACACATTCGGTGATTTATCAACGCCAATTTTTTTTGGCTGCTGATTGGTCTCCACGTAATTAATTCTTAATGAATGGACAAAATAGTATTTCGCTTTAAAGACCAATATGTGTTTGGTAGACAAGGCTTTTATTATTTTCTTTTATTGTGAGTTACTTTTTTAAGTTAATAATTTGATTAGTAGATTTTGGTGTTCAAAATATTATAAAGTATCAATACTTCTTTGTTTGAATATAATACCATAACTCTACTCTAAATTATATTATTGATCCTAACCAAACTAAGCCCTTTTTAAGTTCAATTATTTAGAGGTTTCATTGATTACATTCGTTATGACGTTTATGATACAGATTAAATAAATTAGATCTGTACAAACAGTGCCATTCATCAACTTTTAATTAATTAGCTCCAATGTTTGTTTTATTATAATGCTTATTAATTATTTACTGAATTAAATCATGTTCCTACATGACTCATTTTAGTAAATGTTAAGTCATAACAATATAATTGTGTTTCGTGTACGTAATAAAAATACGAATACTGTCTGACAAATCGCTTCTATATTAATTGAAGACTTTATATAATTGGCAAAGTGTTACTTAGAAAGACCTTAAGTTTTTCCAATTTCGTAAAGTATTTCTTACTCAATAATTGCTTAATATTTCCCCAAAATTGCAATAAACCGAAAAAATAATTGGCCACATAAAAAACGGTTTACGAAACACCCATCTAAATTTGTAGACGCAAAGCAATAAAGCTGTTATAGGTTTCTTATCACAAGTCGAAAAACGTGATCGAATTTACCTACTGTACATGTGCATACATTCAAAATAGTAAGTGTGGGAACGGTAGACCACCTCACTTATGCATGAAACATTTTAACATACCTTGTTTTTTGAGAAACGGTCTTTGGTATTTTACTCTTGCTACTTTTATTTATAAGAAGTTCTAAACCCGCACGAATTCTGCAAGTTTTGATTTCGTCCATTTTTAATTACTCACTATTTATCGATTTGCTTGTGCAGGAAACATTCAGATATAATCGAAAACTACAGATCTCTTTGAGCATTATATAAATAGTGTTGTGTTCATAATGACTTGACTATTTTCTTTTTTACTCTCAAATAGATTACAAAAATAACTTTTTTTCCCTGTATACTAGCAAATTTGTCACGGGGAAAATGATCGAATGTAAGAAAAAAAATTGGCCATTTGACAAAGAAAAACGTCGCTCCCTACGTATGCTCAGACAAAAATTCAATTTGTGAGACGTTTAAGCACTTTCTTTAAACCGTATCTTTTCTCATTTTCTATGCTGGCATCATAAATAATATGCAAATGATGATTGAGTAAACAACTCAAAAAATCTCTTGAAATGTTCATAGATAAATTATTTTGATTTGATCTGAATATTGGCAAAACATCTTGTGTGGTTTTAGTTAAATTATTTTCTAAAGCTTAAGATTTTTTAAGTCTTCTGACTACTCATTTACATGATTACTTCTTCTTATCGAATGAGAGTGGTCAACTCTGGTGTCGAGAGTTTATCATGAGTACTAATAACAATTGATACATTTGAGTAAGTACCTGCTACAGATAGATAGATAGCTCTATATAATCTAGCAGACAGCTTTGCACTAAAAGCCATTTTCCTTATAATACTATTTACCTATAAGTACTATATTATTTTGTCTTGCTTGAATTAAAAGTATAATACGCCACAGTCAATAAAATAGACGCAAATAGCGTAACAAGCGAATCAAATTCGTCTTTCACGGGGCATTGGTCACACTCGAAACTTGCGCTTCGAAACATCAACGGCTTCACCGAGAATAATACAACTGAAAACCGACCAAAACGATCTCTATTGTTAATAACATAAAAGTCATATTTATTTCAAACGTCTTGATTTAAAATTATTTGAACGCATGTCAAAAAAGGCAAGTGTGAATCATTTGGTAGTACGATATACAGAAGATGATATTTTACTGCACAATAAGCAGTCGTGAAATAAGTTTGGCTTGCGAATACGAAATAATACCTACCTATCTATTTAGGTATTATTAGTTTATTTAATCTACATTTTTATCTTCCTGTCAGCAGAAACACGTAAATGATTTAGCAGAAATTTCCCTGAAATTCTCACATTTTATTGCTTTTAAAGAGGCGTAGATGAAAATGTATATTAACCTTTTACTATTTTCTTATCGACCCTCGAATTAAAATCTTCCAGGCCCTGAATTTCAAATAGGCTATATTTTTAATCAACCATTACTCAGAAGCCGCAAACTGGGTGAAGCATTAGGAATTTCAAATACCTATTGTAGAGCTCATGAATATAAATTCTGTTCTTGGCAATTATAAAATCTCTTGTTGCCTTTAGTGGCGCTTGCCAGTAATGGCCGAGCCTTCATTGTGGGGAATTTAATGAACATTCGACAGGGTTGCCAGGACACTAATGAATTAGTTATGGAATTAGTTTAAGCTGCGTTTGGTACTCTAAAATTTAGTAATTACTTCTTTCTGGGTCTGAAACAATTGTCTGGTAACATTCGGAAAATGTACTAAAAAAGACGGTTTCATTTTACTACCATTTTTATTTGCACAATTTTTTCGTATGTTTCTTAAGTACCTGGTAGGGTAACAGCGTAACGGTACTTGAAGGCTTACAATGTGGTAACCCTACAAGTTATATTTGAGAGGGTTTTGAATACGGCCGTTTGCTTTTGATATAGGGTAGAAATATAGAACGAAATCTACATAATGATGTCGTTAGGATATGTAGAGGTGGGAATTCTTCAACGCTTATGTGAGATTTAGGTCTGCTTCTGTAAAATGTAATATTTTCTAAGGCACTCGAGGTTCTCCAGACTATTGTTAGGTAATTTATTCAGGTGCTGAAGTTTAACGGTCTTGGGGTCTGTGAAAAGAATTTGGGATGACAATTGTCATATAAGTTACTCGTACTTATGTAACCTTCGACTTCGGTTATTTTAATTGTGTCCAAAATATTGTTTTCAAACCCAATCTAATTAGGTTAACAGACTTAATCGAAATGGAAAATAAACAAAATATTTAACTCAATTAAAATACAAAGCTACAAAAACCAAATGGTAGCTAGATAGCCGATTTACGTAACAGAATTCAGTTATCACGAAATAAAATAGGATCCTAAAATTAAATTTCAAATTCTATTGCTCTTCGTTTCAAATATTGCGACCAAACTTAAGCGCCTAAAATTATGTTAATTGAAGAACTTTAATATGGAGTTATTCATGGACTTTTAAAATTAATTCGGGGTAATATCACAGAATTTATTTTATCATTTTTGAAACTTTAAGTAGAATTAACACTTAGCGATAGTTCGCTCATTAGCATAGATTGCAGCTAGCTCTTTTTTAAAATTCAATCATTGTGAGTGCCTGGTCATATACTTCAGGAATATAGCAATATACTTTTCGATTAAATTTTTTACCTCCTGATTTGATGAAAAATTCGTCGAATAAAACAGTAAAACATTCAAGAAAATTGTGACAGCAAAGAACTGAAAAAACAGTTCATAAATGGAATGTAAAATAAATAAAATAAAAAAGCCTTTATTTCTATCACATTATTCCTTTCTTACACACTACTTATATATTATTATTAAAAATTTTAAAATTACCATTATGATATATATTCATACACCCTTTACCAATTTAACCATAATATATTTGAATTTTGCACGTGACAGAATTGAAACAATGAATTATTTTACAGAAAAAAAATGGAATGTACGAACTCATAATTTAACGATTTCATAACAAATCAAAAACATATTGAAAAATTGCAATTTCATCGTTTCGAAAAGTAGCCTAAACATACAAAGTCTACAAAAACTTACCTACAATGATAACAAAAGTTTACAACGCAACATCGACATTAAAACTTCGACTGTCGATTCCAAAAGAATCTTCTACGCACGCACGACTTTGTTAGTAGACTTTTACCCATGTTTTACTCTACTTTTACCCCGACCTTGGGGTAATATTACCATGATGACACGCGCTTTCTGTCAGTCTGTCGTTGTCCTAATTTATATCGTACCTTCGTTTCTACCTTGCTCGATCACGCAATGCCTTTTGAAGGTCTTTTCCTTAAACATTTATCCTTTTTCATTATTTGTGTAAATTCATGCATGATTGTAAATTGAAATGTATCTGATTGTTTTGAATTGTAAAACTAAGATTTATATAAATAGCACGTAATATTTTTGATTGGTAAGTGGCGTTAATATTAAACAGATGGCTTGAAATTTGTTCTCAATATTCTTTAATAATTTGGAAGCAAAACATCTAGCTATAAAGTCCATACAGTATAGAAATAGCTCGTATTTATTCCAGTACCTACCTGCAATTTTTGTTAAAAACAGCCAACATAAACTCAACATTTACCGTACCAAACAAGGAAGTCCTTGAATCGACCAACACGACCATAATAACTTTCTGTTGCCAACTAACTGCCTATAATATTTACCTAAAACGAAAGTAATAGAGAAAATAGCCGCATTTAACCACACGCTCGAAAACTAACCTTTTACGTAAATTACGGCTCTTTGAACCGACACGGCAAGAAATTGTTTTTTGATTATGACGGCAAATTACGTGACTAAAATATATCATTGTTATAGTATAATATACGTAGGTGGAGATGTCGAGATACTCACGCAACACGATATACTCAATGGAGTTATGTTTCTTTTATTTTTTTTATCAATGTCTGGTAACTATTATGTCATAGAGTTATAGTCAGTTCATGTATGCATGTAGGAGTACTCCCAAAGTGCAAACTTATAAAAAAACTCATTTGGGCATCAAGCGTGTCTCAAATACAAATTGATCGCAAATAATCAAATAGTGTGTTCGGCAGTTTAGATTGATATCCATTTGCATTAAAATACAAGCATGTTCCACATATTTATAACCACAGAGTTACTAACTAGTGCAAATACTGCCTCTTATCTCGCCGGTGGCCAAACACTTTTTAGTAAAATGAAAAGTCACAATATACAAGCTAAATTATTTGTCCATAAATCATTACTCATAAAGTTACGCAATTTATGTCCATTTAGAACGATTTATCTTGCCCTTAGATATTTACAAAGTTATTCAAACTCAGGCTACCTTCGGTCTTTGGAACAGCAACTTAACAAAAGCATAACTTTGACTTAAAGTTATAGGTAACCGCACTATAATAACTAATAAGCATTGGAAGTTTTTGCGTTATATTGTTTCAAAATAATTTTATAACAGAAAGCCACAAAAGACAAACAAATATAACGAGAAACAAAGGCATAACAACGAGATGTTTTTCATCGGTTATAGGTAATCACTTTTCATACTTACTTTGCTTTCAAATGAGGTTACCGGAACACACCGTTAGGCTCTTGGCAACAGATAACATTTGATTTTTTCTATTTTTTTCTCTAGTTGTTTTGTTTTAAGCAAAACACCACACAAGGAGATACATATAACAACGTAAACGGTGTCTCTGTCATTGTTTTCACTACAATCTTTTAATACATTTGAGACGCAAATAATAACATATATGTACATATCTATACCTACGACTGGATTTAATTTAACCACACCCTTAACAAACGTTGCGTCTGAAAGTTAACCTCTGTCTTACCTCAAAAGGTGTTTGCGGTACGTTATTAGACCCATATATTGCACTTGTCTGTGTCTGAGGATTGTTAATGATACCAACTAAGCCGCAAATTTTGATCTATTACAAAGGTTACGTTGTTGAAACTTCACTCGAGTGTTTTGGTTTAAATTTAATATACTTATACACCTGCTTTTTATGATTGAGGGCTATTTTGAGACTAGAGTACTAAGTTAACAAATACTAACGGACTAAGTTAATAAATATACGTTTACGTTATTTGTTTACGTTGTTTATACTTACATGTTTCTTATGTAATTATTTTCGTTTGTCTGTACATTTTGAAAATCGCCTAGAATATCTTAATTTCCAATCTTCAATACACTCATTCCGCGATACTTATTAAATTACCTAACTTATTAAAATTACAGGCTCCTGCTGTTTTTAATACCACTATAGTTATTGTATCATGTCAGAGGTCTTACTAAAGTTGCCTAGAAGAGGTCACATAAGGTGATAAGGCAGCTCACTTATACATATATTTATAGTTATAAGTTCTTTTGATATTGTTCATTTATTTTGGTGTGCAATAAAGATATATTGTATTGTATTGTAAGGTCCCTGATAGACGTAAAAAGTCTCAATTATCAGTATTTTTCACTTTCGTTCGAACTAAGTAACTTTATCGTTGTTTTCCATCTGTATTCCACAACCACTTACATAAGGACAGTAGATTACAATCGGATTTGCATTAACACCTCGCTCGGCGGCCTCTTGGCTATTTTTAGCGAGTTTTAATTCGCTACGTGCAATAATGTAAACATTGTATCTACTTGTATATGCGTATACAGTGCTACTAGTGACTAACGCAAAATTGTTTGTACCTACATTTTATTTGTTACTTCTTCTTATCGAATGAGAGTGGCCGACTCTGGTGTCGACAGTTTATCAAGCCGGCCTAAGGGCCTCTGACATGGCTTCACTTATTTGTTACAAAACTCACACGAAGCGCTTAGTACCTTCATAGTAAGGACAGCGACACAATGGAAATCTCTACCAGGACCCTTATTTCCTAAAAATTATAACACAGGGTCCTTCAAACTCAGAGTAAAAAGATTATTTCTAAGCAAGCGTGCTATATCAGTGTTACTTAACATCAGGTGGGCTGTAGTCAAACGTAAACCTGTTAGATTAAAAAAATATATATTTTTGCTAGTGCTTTACCCCATACTATTTTATTCGTATTATAATTAGTGCAATAAAACACCGTATGGGTAACATATGTTGTTACCTATACTTTTAATGGTTAGAAACAAACAAACAACCAAGACACGTCAAATCCATGTCCCAAGCAAACATGGCTTACATTACGTTGTCCACAAAAGTAGTAATTATATGTTATGACGTCCATTTCTATACAAAATGAAGCTATTCATAAGTAAATTATCTGCTAGCTATTAGATTGAGATCGTGCTGACGCAAACTTGCTGTAAAATTTATGGCTGTTTGTTTTCCTAACTCGAAAATGTCGACTAATTTTTTAAAAACGTTCCATGTGAAAAGCAATCATGTTTTCAATCCTTTTATGCAATTAGAAACTTTTGGTTAATTGCTGTTTTGATAGTGTTGTTTTGTTAATTTGATGGAGAGCGCAATTAAATTAATAGGAGTTAACGGTTCAATTGAATAGAGGCTACTTAAGATGATTGATTGATAAAGGAGTGTTCTATATTTAAAACAAATAAAACGAGCGATCAATTTCAGTAGCAGTTTTCTTTATGATTTATAAAATACGCAAATTTATTATGATCCTTTTTTATGATCCTTCAGTTTTAGGTTGACATTAAACATATGTAAATATAGAATGATAAACAATAAAACCTCGATTCTACATTAAAAAAGAACACAATGGTTCTATTTACTCTGAAATTGCTTTAAAAAGCTCACCCTTGATGTTATTTCTTGTTGCTCAAACCAGGAACCTTCCTATCAATGGAACGAATTAAATAACGGATGCAATATGGCCGTCGTTTGACCTCATCATCCAATATCCTGTCAACTGGATATAACTGCAACTTGTTTATTTATCGGTTGCTTTGCACTTGAATCTGCTTGTCAAAGGCCATCGGAGCGCTTGGCACTGAAGATTACTTACAATATGATTAGGGTATTCTGTTGGTGGATCTTGATATCAATTGAAGGGACATTGGGCAGAAAATTTGGACATTGGTGAAATAGTCTTTTCTAATGATAGCAATTGTTTTGGTATTTTGTTGTCATCGGGTAACTGGCAAACATTCTAAATTTACTGAAATATGTCTACCCCATTAAAGATTAGCTTATCTATTTTATAAAAAATATTAAGAACACAGTTTTGAATGTTATTTTTAGTTGTTTCTTTTGCAAGAAATATAAGTTGCAATTTATATTTTTTTCACATAATCAGTGGCATTCATACAACTTGGATATCCGGTAGACCATGTCACATCACTCAGTCAGCTACGTGGGAAAAAATATAGAATAACAGTAGCAACAAACCACGCATGTTAACTCCACAGCTGACTGGTGGCAGCACTGCCTACCACATTTTTTACCAATTTATACTAATAGTTTCAGAACTTCTAGTTTCTTATTTATCCACATGCAGTTATCTTTCGTGGGCAACTCAATGGTAAAAATATACGCGCTACGCTTCGATGCAGGTGCGTGATTCTTGGGCCCCGCCACAGATTATAAAATAGTTCCCCACCGTGACATTGTCAAGTCATTGTTATTTAATCTATGGTCGCGTGCACTCGTTACGTCACCCGTTTGACATTGACAATACTCGTAGGGATTCTATCGTAAATTGATCAGCTGGTTTTGGTTTACTAACGTTTGACAGTTGGCAGAGTGACAGAGATTAAGTGGCATTTAAATAGTGGCTGACCAAATTTAGGTGATGTTTATTTTTATGAGTTGTTACGAGTTACTAACAGATACACATTTTTTTTTTACAATGCATAACGATAATCATTAACCATCTCTAATAATTAAGATTGTTACATGTCAGTTAAAATGAATACAATTAATACAGTGTAAACAAAATACTTCAGTAGGTCAGTTAATTAGTGGTTTATAGATGAATTAAGTACCTATTTGTTAGTTGATGTTTAGATAAATAATTTCCGTAGTATATACCAAAACACTTTTATGAATTTGAAAAAATATCATTTAATTTTTCAAACAACTTCCTAACTCACATAAAAAATAAACAAAACAAAGTTTTAGAAAATTCCAGTCCCTTTTTTATTCAATCGCTGTAGCAACAAAAACGATACAACACAGCAACATGTTTGATTATAGCCCCTCTTCTAATCACGGTCGACCTTACGCTGACCTTTCGTTTAAAGGTCAGGATGAATTTTACCAGTTTACCTTAATCAGGTAGGGACATTGGGAAATTAAGCCTTCGCTTAGTGATGGGTAACTAAGCGAGGAGGAAAGTGGACAGCATTATCCTTTACGACTGTCCTTTATTAAAATACATGATCCGTAGATTAAAAATTAAGATTAGTTTTAGATGCTTAAGATGAGGAAAAACGTGTAAAGTTTTGTTTACTTCTCTTGTTGTAAAGGCTGATCGCTTTTGTGATAAAACTACTTTTAACCACTGTACTATCAAGTTTTATTATTTTTGTCCTGTATCTTTATAATGTCGTATCACAAAGATTGTTTGTATCTACTATCTACTCTAAGTTTTCAAAATATTAAAAAAATCCTGAAATCTTAGGTTCTTTAAGGTTAGTCAAACAAAAACCTCTAGACCTACATCGTGGTCTAATTTAATCTGATTGCCTTCAGTCCCATGACCCCTCACAACAAAATAATCTAGCCATAATAGTGGTATAATGGCCGACCTTGTTCCATAATGTCACCAAGTGCATCTCCTAACATTAGTCGAGCTATTATTTATTCTCTGGCAAGTTTGATCTAAATAGACTTAATTGCTAATTTCAACGTGAATAGAACATTAATTGCTCAGTTTGGTATTGTACCGTCCAAGACCTTGTGACGGGTTGCGTATCATCAGTGTTGTACGCGTGAGTAGATTTGTAATTTATATCTTTTCAGTATTATTTAACCAACATACTTTTATTTGGATTGACATACATTATTTTATACGACCTTTTGGGTTTTGGGAGAATCTTACGTACCAATTTGTTTTTTTTTTTACATTAATAGTGACTAATTATGCCGTAGCCAATGCAATTCTACTTCGTGCAGAAAAGACAATTCAATCTCAATTTCTAAATAGAACAAAATGAGTAGAATCATTATTGTTAATACTTACGATAAATTTATGTCATAGCATTTAAAATGGCATTTGTTTTATGTAAATGTAAGGTTTAATTTAACGTGAAAAAATATTCTGCTACCACTATGCATGTATAATGGCTCGTGATCGGACTAATATTACCACAACCACATAACAGATATAATAGTAACCTCGCCAATGTCACGGGCGATGCTTTGCTCACTCGTCTAGAAGCAATCGATGTTTTTGCAATTGATTATGTATTGTTGTCATCGAATCGCAGTTCTGTCGGTTTTTTGTTCTTTTTGTTCCGACACTGCATTTAGTTCCGTTTGAGCAGATACTCGTTTATAGTCTGATTAGTGTCCAGCAAACCTTGCAGCTGTTTAAAGATATTCGTATAGAAAAATTTTATAATAAATGTTATCGTAATAATATTTTAGTATATAAGTAAAAATTTATGAAACAAAAATATATGCGTTTGATTACTAATTAATATAAAATTAGGCTTTATCTGCCTCAGTACTCAAAACAAGGACATTTAGTACCTAATGGAAACATGTATGAAATTTAATTAAGAACCCGTACATTTTACGCTATCCGGTAGCTTAAATTCTGCACATAGCGTACAATTCAAATATGATAAATCAATACTGACACGCCTCCCTCCCCGTTTCGAACCAAATTGTGCTTGAAAACAGCCTACACTCAACTTTAGAACCAAATTAATCACTTTCCAAATTTTGTTGACTCATAAGGGTTGCGTTGTAAAAATGTTACTAGTTATGGGCTGGTTAAAAAATTTGTGAGACAATTACCAAGTCAAAAATAAGATGCATATTAGGATTGACATTGTATTTTGTAATCATGAGAAGTTCTCAAATCAAAATATCTTTATTGAATACATTATGACTTATTTCCATTCACTTATATTTTTTTTTTGTACTAGTGACTTGACCCGACTTATATGCTTAGCATTGAAGACATAAACATTCATATATAAGAGGACAGACAGCGGGAGTTGACTGTGTTTAATACTATGTAGGTAGTGATGAGTAACGAAAGGAACTAAACACTACTATATAG
The DNA here is from genome assembly GCA_964023185.1 of Macaria liturata. Lineage (NCBI taxonomy): Eukaryota > Metazoa > Arthropoda > Insecta > Lepidoptera > Geometridae > Macaria > Macaria liturata. Next base: position 9,690,944 of record OZ026812.1, on the reverse strand, counting down.
GGATAGGATGATAAATTAATTCAGCGTAATAATTCAAAATAATCTGCAAAGCCACTAAGCTTAGCATAAACACGTAATAAAATGGTTTAGGCTTTTAGCAAATTGACTTATCGACTTGGTTAAGTTTTGGCACATATCCGATTATTCGAGGTTTAGTCTATGACCTCACCTTGAATGTTGAACATTTCGGAATTAACCTTGCCATCTGATATAACTTTTATTGATTGTAGCGTAAATTTTGCGGTGAATACGAGGTTAGATTTTCAGCCTACATAACATAACATGTAGGCTAAATACGCGAAGCCCTGTACCTAAGCCTTTGTAAATGTACACTTATAATAGAGATGTTTATTTATTTTATTTTATTTAAGAAACAAAACTTACAAAACACAGATAATTTTACAAAAAACTTAGCACACCGTCCATACTGTCGCTGTGCGGCAGTGTTCCCAGGATGCTGGCAGTATTTCCTCTTTGAAATTGATAGACTCAAACATTGAGAGAAATAGCTGCCAGTCCTGAGATCTCCTATGTAAATAAATAAACATCTTTATCTACTTATAGTAGATAATCCTACTTCTAAATATTGTATTCAATCCTTAAATTTATTTTTTGTAAAATCTTCATATCTACCAATGTATTATGTGCCAGCAGAAACAATCTATATATATAAAACTCAAAGGTGACTGACTGACTGACTGATATAGTGATCTATCAACGCACAGCCCAAACCAATGGACGGATCGGGCTAAAATTTGGCATGCAAATAGATGTTATGACGTAGGCATCCGCTAAGAAAGGATTTTTGGTAATGTTACTTTTAAAGGGGTGAAATAGGGGATACAAGTTTTACTTTCTAATGCAAGCAAAGCCGCGAGCACCCACTAGTTCAATATAAAACTTAAAACACATACGCCGTAAAACAGCTGACTGACACAGTAACATTTTAATTTAGTTCCACAAGATTAAGCCCATTTCAGTAAACAGTTTACGTTTTCTCTCAAGGACTCGGCTCTAGGGGAGAATATTCAAGGACTCGATCTAAATTCTAATTTTCAGCTTTCGTAGGCTTCAATCTTCTGAAGCCATCAAATATGCCACTCACTTGATAGTCTTATCTCGAGCAAAATTTGACGTTTGGGTATTTTTCTTATATTTTAAGTTAGCGAAGGAGTACAGTTGATCGTTTTATTTATATTGTGGCTGATACTGTTTGATCAGATTTCTGAAATAAATTTATTATGAGGAAATATGGTTGAGCATTTCGGTACTGAGCATGTGTTAGTAGTGTTTTAACTGTTCCCTTTTCTATACGGTTTATAAAATATTACAAACAATGTATTACATCATAAAAAACGTATGAAAAGAAACCGAATAAAGCGTTATGCAAGGACTCTATATTAAACTCACATAATCATGCCATAAAAAGGGCAAGCTTCCCGCTCCACAGCCTCCCAAAAATAACCCCAAATACATCCCAAAACCGGCAATCCCCCATCAATCAAGTTTTTCGTATCCGAAGAAATAAATGACCTACATAAATCATTATAAATGAGCGATGTTCCCGGTTTCTTTTAGCCTTTTATCTTTGGAGATATCTGGTCCCATTTATTTCTATATTATATGACAAAGTGTCAGGGAATAGAATGGGGATGATATGTTTTTATGGGGCTTGAGTTGAGATGTGGGTCAGTGGGTACTGGATTTATATAGACACTAGTGGGTGCTCGTGGCTTTACTCGCATTAAGAAGTATAACTTGCATCCCCTATTTCACCGCTTTAAAAGTGGCATTTCCAAAAAGCCTTCCTAACGGATGCCTAAGTCATAACATCTACCTGCATGGCAAATTTCAGCCCGATCCGTCCATTGGTTTGGGCTGTGCATTGATAGATCACTATGTCAGTCAGTCAGTCACCTTTGAACTTTTTTTTGGTTTTAAAGGTTTACAGTGCTATTTTAGGTTGTCGAAATGAAATATTTATAAAGCTATGTGTAGTTTACATGCACTGAATCTGGAGACATTTTCTCAGTCTACAAATGTTTTCTTGAAGCGATAAGATAGATTCTGATATAGATAAATTATGTCATGTTAAATAACCTTGCCAGATTGCAAATCCCAGCTTACAGCCGTATTTAAATCATAATTTGAATATAAACATATTAGTAAAATAAAATAATAAATCGTATTAACAACTGGCTGAAATATTTCTATAACATTTTTTTTTAATGATAAGCCTGCTTAGTTCAAAATTATTTTTAGGTATAAAATATTTCAAGGCTAGTGTAATATCAAGTGAAACGCAGGTATATTAACTTTTAGTACTTTGCATAAATTGCGAATAGTATAATCTTGTAGTAAAAATACTTAATTTCTCTTTATAAAGGAGCAAAAGTTGAACCAGAGCCTGGTAGCTAGTAATAAAAGTTCGCAACTCCACGGGAGAGGCTTTCTTAGCCTCGTTACCTATTTTTATCTAGCAATTTATTTTATCCTCCTATATTTTTCCTTGAATAATATCTCCCAGTGGAGAATTTTTAGTCTTTTGTGTAATAAAAATAATTAAGATTAGTGCGACGATGGCGATAAATTGCTTTTCTAGGTTTTACGCGTTATAAATTTGGCCCCGATTCGTATTAACGCTAGAAAAATCTAGATTATAGTATTGCAAGTTTTCTAATTTTTTTTTCTTATAAAAATTAATTTCTTTTGAAATATTTTAGAAACTAAGTGATTAAATTACTCACTTGTGTTTGTAGCGTATGTTAAATTTCATTCAGGATATGTGCCGCAGATATTTACTGCTATGAATTTCAAAATTATAAATGAAACAAAAAACAAACATTAAAAAGTCTACAAGAGCCCCTTGTATACAAATCACTACTAATAAAGAAGGGTGGCGACCGCTGACACCATCAAAACAAGGGCGATCCACCCTATTTAGGGCAGTAGGTATCTCTATAAACGCCACCCACGTATCAAGTATATTATAAGCAGATTACGTGAACTTCGAAGCCCCTACCCGACCAAGAATGACGCAAAACACCGTTTATACAATCAATAAAGTAGCTACCAGGGTAGGCAAGCGTGGATCCATTAAAGGAATTTACATAATCCTAGTTAGCGCCACGAGAACTCACCAAGTACCTCAGAAATTCCGAATAAATTACCCACCATTCCAAAGGAGAACAAGCAAACTTTGGTAATTTGAAAAAATGCTGGAACGAACACTTATTTTTATCTTTGCGAAGTTTATCGGGGCGTTACAAGTGGTTCGCGAAATTAAAACAGGTCATTTTAAATTGAAATGAATGTTAATATATTTTTGTTTCTATTTTTTTTATATTTTCTTTATATAAAGTTGCAAAAGGGTCACATCTTAAATATGATACTGGTATATAGTAACTATCTTACACAGATAGCAAATAATTCGTTTTATGTTATATGTATGAATGTGGTAACCAAAGAACACTTTCTTTTTGAAGTCAATAATTTAAGCACAGAGATTTCTTCCCATTCTGACCGTTAAAATAAAAATAATACCTAAGCTTTCGAATACAAAGCAAGGTTACGGTATTCAAAAGTTGAATACAGCCTTATCTATATTTCTTTTTAACTACCGTGAGAACCTCACAAGTAAACACTTCCGTTCTTTTATTAACAATAGGTATACAGTAGAATTCTTGCCAAATTATGTAATTTGCCTTTTTATTTAACGATGAATTTAGTAAATACGACCACAATTATACATTGAGATTCTCTTCAAGATGGCAAAAATATGTGTTTATTTAAAACATTAGCCTTATAATCAAACACAAATTACAGCATCACAGAAACACATATGTGTCCAGTTTGTAATCTCACGCCCCAGTACACTATTTGCTAACACCTACTTACCAAACTCTATTTCAGGAGTCTGAAGCGTTGAAATCAAATAAGGCTTGTTTACATGGCCTCTGTTACGTCAGGGCCAGACTGTTCATCACGGTGGAGGCAATTTTACAGTAGTTCACCATTACTTACGTCACTAGGGTGAAAATATAGCGCTATGGGATTCTCACCTTTGACTCAAAGGTAAAGAGCCCAATTTAGATTGAAACGGCGCGACCGAGACCCATTTCCCTGGATTACCTCAGTCTTCTTAATGCGAAAAGTTTGACGTCACTAACTAAACCGCGATTTGAGTGCTGTTTAGTGAGTTCTTTGGTAAATTGTATCGTTCTTAATATTACTGGTAAGGAAAAAGATGATGCTATTCGAGAGAAATATGCTGTTTTGGATAATACGGAGTAAGCGGCGCAAGCCTGCTAAATCATGATGATTGGCGTAATGCCGATTACTGGTAAGGTTTTTAGCGTATTTTTTACTTCAGTGAGTGCTCTAAACATAGCAATTAAATTACTGGTTTCACAGTGAACAAATAGTATCCTTCATGAAAATATAGTTAAGTTAAAGTAGAATAAAACAAAGGATTTCCTCGATAACCATTCAAAACAGATAGAAAACCCCAATATTTCACTGTCGATCATAAATTTTAACGCGAAAAGCCTATCAATCACGCAATAAAATTATTTCGACATCAAAATACAAACGGAATCAAAACCTTTTTTATTACAAATTCAACTATTTGGTTTTACTGCGTATTGAAACGTGTACCAATACGAGTACATATTTTATTCACGAATAGCAAATAACCAATATAGTTATAGACATAGCAACAGTATGTATGTTTGTTGTGACATCAAGTTAATGAGACGATCATGAAAATTGCGAAGCACGTGAATATGTTACTGAAAACACGTATTTTGTAACATGGACGAGAATATTAGTGATAAATCGTGCTGAAGATTTAAAAGCATGTTTTTTACCGTTTCATATATTTTTGCTACTGGTTAACACAAATAGAATATACTAAATGTTACATTTTATAAGGTTTATGAATAAAAAGCTTCTTTTTATTTTTATTAAATTGTAACATTTTCAAAGGGTTTGCTTACTAGGCGTCAATGAGTGAAACATTCTGTATAACGATTTATATATCGGTAATTAAATGGCTACATCTAAAATACGTTCTATTCGTTGGTTCCATTTAAACAGATAAACAGATAAACATTTTATTGATAATTTGATGAATTATAAGTCAATTAGGAAAGGCACAATTACAATAACAATAAACAATAATAATAATAATAAACAATAATATCGCAGTCTAAATATTTAGTCTAGTTCGAGCAGCCAGAATTAGCGAGCCCTTATTATATTTTAATAGCTTCATTAAAAGCGAACGTGCTCCAATCAAGTTAACGAAGTTCTTTCATGTTGCTAATAGGAATTGGCTCCAACATTGCTTTTGTCGTATATTTGGGTCAGTCACCCGTTCATATCGCCGTGTCAAAACTGTAATAGGGAAGTGCCTTGACACGCTTGCTCGCTCCACGCTCGGCCTGAGGGTCTATTGTCGACTGAAAGCAGCATTGTATTGTTTACATTAATTTATGTCACTCAGGACTACCTACGCTAAGGTTTGATGTAGGTTAGAAAAGATTTGTTTTACAAGAAAACCAATTTCAAGTATTTTTAGGAACAAGACGACATATACGAAAAAACCTAGCCTGATAGATATAATCAGGCTTTTAATTCAAAATAATATCGCATATTAGACGTACAATTTCAGCTCTTAAAAGTAGTAGTTAACCGTATTATTAAAATGATTTTAAGAACATATTTACCACAGACTACAGAAATTAATATAAAAAAAATAAGACGTTTAAGATTAATGTAAAAAAACTCAGTGCTACTAATTTTAAACCTATTCGTATGCCGTAAGCCTTTTTAAGACTCGTAACTTTATTTAAACTTGTGAAATAAACGACGCTTTGTTGAACGAAAAAGCAATTCTGATAAATTCACCCCTAATTGCAGTCTTGTTCAAAGATCCATTATTGCCTTCTTTTTGCTCCCCCAGATTTTCACTCGATTGGGACTATCTTTTTATAACATTTTTTTATTGTATTAGTTCGTTCAGCTTGAAACATTTTTTATATTTAGATGTTAAGCTTTATGCGTGCTGCGTTCTTTTAGCCTTTTCTAGGCATCCCACGAAGATCTGTCAAAAGGTTCAACCTGTTTTATTTTATTTTATTGAAGATCTAAACAAATATGTTACACAGTCTTCATGGAATCAATGTAATTGTATAAAAATGCCACATATTTTGCTTTTTGTTTTGTTATGAATTTTATTTTTTCATTTTTCATATTCCCTTGCCACAGGAATATCTTAATATATGTATATCATATCAATTTGTTTATGTTACACTAGTGAGTGCTCATTAAGAAGTAAAACTTGCATCCCCTATTTCACCCCTTTAAAAGAGGCATTGCTAAAAATCCTTTCATAGCGGATGTCTACGTCATAACATCTGCCTTCATTCCAAATTTCAGCCCGATCCGTCCAGTAGGTTGGGCTGTGCGTTGATAGATCACTATATCAGTCAGTCAGTCAGTCAATCAGTCAGTCACCTTTGAGTTTTATATAAATAGCTATGAGAATGAAATATTTTAAATTCAAAATCTTTTCTCGAAAAGATACCCAATGACTGTATCTCTTACAAAATTGTTATCACATCGGATATCTGATATTAGGAACATATTTGCAAATATGGCTCTTGCTTAAAACGCTTATCTTGGCATCAATCGTCATCAATCAAAAGCCGTCTTAAGTTAGAAATATTATATAACATATATTTGTGTAATCTATGTCTACTAGCTCTCAGATAGTAATCCATCATTTGGAAATGTCAGAAATTTAAGCCAAACTGCAAATTTTTAGCTTCTCAAGCGCTTTCGTAGCCAAGAATTACAAATTGTTTCGTGATCTCGTTTGAGTTTGTGACGGAGCAATTTGGTTATTTTTACTTACTAATTTGTAACATATTTCACTTTATATAATATTCTTTTTTTTGTTTACAGGTAAGTTGAAGCAATACTTACTGGCCGTATATAAACAAGGATCTACTCGTGAGAAAAAAACATAAGTTTTATGGTTTACTTTGATTACACGTAGGTATACAAGAGAGCAAGTTTGTCAATTTCACTAATTTTCTATCAAAAAGTTTTGTGGTCGTGCTACGTCGATTTAGTTAATATGAGTAGGTAGGTACCTACCTATACCACCACCAGGACAGGTAGGACCACATTTTTCAAGATATTTTACTTACAATTTGTACTCAATTAAATTGAACCAGTAGGATAACAAAGCTTAAATTATTGTGACCAATCTAGTCATAAAACAGACCTCTAACTTCTCTACACTTTACATACACACACACTCACATTATATATGTATAGTATTATATAGTAGGTATAGTATTTCAGACTCACGTGCTAATTCCGAGCCGTGTTGTTATTACGTTTGCCCTTGGAGAGAATTACCGTCGTTGCAGTACAATACACGTAACTTACTTTGATATGTATATTTTATACTTCAGCCGCTACTTTTAACTGCTTAACTACTTTAAGTGGTTAAACGTTTGCATAATGTGGGAATAGCTATAGAAGTATAGTTTTAAGTATACATGCTTTATATGGAATTGGTTTCTATAAAATATATTATATTATAATATTAGCTTTTTTCTAATAATTCGCGTAAACAAGTAGTTGTGAAGTTTGTTAGTTTTTGTGACGGTTAATTTTATAAAGGTTAACAATAATTATTAGTCAAATATAATACTAGTATATAGATACACACACACACACACACACACACACATGTGGTACAGATTTATATTTAGGTACAAGTAAATTCCAAAATTTTCTTCATCCATTTACGTACAAAATCGCACATAAACAAACCCTCGTTTATTTAGAACTTAGTATCTTATCAAGAAATGCAATTTCAGTTGTAAACCCATAAAAAGTGATAGCGAAGTTTAATGATCAGAGTGACGTCAGAATAAGCCTTATCAACTACAAATATGAGATGACGTGGCAAACGGGAGAACACATACGTACTGTGGCAATAAATTACGACTATGTACGTACATAATATACCTATGTATGTAATATCTAAACTATTTACTGGTACGAGTAGATAACATATGCGAATATACGCTAAAGAACCTTTTTTTTACATATGTATATACAAAATTTACTTAAATATGCCTACTGGAAAAAAGGAATGTAATATAAATAATTATTATGTATGCAAAAGGAAAAACATATTAAGAATACGCATTATTTATCAGATACGTTGTTGCTTTTATATAAAATTGTGAGTTCGTTCTGTGCTCGCTTCAGTTCATGTTTTTCTTCAACCCTGTTCTATCTCTAGAAAATGACGCAACAAACTAACCAACTCGGTTATTACCCTTATATTTTATATCCCAGAACCACAGAATAAAAAGTAGTAGTCTACGAATAAATAGATACTACAGAATTATAACTCCTTACAAATTTCGCGTCGAAAATGCTTCTACATTTCATCTGTCTCTTACACAAATCTTGCTTGTGAGCTTGATTGGTTACGATGCCGGAATTAGCCGAATGCTGAATGGACGCAGTTGTCGATAAAGGGGTAAGCCCCGCCCATCAATTCAACCGTGGCAGTGGCTATCTTGTGGTAACTTTTTGGCTTAGTTCAAAAGTCTGAATTATTTATTACATAAGCAAAAGTACACTATACCAAAACATAAACAATCAAATCTCCGTACTAGCCGCCGGTGCATCTATTTTACTATTTTATTATGCAATTGACGAGTTTTTCTCAAGCAAAAAAAAACGTATTTTAATATTAAAGACAACGAGTATATACTCGTGTAAGGTGTATAAGTACACCTATACACCTGATCTTGTAATATGTACCCATGTACTCGTAATTACCAATAAATGGTTTATCGTGTCTTAACTGGAGTACATCTTTGGGTATGTTTCCATAATATTTATTATTCGTAGTACCCAGTAGAACATAAAAAAGCAAGCGGCGTTATTGTAACTAGAACGAACGAGATATATTGCACAATCAATACAACAGGTCTGCAATATGTATTACTTTATTTCCCCTGCGATCTGCCGTTTGGTGCCTTTTGGGATTCTGTTCGGAAACAGTGCGTAGGTAGGTATTCATTGTCGAGGAAAGGTATTGTTTAATATATCACTGGAATGATGCAACACAGATAGGCAAGGTAAATAATGAGTAATGAATGATCTCATAACAATATTTTCTAGTAAAATGTTGATAAGATTATCCCTATGTGTCAAAAGGTTATGAAATACGTATGTATGTACTTTATATAGGCAAGTGTATGACGTCAGCCTTTAATACATAAAATCAGGTGATTTATTTAATAATGCGATATGATGAACTCATTACAAGTAAGTTTAATTGAATTAATCGATCTTGAAAATAATTTTAATATAAATAATCATGTGAATATTACGTCCACATATCAAACCCAAAGATTTCATAATTTTGTTCTAGATTTATAAATACTAGTAATAAAGAAGACTTATCTCGATTTAAAGCGTTAATTTTGTCTGAGTCTTGTTTTTAATTATCCGCCTACAGACTAATAATTTACGCAACTTTCAGCAAAATCAACTTACAAAGTATTATTTATGGGATTATTTTGAAAGACGACTCAAGGGCTTCTAAAACCGTCATATATTTATGGAAATGGCTGAAATTAGAAGCTAGGTGAGAATTATATTATGTATATACGCGGTGGCATTTCGCTTATTTACGGCATGTTCACATAAGGAAATGCCTTTTTTATTGTTTTTTCAGTATTCGCAAGATATGAGGCATCATGTAAAATTGTTTTTGTAGAGATATCTACATAGAAAAAAAATCAGACACTGTTTATGTTTAACTCCTAAAATTAGATAAACTTGTTATTGTTACTAAACCACTCATAAAACATATGAACAAATATCATCCTAACGCCTTACAGGTCCTCACTTTCTACTTATAGGAATTTATCACCATTTTTCAAACTTTATAAAAGGTATAAAATACTTAAAACCTTTACGAAGAACCTTGTTTCCTGAAAATACAATCAAGGGGTCAAATCCAGTCAATATACTTCCTAGCAAGTGTGCTTAACATCAGACGAACAGTAGACAAACATAGCCTATTTAGTGATTAAAGCATCTAAAAAATACGTGATTTCTACATCAAACACCAATATAAGTAGGTTTGTAATACAACTACACAGCACGTTAGCTCATACCTCCATACGGGTAGGTATATCACTCTCAAACAGCAGTTGCAAAACACTGATAACCCAGTTCAGTATCGTCCCAAAAACGTGTGAAAGTGACATTAAACTAGGTGAAATTTGCATAGTGATGTTATCTCTACATGACTCGAGATAGTATGTAGGTACCTAGCTGAAGTTTCGTTTGAATATTTCATTCTATAGTTTCGATATACAACGCAGGTTTTATAGGATTGGGAAAGATGGTAAAATTTAAAAAGAGATGTCAACCATTTGTTTTTTGAATATAGGCATAGGACTCAAATTATAGTATAATTGATATGTAAATATTTTTACGACACGTACCAGTGGTTATTGTTCAGGCAGGTATACATACAATCACAGTTACCAACGTAAATATACATTCCACATAACATTACCTTTCATATCATGTTATAAAAGGAACAAAATTGAAATAAAATTGTAAACCGGTGTTGCACCAAATTTAGTCAACCAAAAACCGACGAGAATAAATCGAAAAAAAATAAAAGCAAAACAAACATCACGAAATACAAACAAACGTTTCGCTGCCTTTCAGTTTCACCACAAAAATAAAGCACTCGTGCGAATATAGAATACGAAAATGGCGACCCAAAGCGTAGGCTGATTTATTTGTGTAGGAAGGAATCGTGCAAATACGTAATACCTACCTACTTAGCACGTACTAAGCTAATAGCACCGCCCACGCTCCTGAAACATCCATACGAGTAATCTACATGAAATTTGCATTAGCGCATATCTGTACACGTCTCGTAATTGGTTTGGCATTCGTATATGATAACGTTATATTCACGAAGTTGGGTTAACATTTCCTGAAACATCAAATTCATAAAGCTTGCATAATATGTTATTATTTTAAAGTCGGTTAAAGATTATAATAGAGCATTTAATGTATCACTTTCTTTCTTTTGTGTTTATTGCTCGATTATGTTGACAAATTAATTTAAATAATTCGTAAATAGAGAAAACAATAAAAAGCCAAAATAATAAAATAATTCATATTAATTAATTTATGTTTTGCTATTTGTATTTTGAAATACCAGAAAAAAAGTGATACTTATGTAGGCAATATACATTCAAATCTGAAGTTGCACGAATCTGGCCCATCCTATCTAATCTCATGTCCATCTTTCATCACAACCTCTACCTACAAAGTTAACTAACCCAAAACGGAAATAGCTAAATCAAATTCGGTTTTGAAACAGTGCTCAATCAGACCCCAGTCATAATAATGAAAAGTTATTGACCCTATTGGCAAGTTCCTTCCTATATAATATAATATCGGGACCCCAACTGAAAGTTTTATGACTAAATTCATGACCATTTTAAAGTCCATTGACTTTATTAAAGTTCTATGACTGTAGTTCCTCGAACGATATTATTTTATTTTTAATCTAACTTGATATTTCAATAAAATACTTTTAATAAGGTTTTGCTTGCAATCAGACATACTTATTTAACTCGATGGCTTCTATAATTCTTGATACAGTCTGTTTACGAGAAAGTACCACAATTTGGATACCTTGGTTTATTAAGTATTATGGAAACCCGTTACGTAAATCACATTGCTTTAATCAATGTTTGAAAAAAAAACACAATTACACGATACTTGAATATATTATAAGCAATCCAGAATTACTATTTTAAGTGAATATGATTCTTGAGCGATTCAACAATCGTTCACAGTTTATCCTCCTTCTTTATGATCACAACTGAACAGAATTTATTAAGATTATCAATAGACTCCGACCATAGATACGATCAGGGTCCAATAGTACTCATAGCCTTGACTTACGCACACAAGCGTAACCATTGTACGTGATATCCCATGGTCAGAATCATGTTTGAATCCATCCATTACTGATCAAACTATATCATTGTATGATTTGTATGATCAGTAATCGATTCGTTTTATCATACCTACTGACCAAAACATAATGTAAAAGGTTTCCTCCTCCTCAAATCGTATTCTTCAGTACTGAGGGGTTGTGACTTCCTCCTAGGTTGGTTTTGTCCAATTGGTCCATTAGATTTAGAAAATGAAACAGCCACATAAAACATGCTTTTGAAAACGGACGGATAATATAAAGTAGACACGCCAAAATTACAGCCAAAATGTCAAAATGTATATTAATCATGTTAATTATGGCAAGAGGCTGCAAATTAAGTAAAATATTTCATTTTAATTATTTTTGTTCAGTGCAGTGCTGTGCTGAAAGACTTTAGCAAATATTTTTTATTAATGAAAAAAAAATACACATTACAGTCCAATCATCAGTAAATTTTACACAAACTTACAAAGCCAATTTCAAACTTCGCGTAATCAAAAGCGTGAGTTTCTCAAACTAAACAAGCCGCAATAGGTGTTCCATCTCGGAACTTAGAATAAACCAAACAGATGTAATTTCAGCAAATATTAATCAGAGAAAGCTAACAATAGTTTGCATAACAGTCCCATATAACGTAATGAATGTTTTATTTTATTTTAATTGTTAAATACGTTTAACTTAAGATATTTATTATGTTTAAACTCTCTATCTATCAATAAGGATTAGTTTAAAAACTTAAATGATGTTAAAATCTTAAAATGATAAAATACTACAAATAGATAAAATAATAGCATAGTTTTTTTTTATTACCCTTTTTTTAAATTAAAAGGTATGTATAGGTAAAGTAATAAATTATTTATTAATTGATAGATTATTAAAACACCAACAAACAATAAAACACACAAAACTTAAAATTAGTGTGGCAACCCTATCGCTCAAAGCGATCTCTTCCAGGTAACCAATGTGGCAGCTGCTAATATCAAAACGCTATTAAATTTCAGATACTGACTTTTAACGACTTAATATTCTCCATCAATAATTATTCAAATTATTTAACAAATTATGAACCTATTTCCAAAGTTAGATCTGCGAAATTTCAATAAATCTATCTCTAATACCGATAATAGAATAACGTATTACATTGGAATACGAAAATACGCAAATTAGAGGTGAACCCATTTCGCATTGCGAATCACCTCTATACATGAGACTTACACAGGGTTATACGAAAAATAACTTAAACAAAAATATTAACAAATTCTTGTGTCAAAGTTTTCATATCACCCTAAAAGCCTCCGACATGACTAAACTGCCGTAATATTACAAACAGGCAGGACATAATTTAACATGTCATCTGAATCACGGAATCACGGATTTTGAGTTAAAAATGGTTGTTTTACAAAATACTTCAAAAAATATAAACTAAAAAAAAAAAAAAAAATCATACATACAGTTCTATATATTCATGCATATATATATAAATGAACGATAGAATTATCTAATATATTTTCTAAAAAAACTCTTTTCATATACCCCTGAATGCATAGCTACGTTTTCCCTGAACATCATCGAATCGAACCTTCATATAAATTTATTCATTAGGTATTATGTAGGTACTGCGCAATCAATCCCGACGGTAGATTTACATTCAAGACCAAATGGAGCGTAAAATATATTAAAAGCGCCAGAAAAGCTGAGAAAATGAAGGCTTTGATATGAACATCTTGTGGGTATGGAAATGTACTACACAGCTTTTGTGACGTTGGTCTAATAGCTGATTGATTTATTCGTATGTAATTACCAAAGAAGCATTCATTTTTGCTATGTAAAGAGGTATTATTATATCTTCCGTAGATTGGATGATATGTAAAAAGATGGTAGGTACTTGTTGTTCTTCATAAAAAAGAGTTCATTATAATTCTGGGCGGAGTTTGAAAATTTTCGACAACTTACGCCTTGTTACACAATCCTCAAACTTATTTTTATGCCGTTTTTAATATCTAAGGATAGCTTTTGGAGCAAATAAATTACTTCGGCCGTAAAGAAACAAAGTTGAAAATTATGATCAAAAAGTGTTTCGGAAGTCGATTAAAACTTATTTATCGCTTCTTTCATTTTTTGTGTCAGATATTGACTATCCTGCTAAAACTTTTAATGATTTCCTTGATTAATTTATCAAACAAAAGTAAGAGAAATTGAGGTACTCGTAAGTAATAGCAAAAAGGTCGTATCAATTTTGGTATATTCGTTACGCAATAAAAAAATATTTTCAAAGACCTCTCTCTCTCTCTCTCTATTGAGTCGTTTTTCCTCATGACTGAAGGTTGTGACTCTCCCTCAGAATTAAATAGTTAGGGGAGTTCTCTTGGGCAGATACATCGTGGTGGGCGCCCAGGTCCTACCACGGAAGACCCAGGTCCGTCCTCGGATATTGTGGTCCTCAAACATGTTGGTTTCCTCACGATGTTTTCCTTCACCGCTAAGCGAGTGAAAATCCACAAATAACTTGAAAATACAAGTCGTCGGATCTGATTGAAAACCTGTAGATGTACTTTAATAATTTCTGTAAGGCGGTTAAATAACAAGTTTACTAAAATATAATACCACTCAACTTCTTAACATATTCCAAACTCCAATCTTAACACCCAAAGAATTAATAAAGACCGTTATAAACTTTAAAGACATCAATTTATAAAAGAAAGAAGTAACAGCAACGTACGTAGTATTATTAAGCTATAACAACACATCAGACTATTAGATGGCGAGAGCTTGCAGCGGAGATAGATGCACGTAATTTGTTACTGAGAGGACTAGGTTTTAAGAAAATAGCTAGTTTCTAAGTAAAGGTTGGAAATAAGAAAAGCAATATCTAACTTTCACTGAACAAGTAAGTATATTTTGACTCGTGTAATGATTTAATTAAGCGCTCGACAAAGTCATTTAAACAATTCAGACTTTTAATTACGAATAAAATTAAAATAAGAACACTATTTATAAAAATCTTTCTAAATACGACTGCAAAATCACGCAGTCTTATGACAAAATAATTCAGGTTCTATATTGCGCCAGTCAGAGAAATCAAATCTTTCCACCTTTGAAAAGTTATATGATCTTGATGATAAATAAGATACAACGTTGCTTACATTTAAAAAAATCCTTATTATTCTCTTCATAGATATTACTTGGTCACATAAGAAATACGTCATATTTATAGATTGCTGTTTAAGCAATCTTTTGTATCAAAGAAAAAGTTTTACTTTGTTTATCTACAAACTTTTCGCTTCAATCTTATACCATACTCCTGCTAGCTAGCCATCTTAACACTTTCATCCCAACCCGAAGATAACATCAATTCTTTACTTCAACAACCACTACTGTGGTAAATAGCCTGCTTGGTTTCAACCAGTACTATTCTATATCCTAGGTTATATATGTTATTTATCTTAGGCTATATAGATACGTCTGGAGGGCATAAAATTCAATTTGAGTATCTCCCCAACTGTGACATTTATGTTGACTTTTAGTGGACAGTTTATGTAGAAACATATATACCTATCTAATTATTCTCAACAACGTTAAAGTTTTATTTAAAATAAATAAAATCCTAGTCTATTGTAGGTACTGTACATAGTTACAAATATCTAATAAAAAAAACAAACGCTATCTTTTTCCTAGGTAAAGAAAATTGCATTGCTTTCAATTTGACTGGCCTGTTAGCTTAGTTGGTAGTGGCTCTGCCTTCTAATCTAGGGGTTGCGGGTTCGATTCCCGCCTGACACAAGTATTTATGCATTTTAAAAAATGTATAATTTATTGTGTTGAGTCTGGTTGTTTGTATGTATAATAAGTATGTATTTACAAAAGAAAAGTATATAAGTATTATATCCGTTATCTAGTACCCACGACACAAGCGTTTGTTTAGTGTGGGGCTAGATGGCGCTGTGTGCAATGTCCCGAAATATTTATTTATTTAATTAAAAAATAATTGGCAAATAAAGAAAACAATGTGTGAATTCTACACGTTACTGCTATAATTTAATTTTGTTCTCGATATTTTTTATTCTCTTTAATAACGTCGTCGACGGTAAAGAATACAAATGCTATTTATATCTATCTCAAACGAAAGTAGACATCAAAGCCAAATAACGTAATATTCTAAGTAGGGTCATTCCGGTCTGAACCGAAAACAGATACAATTTAGTATCAGTTTATTAATAATTATTTTGTTGACCTAGAAACTGGTATTTTAATTATTGGATAAACATAGACGAGCTACCAGTTCTTGGAATTCAGTACTTGGACAACTTTAAGAATTGGATCTAAACATATAAATATTTGATGTATATTTTTAAGTATATATGTATTATATTATTAAGAAATAATATGCATATGGAAACCAACAATTCTGTGGTATTTTTATTTAAATTAATGTATATCAGCTGTTCACATGAAGTTTATTTTTGTTATTGTAAAAATGAAGTTCAATAATTTGCTCAGGTGTTCTCAGATGTATTTAAGCATTCATATTTTTACGACAGAACAATAACAAGAATATATATTTTAACATCTCTTTTTGTAAAAGATGTATCTTTATGTATTTTTCAACAATACTTTTCGTTTCTGCATAGCATTATAACTATACCATACTTGTAGACTTCGTAAAAATAATCCTTAAAATATCAACTGCATATTGTACAGTATAATTATTAATACAGTATAATTGTAGCAGTAGGCAATCTATCAACAAAATAATAGTACACAAATTTCTAAAACAATTCAACTGCCTACTATAGTCAATAAATCAGTAAACAATAAATAAATCAATCAATCAAATAAAAAATACCCCCAAATGACTTATCGGAAATAGATTTAGGGTAGAAGTGTGAAGCACCAGAAGTCACTTAAACTGATTAGTTCTGCTCTAATAGCTGATCCAAGGATCGTCCAGTATGGAGTGAAATAATATGGGAGGGTGTTAGTAATAATATTTTTCAATCGCTGAATAAATTAAAGAAACACTGAACACTGAATAAATTAAAGAAGAAGTTACTTAATCCATGTGTTCATATATTATAGTACATGACGATTTATCTTTTACGTATGTATAATCAATTATTTCGTAATTCATTTCAAAATCAAGTTTGATTTATTCAGAAATATAGAATTTGATCAATGTGTCAGATTTGTCTTTAAGCTAATAACTAAATGTTTCTGAATTTCATATAAATTATTGATATATGTAAACTTGTTCCACAATTCAAAAACTGTCACCAAATATTAAGTTTACAACTTCAAATATGCGTCAAGTATGATTTTATGCACATATTCGGGACATTGCACACAGCGCCATCTAGCCCCACACTAAGCAAACGCTTGTGTCGTGGGTACTAGATAACGGATATAATACTTATATTTTTTTTTTAAATGTTAAGTACTTGTGTCAGTCGGGAATCGAACCCGCAACCCCTAGATGAGAAGGCAGAGCCACTACCAACTAAGCTAACAGGCCAGTCAAGCGATGTGACATCTACATCTCTAGACTACATTGTTACTTAGCAAAATACTTATCCAATAATATACCACTTTCACAAAACAAACGTTCGCCGCAAAAAATACCTACATGCTAAAGAAAACTCATACAAATTGCCGCAGTAGGTTTTGCCACGTTTTACTATTAAAAGTCTGGTGGTTTGTTATGGGAATTTGCGCTGTATGTTTTGGGTCGTTAGGGTAGTTTTTCCTTGGGGTTGTGGGGGTGTCGGGCAGTGGGTCGATAGGGGTTACAGATATAAATAGGGCATGAGAAGTTAAAGGCCGCCTCAGTAGGTACGCTCGGTTTCGTTCGATCGATCGCGGATGCTGCAAGACCGGGATTACACTCTTTGTAGAGTCTTCGGAATAAGATGGTTTAGCTTGGAGTTGGAATTAATGGCAAGAAAGATGTGATGGCGTAATGGAGTTAAGATAATGCGTTGCTCTCATGTTATGGCTAAGCTTTCATAGGTTTAAGTTTTTAGGTTCCTTTTGAGATTGGTTCGAAGACACGGTAATTATTTACCGGATTATTGACCGGGCGTTATCCAAGAAAATAAGTGGAGTTAGTATAAAAACACTAACTTCAGTTATTCTTTCGTAGTAAGTAATTTTGTATAAGAGTAGCTAACTCTGGTGCCAAGAGCTTCTAAACAACCTTTTGGGCCTCTGCCGTAACGTAATTCGTTCATTATACATATAAAATGTGTAAAACGTGTGTTTAGTTCTTAGCACTACACTAACTGGCAACTTAATTATTTATCTTGTTGTAAAAAGGAAGGATGTAACGAGGTTTTATATCATAAAGGTACATTATTACGCACGTTAAGTAACAGCCGCATACAACCAACAATTAAATGTAGGTAACAATGCCATGTTATCTCTCAATGCAATCCGAGAATAGAGTTAGGAAGGAAACGACTTGGAAATAGATTAAGATGTGTTTGCATCACTTATATTTAAATTGTTTATTATGTTTCTATAAACGTTAAATAAATAAATAAATATTCCGGGACATTGCACACAGCGCCATCTAGCCCCACACTAAGCAAACGCTTGTGTCGCGGGTACTAGATAACGGATATAATACTTATATACTTTTCTTTTGTAAATACATACTTATTATACATACAAACGACCAGACTCAACACAAGTAATTATAAATTTTTAAAGTACATAAATACTGGTGTCATACGTTTGATATAACATTGATTATAATGCCGAAGGTTTGTAAGTTTGTATAGAAAGAGGCATATGCTCAGCAGTGAGCAATAACTGGTTGTCGACTATGATGATGTATGGATACACACTTATTTATAGAAAATTATGGAAGAACAGATTTTGAGGTAATATTATGTGAATCAGGCAAACTATGGCCAAGTGCGAAGCCGTATTAATTAAAAAAAAAAACTCACATAATATGTTTGTTAGGTATCTGAGACGAAATTGTCAGTAGCTGTATTTATTTGTCAAATGGTACTCGTAACTTAATTACAGTTTATTACCTAAAAACGTTGCTCAGCGAATCGTGTCCATCCAAAGGTTGCCTGGAAGAAATCGCTGAAGGCGATAAGGCCGCCCATATGTAAGTCATCATAAATGTATCCTTCCATGTATTTATTTCATGTTGGTGTGCAATAAAGATGTATATCATTATTATTATCAAAATATAGTCACATTTTTTTTACATTTATGAACCAAATCGGTGTAGAGAATCTTTAATCAACAAAGACTAAACTACGATCATAAGTAACTTAACTTTATCAGTTCCTAATGTATTAGAGCCGTGGTGTGGAAAGTCGCGAACACACTACCTTTGATTAATGTTAGGTAAATTAATTACACCGACCTTGGTACTTCAGCGCACACATGTTTAGGTAAACTGCCGCTGGCCTGTGAGTTAGAGGGGCTATGGTGAGAGCGGTAGCGTGGATAAAAATAAAATAAAAAATGAACATTGACGGTAGCGTGAACCAAAGAAAAACGTTGACAGGGACAGTCTCTTTTTGATGTTATTTCTATCTTAAATTAAAATGGTGATATTAAAATTATACGCGTTTTATCTTCTATTTTGTTAATTTAACTTATTTTGTTAATTGTTATCAGTCTTATGTCCAAAAAGTTGTTACCAAAACTAAAAAAAAACTGATAAAAAAGTTCCTACTGGATTGTGTCGCGAAAAACAACAATATAATTTTACTTTTTTGTAGCCTCATTGCATTCAACAAAAAGTACAGTAAACACAATTTTCACAAAAAAGTCGTAATGTAAACGCCATTCGCTCACCCATACACCACACACAAATTCCGCCATTTCTCATCATGACCTTTCTCGTGACAAGGGTAGCTTTGTTTGAAATAATGGTGAGAACCGCTTACCTGGAAAATGTACCGGAGTTTCTTCCTCTACGGTATTACGTTCATATTTAGCTGACCTTTGATACGTACCGCGCGAGTTTTGACGGATGCCTTTGTATCATTTTATAATTGTAGTCTTTTTTAGTTTCTGGGTACATAAAATCGTTTTGCCACATTCATATAAATTTATTAACTTTTAACCAAGGAATTTTGTATGTGTATAGCAACTTAAAACTTTGTTTACTTTTGACCGTAGTTGAAACTTATCTTTCAACTTTTTAATTACTTTTTTTACTGTCTTGTATTGTAAACAATCGTGCCAAAAATACTTTCGACGGGCTTAAATTTCTCTCACGGTGCTCCCATTTATTCAACACCATTTCCTTAAAAAAGGAACTCGCAAACGCATTAAGTGCCAGCATAAAGTTATATTGCTTGCCTTGATTTTTCGCTGCTAAAATGTTACGAGTAAAAGTGGGGCCTCTCTTTGTTAACTCTTTAAAATAGCGTTTCTTTTTATCTCAATTCGCGTTCTGCGTAAAGTTCCGTCGACAAATGTCGCTCGTTTCAAACCAACTTATCTGACTTGGGAACTTCCCGAGAGACCCTTCAAAGGGTTTCGGGACCTTCATTTATTTGAGAGCCTTCAGTTCCTTATCAAAATTTATAAAAATGGGTTTAGGTCAAGGAAACGTACATACCTACATAAATCTTCCGCTGTTTTCGTTTGTCTCAAGTGTTGATAAGATACGAGAGTGTTTGACGTGGAAATCTGATTGGAGATTATTGTAAGGTAAACTCTAGAATGTTTTATCGGTGAAACCCATTGCGTTATAGCCAGAATTTTTAACTGACTATTTGTGACTGATTTAACACAGGAAACAATTCAAGTTTCATCAAAATCTGATCTGTTTGTTGAGATACGGTTCAATAAAAGTGTCAAAGAAAAGTAAGTTGGTTAAATTTTTCAAAAATACCTTTTTATAACATTCTTTACACATTGATTTAACAAGACCAAAATGTCGGTACAAACTCTCGTTGACACAAAAAAAAGGATAACAAGTAGGTACTTAGACAATTTTATATTGTTTCCTTAGCCTTGTACAATTTCTTTCAAGAGCTATTTGAATAGAATGTATCCGAGCCGTGGCTGTGGTAAATAAACTCGGCTTTTCTCTCCGTAACTAACTGAAAAAATATTTTTGTTTTCATTCACGTCTTCGACTGATCTTTGAAGGAAAATATTTTCAGAGCCGAGCCGTGTTTGCGTAAAGAAATATTACTTACTTCGTTATTTATTTGTCGTCCTTGGCTAGGCACATACATGAGGGGTTATATTTCGTCGAATTTATGGACTTGGAAATATGGCACGCGTACTGTGTTCGCAAAAATCAAGGCTTTTGTTCCATTTTTGCATAACGTTGGTGGAATATATAACTAGAAAATCACGGAAGCTTCTATTACACATGTAGGTAGTCCCTTAGTCATTTATTTTTTTAATCTTATCAAATCCCTGTCCCTAACATTATTTATGTATCTTAAATGGAATAGGCAAAGTAACTTAGGGAGTTATGTCTACGAAATAGTGAAATATACCCTATAAACAATTGTTTTAACCTAAAACTCTCAATCAATCTAACTCTTGAGTACACTCGTGAAACTGACAACTGTATTCCGTATATCTATTTTGTATGTGAAACTTGCCACTTCCATAATTCACTCAACGTTCATACAGTGGTCACGTTCTAGAGAAATATCTCTAGACTAGATGACTAGAAGAAATGTACTCAACACTTACATACGCTACAATGGTCTTAAATAACTATTGTTACTGGTAAGAGTGGTAGGTAAAGTCATGAATGTATGAATTTTGTATTAAGCCTGTTTATTGTTAAATAGTCAACAAACATTACATTTCTAATCATATTGTGACCATTTGCCATCATTCTAGTCCGTTTTCATATATTCTTTTCTTATTCCCGTAAATTGGTTAAATTCAGCTTCAATCATTTCCGGTTAAATGAGTTTTATTAAGTAAATAAATAAATAATTAAGTAAATAATAATAATAAAACAAAAAAAAATATTATTAAAAATATGAGTTTTATATATTTACCACTCAGATATGGCTATAAGATTTCAAAAATGAATAAAAAGAAACGGTTTTTGTGTGAATCTAGTATCTAAAAATTTTAAGTTTTTTATCTATAACTAATCACAGGAACATAAATACTTTTTACTAATTATTGTTTATTACATATTATTATTGTTGTTTGTTTTGGCTTACATCCTCTCTCTCTATAATAAGTTATTATTATTTTTAATAAGTACTTTATTTGCGTCGAGTTTTCTAGCCATTCTCATACAAACTTCCTATACAGATTCTTGAATGTGACATATTCTCAGGTGCTGTTTATTTCAGTAACATGTACCTGTCAGCAGATATATCTAGTTGTGCCGCAGTAGGAACTCAACGAGTCAGGGACGGCACGTGACCGGGATGGGATGCCCCGCCACGACTGGGAAGTTGGAAATATGGATGTGGGACTTTTTATTTTAATGGAAGCTAAAAAAAAGTGATTAAAAAGAAACGTTTTCAACCCAAAAAAATATCAAAGAATATTTTATCTACTATGAGATTTCGTGTTTAGTTTTGATATTATTACAATGTACATATCTATCATGTTTTTAATTAGGAAAATATTGTAAAAAATCTGAATATTCAATTAAAACAATGTAATGAGGTATCAGCTAATACTTGTAAAGGCGTAAAGATCGGCATTCACATAATCATATATGTCTTCACATTTCTTGCAATGTACATAAAAACTTTAACCAAAAAGCATTGAGCTTTGAGCTGAGCGAAATTGTACAAATCTAAAGTGTATTCCATCTGATAGTAATCATAATAGTTTTAGCCATTTCCGCATAAAGGAGGAATTATGAGCAATGCATTTGCAATTACACGATCAATTAAATAGCGTAATGGATTTCAACGTGAGTTTACGTTCCCATAAATTAACCTTATGCAAATATTTACGCATTAAATGCTTAGTTTTTTCCCTGTATGTATTTAAGAGCAAGATGTTTTTTTTATAATAAAGCAGATTTTCATAACTCGTTATGTAACCATCAATCAATTAATTAAACAGTAAAGTCTACTGTTTCAAACAGTTCGTGACTATACATTAAGGTTTTTTTATCACATAATAGTTTGCATCTAACATAATCTACATATGCTAAGAGAATTAAATAGTTAATACTTACGCAACAAGAAGAGTTTAGAATGTTAATCAAAAAAAAAATTTACAACCTACATACCTACTATATTTTATACCTTCAAGGTACCTGTGACACTTAGTGCATAGCTCATTTAACCTCACCAACGTACCTTCAGAATTTACTAATTTTACGTTACATTTTAGTGATTTAATTCGTTTTATTACGTATTACAAAGTTTATACGTACCAAACGTAAAAACTTTGTAATACATAAGTAAACGATTTTATAATTTTTATTTTATACACAGAAATAGCGATCACTTTACAACAAAATCTCTGCACTAATAAGAACTAAAAAATAAAACTGCCACTTCCATTTCAAACAAAACAAAACACTCACATCCCTGCCATCACCCACTCACTACGTCGGAAGGCCGAGCTAATTTAGTACGGAAGCGGTGATGAACAGTCGTGTCGTAGCTAGTGAGTGAGGCGGGAGCAACGACCAACCACTGTCTCGCGACCCTGACCAAACTGGAATAGGCGAAAATAGGTACTAGTGGAAAAAAAAGGAATAGGGTTAGAAAAAAGAATCAGGAAATTAGATCAAAATCGAACCATTTCTTTGAAAGCTACAGACATAGGTACTTACATAAAAACAGAAACATAGAGACGTCAAACTTATTACCTACCATCTTTTTTTATCTAAAGTAAAACTGTAAATAGAACTTTTATCTTGAAAAATAAAATGATTCAATTAAACCTTTTTCCTGCTTTAGTTGTAAATTTTTGACGAAATTAAAATTCACCTAAGTTTTTTTCCATAACCAGTAACACTTTTTTTAACACAGGATAGTAGAATTTTAAGCTTATTTACTTAGTGGCGTAAGTGCACAAGCCGTCTCGTTTGCCCCATTTTCAAAAGCGGTCGATTAATTTCCAAGAACCTTCTTTGAAGTAATCAAGTTCTGAATATTCTATTTGCAAATGGTGGTCTATTCCTGGAGCCTATTGATCGTATCCCTTATTGATTTCAGTTACCTAGTATTTGCAGTTCAACGGTTCACCTAGATAACTGTTCCGTCGAGAAAACATAAAACATGCGAAATAGTAGCTGGATACTTTTATTATAACGATAGATAGATAGATAGATTCATTGGCATTGATTAGTAAGAGATTCCTAAAGTGACCTAAGCTACTTATTATATCGAGATACATTTCTTCGAGACAAACAAACCAACCCGTGTGTATTAGGTTAAGTTACGTAGATCTAAGATATATATTTTAAGTGAATCGTACCTTAGATTTATATATGCGTTATTCTAATATCATCAACGTCTGCGATACAAGTGTAAACTTAGTGCAGGGCTCACAAGAACACTAACAAACCTTCCTAGGTAAAAAACCGTAACTCTATCTAAGTTTGTAAATAACAGTTTTTAAGGTTTTATGTAATACTTTCAGTTAATAAATAATTTTGTATTGTGTATTGTATTGTCTGAGAACAAAACCGTAGACAGACATTAACTAACTATTAATTATCACATCTTGCTCAAAACTTCCACTTTTTAATTTCACAATAACTACCCAACAATTTCACCAGCCTCCAATCTTATCAGCAAATAATAAAATCGATTCGATTGCATTCAATAAAGCATTTGATTACGGAAATGTTAACCTTTATTCACGGCTACAATCAGAATGTTCAATGCAGAATGCATAATCTATAAGTACTAATATTATAAAGCTGAAGAGTTTGTTTGTTTGAACGCGCTAATCTCAGGAACTACTGGTCTGAATTGAAAAATTATTTTTGTGTTGAATAGACCATTTATCGAGGAAGGCTATATAACATCACGCTGCAACTAATAGGAGCGAAGAAACAATGGAAAATGTGGAATAAACGGGCAATAAAAACGGGAAAATTCATCTTTGAAGGCTTTCGTTGCGTGTGCTGCAAAAACGGTTCAAGTCATGGGTAACAGCTATAATTTATAAAGCTGAAGAGGTTGTTTGCGAAAATAAATATGATGCCTAAAATAACTATTCCACGCGGACGAAGTCGCTAGCACAGCTAGTAGTAGATAATACAGAATACATAGCAGTAAACTAGTTTCATTGCCACGGTCGACTTACAATGAGATGTGCCACTTTTGAACGCTCAATGCCGTTTCTTATTTTATTTACTCTAGGCACAAATAAACGTCTTGGTAGAACAAACAATGCAGTAGGCATCGGTGTTTTTATAAATGAATCATAGTGTGAATTCAAAAAAAGGTTTGTTGCAACCGCACTGTCGTCATGTTTCCTTTAGTTGAAAGTTAAGAAAATTATGCACTTTTTAATTTTATTCTTTTTTTTATTATTTAACATTATAACGGCAAAAGTTTGTTTGTATATTTGCTACTTCTTAACTTTCAAACGGCTGAACCGATTCTGATAAATTTTAGTAGAATTCTAGCTACAACTATTAAAATTTATTATCTACTAAAATTTGTGAGATTTTTTATTATATTTATAATCTATTATACTCTGAATCAATCAATGCGGATGACACCTCTGAACGCTATTGATTTCATAATATTTTGTTCACTTAGTTTGATTGCTGTACATAAAACGCATTTAGAACCGAGTAGATATATCTACTCGTAAGTTACTCAAATCTTGTGAGAAACTACAATCATCATTATCTCTAGTCTTTCGAATCTGTACTTGAGCCCTCATCTTTCCTATGTTCTAGTTTCCTTATACCATGTATTGTATCATCTTTGACAATAGTAACCTCGTCAATCACTCTGAATGAACATTTAGACCTTCGCTTCGCTCGGACAATCCAATCGAGGACATTTTTTTATGGTGACACTTATTTCTATTTGATCACCAATTGTCTGTATGCTATATAATATTGTTACTATATCTTACGATACTTACAAACGTTGATTTGTTGGGAAAGTTCAGTTCAGTAAATCTATTAATCGTTGGATCATTTTTTTTTTAATTTAATAATATAAAAAAACGTTCTAAAAAACTTCAATTTTTTTTAACATCTGTGTGTTTACGCAAATCACGTTTGCATTTGACTACAGCTCAGCTTAGTCTAACTATCATATTTAAGAGATATTTTTCTTTTTTACTACAGAGTGATACACTATTATATAATGCTTAGTAAAAAAATACTAGCTTACAAAATAATGATTTTATTGGCAGAAGTACGTCACGCCACCCCTTCCATCCTAGTCTAGCCTAGATCTAATAAAACACCAGACGATCAGACATATTAAGGCATAGTTTGTTCTCAAAACAGATTCATCAATCATGTATGAAACTCTTCTGGATATTTTGTTTCGGAATGGAATTGTGACTCGTGTTGTCGAATAGGTTGTAAAGTAAGTGGGTCAATCGGCCATATTGAATGAAGGATTCTTTATTTTCTTTTCTTTTTATTTTATGTTGTTTGTCGGTGGTGCCTGTCAATAAATAAGATAGTGTTTGCAATTTGTTATTGTATGTGTAGTAAACATGAAAAGATATATAGGTACACATGAAAACATCTACTCGTATGTTCCTGTAAAATGTAAAATTTGGTACAAATTGATAATACTTAGGTTTCATTTCTGTTTTGCATAACTAAATATTGACTCCTTAAACGAAAAGCTTGGTTCCCATATTAAAAGTCATTTATCTTAAAATTACACCCGAATAAAACGCTAACCTCAACATTTCTCTTGTCCACAGCGAAACCAAAATGCATATTGAAGTGCAAGTGGCGCTTAACTTCGTCATATCGTACCTGTACAACAAGTTGCCGCGGCGGCGGGTAAACATCTTCGGGGAAGAGCTGGAAAAGGCACTGAAGGACAAGTTCCGGGGTCACTGGTACCCCGACCGGCCGTGCCGAGGGTCTGCCTTCCGGTGCCTCAAGACTGGGGGCCCGCTAGACCCCGTGCTGGAGAGGGCTGCGCGGGAATCCGGCGTGCCTGTCCGGGACGTGCTGGAACATCTGCCGAGGGATCTCGCCGTCTGGGTTGATCCAGGTGAGGTTTCAGATCACGATGTCGTTTGTGTCGCTTAGGGGAGTGTCGTATCGGGTAGCCTGATTGTCAAAACCCTAACTGACCAGTACAAAAACAATTAGTACCGGCTTTATTTTTATAAGGTGTGCATCGTTATACATGCATACGTTTGACTATACCTACAACTTGACTTATGATAAGACATAGATACTGTAGTTTGAATTGTACTGCTATGCAAAACAAAATGTCATTGAATAACTTGAGGTATGCTAGCGAATCAGTTTTTACTGCGTAGGTATTGTGTTTCAAATAGATTCTAAATATCGCTTATCAGTTCAATTGCGGAAAACTGCTGAAAACCGTACGAAGAAAATAGTAATGCGCATTAATTATATTTTTTAATATTTTCAAAAACTGAAAACGCAGCGTTTAAAAACGCAACCTATTAGTTTAGCTATAGGTCTGAATATTTGGTTTAAAATGGCTTTAGCCAATAACCAAAACACCTCGATTTAAATAACTGCTAACAAGACCATCAAACATTGAATACCTACTTCACGAAGCTGTCTTAACAAGACAAGTCCACAATATATTGAATTACGTAGGAAGTTTCAGAATGTCAATTCAGACAAAGTAACAAGTTGTAGAACTTGCATAATGTTACGAGAATGTATATTTTTTCGACGAGGCCGAAAAACAACCTTGAGCGTAGTTAGATATTGTAAGAGACAATGCCTAGAACAAACAACATGATACCTAGAAGTATGTCTTGTAGTAAATCAAAAGTCAAAGAAAAAAAATATAATACCATTGCTTACCATCAGGCAAATTACGGCGAAGAGCAAACCCATTTCTTGTAAAAAAAAATATTAGATAACATTTTCAGCAATGTCATAAATGTCTGAAAATGTTTCCAACAGAAATTTGAAGAGGTACGAGTAATTAAATATACATAAGACCGCTACAGTTATCAAAGGTATTGGCAAACAATATATACCTACCTAACAAGGAGTAATTATTTTTTTTATAATTTAAAATATGCAACTGGCAAATGGGGTAAAAAATAATGGACTAAGACAGAGTGTATTATTTAAACGCACTTCCGGTTTGACAATAGGTTTGATATGAAAATTGCAGTCTAAACTTGTAGGTTTTGTTTTTCCACTGAAAGTCGGTTACTGTGCTATAGAAATATTCTATACAAATCATTGCGTAGTTTCTATTGCAATTCTAACAAACTCATGATCGAGTTAGTAACTGTAACTGTTGGAAGTATTTTGAGTCAACGGATGCAGTGCAGTTTGTACCAGACTTTCTTGGAGTAGATCTGGATTGAACGAAGTGGCTAAATAGGTATGTGTGGATCAAATGAGGTTAGGTACGGGACAGAAACATATTAGACACCGAGAGTTCGTTACAAGTCCAGATTTTTACAACATTTGCTAAGGTTTGGGTGTAAGGAATGGTATTTATAACCGACTTCAAAAAAAGTATGTTATCAATTTTATTCTTCTGAAAGTTTTTTTTTGTTATCTGAAACGATTTCTTATAAACCAGTATTTTGCGATCATCTATAGGAATCAGTTTGCAATAATGGTTTTTTTTTTTTTTTAGTCATAATTTTATTTATTGGGGCTTTGGCCAACATTGGCATGTCAGTCCCATCATACCTTAACCAATATTATACATCATGAACACAAATAAGTAATTATAAGTAAAATCGAATGGGCGCGATCATGATCCACGCCGCATTACGAAGCTGTAGCCACAATAAAGCGGTCACAACCTCGCAAACATGTCGAATATCATGAGCGCGCCTTCAGACGCGGGAGCCGCTAGGATGTGCGTGAACACGCCCACATCGTATCGGCACAAATTATATTTAGAAAAAATTGATTGTCTCACGTTTGCATTCTGGGCACATTCCATCAACAAGTGATATACGTCCTCTCTGACCCCGCAAGTTTCGCACAGCGGCGACTCGGCTCGCTTTATAAGGTGCGCATAACTCTTCGATGGGAAGTGTCCGGATCGTAATCTATTACTCAACACAATAACATTTCTGCTAATTTCAGGAGCAATAAACCAAGGTACAGGAGGCGGCTGACATTGTAGCACTCTATACCAAATGCCTTTTTCTCTACTCCTCTCGTCGAAATATTCTTATTATAAAGATTGTTTTGAAACGATACAATAATTCATTAAAATTGGGCTGTATGACAAACTCCTGGCCAGCTGTAACAGATAGATTCGCTAACCTGTCAGCCTCCTCGTTCCCGTGGATGCCTATGTGCGACGGAATCCATTGCAACCTCATAACTCGACCTTCCTTAACAAGGTTGTGAATCTTACTAAGAATTGAGTAGGCTACCGAGACGCCTCTGATTCCAGAGGCACACCGAGCCAGATGTTGCAGCACACTTTTGCTATCAGTAAATATTACGATATACCGGTGGCTTGAAATCGCAACAGCATCGAGCGCTGCTGAGATTGCAATGAGTTCCATTTGATACATCGGCTGTCGTTCTGTACATTGCTGATATTTTATCTTTAGGGTTACAATACGCAGCTCCTAGACCATCATTATTCTTTGACCCGTCTGTATAGTATCTAGCGTAACCTAAATATTTGCTACTCATTTCCTTAATTATTTTGATTCTAATCGATGAGAACTCATAGCTTCTTTTGGATACAGTCACACATTCTAGGTTAGTTTCAATAATGCCGCTTATGTCTATAAATGTGACCCAAGTAGTAAGCGAATACATTTCAAGAATGATCGATGAGTGGACATTGATTAGTTTACATTCATCAAGTGCCGCAGTTAACACAGGTTTTTTTTTGTTCCACCAAAAACGGAGGTCTAAGTAGCCACTTAATTCATTCACAGGCTGTATTGTTACATTGTTGGTCCATGACTGACTAATAATGGTTTTGCTTCATTCATCATTCAGATTATCAGACAAGCCTATCTGTTTAAAGAAAAAAATCAAGACCTTAAGAATTGGTTAAGTTGGAAATATCCTAGGGAAGAAAAACTAAACATACTACTTCTAACTATACATAAAAAGGGGCACTTAGAAAATCTTTAGAAAAGCCTAAAGATAATCTAAGTGCTCCAGCCCACTACCAGAGGGCAGCGTGCCCAGCATACTGGCCGCATTACCACCCTGGATGGCAATGCTGATACGTTGAGCCAGAAAAAGGCCAGCATTTTGCCAGCAGCGTCAACCAAGCAAATCAATATCCTATATATTATATATCATGTATATTTTGAAATATATTGGGCAATCACAGACATTACATGTACATACGTACATATGTATAGCTATGACACGTCTGATCAATCCATCAATGGTGTTGACCTAATCAATCATGACCTATTTTATGATGTTGGTCAAATAATACCTACATACGTTATATTATAAGGTCAGACGCATCTTGGCAACATATACAGATCAAGACGATTAGATTGTGACGTAGGCCGTTTGGATGCAGAATTGATGTAAGATATGATTTGTTCTTATCAGTGATTTATATAGGGATAGAATGAGACTGTGTTCGTATTGGCAATCAAGTTCAACTGTAGTTACGATCTAGTGATACCTGAAGGTGGTCCTAATAGTTGATAAAGTATTCATTTGATTTTCATAAAATTCAATAAATCAGTTCAGTCATTAACGTAAAGTAACACATGCCACCATACACAGCTAAATATTCCTAAAGTACAAGCTTTTGCTTTATTTGGGGTTGGATCATGTCAGATGGTCATGATTCCTGTATTAATTCTCCCAGAATTCTTTATTAATTCTTTTATTTTAGTGGCTTTCCGTGGTATCACCCGCGTCGTTCTCTAAAGCCTCTGTATCTGTTAAGTTTCTTTTTTATTATTCAATTGAAATTTAGGCAGCCTCATCGTAGCCTAATAACAATTACACTTACTTAATATACTTATAATACTAGATTAATGCTAGAACTAGATTAACTAGCTAATCCGATCCCACTAAAATCCGTGGCAAATATCTATTTAGTTAGTCACATAAAAAATTAAATACAAATACAAATACAAAATCATTTATTTGCCAAATAAATTGTCACAATATGTTTGGAATCCTCTGACCTCGTGGTAGCCGTTAGGCTGTGTTACGAGGCCAGAGTCATCTCCCAGTATAATATATCTAGTTTATTTATAATCACGTTAATGCATTGCTTCTATAGACATCTACCTACTTATGTATTCAATATAGTTACTACATGATCTCTGATATTAAAATACATATTTTTTTTTATTTCCAGGTGAGGTGTCGTACCGTATCGGCGAGAAGGGCGCGGTGAAGGTTCTATTCAGCAGCGACGAGCGCGCCGCGGACGAGCGGACCGACCGAGAGGTGAGCGCTCACCCTGTATGTCACACTATATAATACTTTTATTACTAGTCTATGTTGTTTAAAAGATTAACCATAGTAATCTTTATTGTACACTAAAATAAAGAACACGATTAACATAATAAGGTGGAAGATAATCAGGGACATTGGGCGACCTTATCACTAAAGTGATCTCTTCCAGGTAACCTAGTTTGGACAACACTTATAGAGGAAATCCATAATTCTGGCGTACTTACTTTTCCGGGATGATAATAGGCTATGCTTCACTAAAAATCATTGAGCTCTGTCGTTATCACACTACAAAACTTACTAGGGTATTTTATATATCTTTAGTTATTACGCAAAGTACATTGCGATTTTGTAATATACCTACTTATTAATTTTCCCTTCCATTCTAAATTTTATTAAGATCTATTGCCAAGTTTCGGCACTAGTTTCATTTATGCTAAAAATCATAATGAGTCGTTCCGCTGCGACGTAAATAACGGAACAAGCTTCCACA